>CM047483.1:3815258-4123412 GCA_026122505.1 Aldabrachelys gigantea | reverse complement strand
CAGCATTTCCTGGGGCCCCTAACCCCAGGGGTCACCAAACCCATTTTCCAGGGCCCCCTAACCCTAGGGGCCCCAAACCCCCATTTCCAGGGGCCCCAAACCTCAGGGGCCCCAAAACCCCACTTCCAGGGGCCCCTAACCCCAGACCCCAAAACCCCACTTCCAGGGGCCCCTAATCCCAGTGGCCCCAGAACCCCCATTTCCAGGGGCCCCCAAAACCAGGGGCCCCAAATCACCATTTCCTGGGGCACCTAAACCCAGGGGCCCGAAAATCCCATTTCAAGCGGCCCCAAACATCAGGGGCTGCAAATCTCCATTTTCTGGGGCCCCTAACCCCTGGGGCCCCAAAAGCCCATTTCCAGGGACCACTAAACCTAGGAGCCCCAAAACCCCATTTCCAGGGGCATCAAACATCAGGGGCCCCAAATCTCTATTTCCTGGGGTCCCTAACCCCAGGGGCCCCAAAACCCCATTTCCAGGAGCCCAAAAGTCTGGGGCCCTGAACACAGGTATCCAGATGCCCCTAACCCCAGGGGCCCCCCAACCCCCATTTCCAGGGGCCCCTAACCTCTGGGGCCCCAAAACCCCATTTCCAATGGACCCTATTCCCAGGGGCCCCAAAACCGCATTTCCAGAGGGCCCCAAACACCCGGGGCCCAAATCCCCATTTCCCGGGGGCCCTGACCCAAGGGGGCCCCAAAAGTCCTTTTCCAGGGGCCCCTAAAACTCTTGGCCCCAAATCTCTATTTCCAGGGGCCCCTACCCCAGGGGCCCCAAAACCCCATTTCCAGAGGCCCGAAATTCCAGTGGCCCCAAATCACCATTTCCTGGGGCCCCCAAACTCCAGAGGCCCCAAATCACCATTTCCTGGGGCCCCAAACTCCAGAGGCCCCTAAAACCCCATTTCCAGGGGCCCCTAACCCTGGGGGCCCCCAAACCCCATTTCCAGGGGCCCCAAACCCCTGGGGGCCCCAACCCACATATATAGGGGCCCCTAACCCCTGGGTCCCCAAAACCCCATTTCCATGGGCTCCTAACCCCTGGGGCCCCAAAACCCCAATTTCCAATGGACCCTATCCCCAGGGCCCCCAAAACCGCCATTTCAGGGGGCCCCAGACACCAGGGGCCCCAAACCCCATTTCCTGGGGCCCCTTACCCCCAGGGGCCCCAAAACCCCTTTTCCAGTGGCCCCTAAAACTGGGGGCTCCAAAACCCCATATCCAGTGGCCCCTAACCCCAGGGGGCCCCAAAGCCCCATTTCCAAGGGGCCCCAAAAAACCATTTCCTGGGGCCCCTAACCCCATGGGGCCCAAAACCCCTTTTCCAGGGCCCCCTAAACCTAGGGGCTCCAAACCCCCATTTCCAGGCGCCCCTAACCCCAGGGGCCCCCAAACCCCCTTTTCTACTGGCCCAAAACCCCTGGGGCCCCCGATCCACCTATCCAGGGGGGCCCTAACACCAGGGGGCCGCAAAACCCCATTTCCAGGGGTCTGTAACCCTAGGGGCCCCAAACCCCCATTTCCACGTGCCGCTAACCCCAGGGGCCCCAAAACCCTATTTCCCAGGGGCCCCAAACTCCCAGGGCCCCCAAATCACCATTTCTGGGGGCCCTAACCCAGCGACCCCCAAACTCCATTTCCAGGGGCCCCTAAACCCAGGGGCCCCCAAAAACCACATTTCCTGGGGCCCCTAACCCCAGGGGCCCAAAACCCCTTTTCCAGAGGCCCCTAACCCCCAGGGGTCCCAAAAACCCCATTTCCAATGGACCCTATCTCCTGGGGCCCCCAAACCCCATTTCCAGGGGCCCCAAACACCAGGGGCTCCAAATCCCCATTTCCTGGGTCCCCTAAACCCAGGGGCCCCAAAACCCCTTTTCTAGGGACCCCTAAAACTGGGGCCCCCAAAACTCCATTTCCAGGGGCCCCTAACCCTGGGGGCCCCAAAACCCCATTTCCAGGGGCCTCTAACCCCAGTGGCCCCAAACTCCAGGGGCCCCAAATTACCATTTCCTGGGGCCCCTAACCACAGGGGCCCCAAAACCCCATTTCCAGGGCCCCCAAACCCCTGAAGCCCCCAACCCACATTTCCAGGGGCCCCTAACCCCCTGGGGCCCCAAAACCCCATTTCCAGGGGCCTCATACACCAGGGTCCCCCAAATCCCCATTTCCTGGGGCCCCTGTGACGATGTGGTTCTGGCGGGACGCCAACTGAGAGTGCCAAATCGTCCTGCGTCTGACGAAGTGGGTATTCACCCACGAAAGCTCACGCTCCAAAACATCTGTTAGTCTATAAGGTGCCACAGGATTCTCTGCTGCTTTTACAGATCCAGACTAACACGGCTACCCCTCTGATACTTGAAATCAGGATTAATTGCTCAAACAGGGCAGTCACAGCCCAAGGCTGGGGTTTTTTCCACCTCTAAGGCAAACCAAACCAGCCAGACACAAATGACTTCGGTGTCACCCCAGTGGCTAACTGCAAGTCACACAAGCAATTTCCTTAGACACTCCAGTCTCCCAGTATCACCACCAGTCCCTACACGTCCTGGGGATGAATGGTTATGAAAACCAACACCCAGTAAAAGAAAAGGGTTCTCCCGATCCCAAAGGACCAAGCCCCAGACCCAGGTCAATTTAAAAGTTTATTAGGAAATATTTAAATAAAGATGATACAAAGAGTTTGGCGTGTCAGTCATTAGTCATCGGGGGCAACATACAGAGTATGGGGGGACGCTTGTATTATACACAGCAGATCTTACCCACAAATCACACTGTTGCAATCCTTTAGAATCTAAAATCTAAAGGTTTATTCATAAAAGGGAAAAGATAGAGGTGAGAGCTAGAATTGGTTAAACTGAATCAATTACATACAGTAACGGCAAAGTCCTTAGTTCAGGCTTGTAGCAGAGATGAAGTAAACTGCAGGTTCAAATTGAGTCTCTGGAGAACATCCCCGCTGGGATGGGTCATTCAGGTCCCTTGTGTAGAGCTTCAGCTTGTAGCAAAGTCCCTCCAGAGGTAAGAAGCAGGACTGAAGACAAAATGGAGATGAGGCCTCTGCCTTATACAGACTTTTCCAGGTGTAAGAACACTCCTTTGTTCCTACTGTGGAAAGTTACAGCAAAATGGAGTTTGCAAGTCACATGGGCCAGTTTCTGCACACCCTGCTGAGTCACAGGGCGTATTCGCCTCCTCTTAATGGGTCTGTTGTGTAGGTGATGGTCCTTAATGGGCTATCAAACAGGCTAAGCTGAGCTGACACCAACTAGTCTGGGGTGTCACCGAGAACTGCAGCACCAATTTAAAATACAGACAGTACACAGCCAATACTTACAACTTCAACTACAGAAATGATACAGACATACAGACAGCACAGTCATAACCAGTAACCTGTAACCTGGTCTTAGACACCTTATATGACCCCCTTCACATAGGATTTGGTGCCACTACAGAACCTTGGTTACAACCCATGTTCTATATGGTCCCACTTTATATTAATAACGTCACAGCCACTAACACCAAGGGCCCCAAAACACCTTTCCCAGCAGCCCCTAAAACTGGGGGCCGCAAAACCCCATTTCCAGGGGCCCCTAACCCTAGGGGCCCCAAAACCCCCATTTCCAGGGGCCCCCTAACCCCTGGGGCCCCAAAACTCCATTTCCAATGAACCCTATCCCCAGGGGCAACAAAAACCGCATTTCCAGGGGCCCCATACACCTGGGGCCCCAAATCCCGATTTCCTGGGGCTCCTTTTCTAGGGGCCCCTAAAACTGGGGGCCCCAAAACCCCATTTCCAGGGGCCCCAAATCCCAGGGGCCCCAAAACCCATTTTCCAGGGGCCCCTAACCCCGGGGGCCCCCAAACCCCCATTTCCAGGGGCCCCAAACTCCAGGGGCCCCAAATCACCATTTCCTGGGGACCTTAACCCCAGGGGCCCCAAAATCTCATTTCAAGGGCCCCAAACACCAGGGGCCCGCAAATCCCCATTTTCTCCTATCCCCCAGGGCCCCCCAAAACACCATTTCCATAGCCCCCCAAACCCCTAGGGCCCCCAACCCACATATCTACAGGCCACTAACAGCAGGGGCCCAAAAACCCCATTTCCAGGGACCCCTAAAACTAGGGGCCCTAACCCCCCGGTTCCAAGGTCCCCTAACCCCAGGTACCCCCAAAAGAGCATTTCCAGGGGGCCTCAAACACCAGAGTCCCCAAATTCCCATTTCCTGGGGCCCCTAACCCCAGGGGCCCCCAAACCCCATTTCCAGGAGCCCCAAACCTCTGGGGACCCGAACCCACACATCTCGGGGCCCCTAACCCCAGGGGCCCCAAAACCCCATTTCCAGGGGACCCCTAACCCTAGGGGCCCCAACCCAACATATCCAGGGGCCCCTAATCCCAGGGGCCCCAAAACCCCATTTCCAGGGACCCCCAAACCCCAAGGGCCCCAAAACCTGTATTTCAGGGGCCCCTAACCCTTGGTGGCCCAAAATCCTATTTCCAGGGGCCCCTAAAACCAGGGGTCCCAAAACCCCCATTTCCAGGGGCCCCTAACCCGAGGGGCCCCAAAACCCCATTTCAAGGGGCCCCAAACCCCCTGGGGCCCCCCAAGCCACATATCCAGGGGCCCCTAACACCAGGGGCCCCCAAACCCCATTTCAAGCGGTGGTCCCTAACCCAGGGGCCCGAAAACCCCATTTCCAGGGGCCCCTAACCCAAGGGACCCAAAAAACCCCCATTTCCAGGGGCCCCAAACCCCTGGGGACCCCAACCCACATATCCAGGGGCCCCTAACACCAGGGGCCCCAAAACCCCCATTTCAAGCGGGTCCCTAACCCCAGGGGCCCCAAACCCCCATTTCCAGGGGCCCCTAACCCAAGAGGGCCCCAAACCCCCATTTCCCCGGTGCCCCTAACCCCAGGGGCCCCCAAACCCCATTTCCAATGGACCCTATCCCCAGGGGTGCCAAAACCGAATTTCCAGAGGCCCCAAACACCAGGGGCCCCAAATCCACATTTTGTGGGGCCCCTGATCCCAGGGGCCCCAAAACCCCTTTTCCAGGGGCCCCTAAAACTGGGGCCCCCAAACCCCCATTTCCAGGGGCCCCTAAACCCAGGGGCCTTAAACCCCATTTCCAGGGGCCCCTAACCCCAGTGGCCCAAAAAACCCAATTTCCAGGTGGCCCCCAAACTCCAGGGGCCCCAAATCACCATTTTCTGGGGCCCCTAACCCGAGGGGGCCCCAAAATCCCATTTCCAGGGGCCCCAAACACCAGGGGCCGCAAATCCCCCCATTTTCTGGGGCCCCTAAGCCTGGAAATGGGGTTTTAGGGCCCCTGGTGTTAAGGGCCCCTGGAAATGGGGTTTTGGGTCCCCAGGGATTAGGGGCCCCTGGAAATGGGGATTTGGGGCCCCTGGAAATGGGGGTTTGGGGGTCCCCTAGGTTAGTGCCACTGGAAATGGGGTTTTGGGGGCCCCTGGTGTTAGGGGCCCCTGGAAATGGGGGTTTTGGGGCCCCAGGGGTTCGGGGCCCCTAGAATTGGGGGGTTTGGGGCCTCCGGGGTTAGGGGCCCTTGGTAATGGGGGTTTGGGGCCCCCAGGGTTATGGGCAACTGGAAATGAGATTTTGGGAGCCATGGTCTTAGGGGCCCCTGAAAATGGAGTTTTGGGGCCCTAGGGGCAAAAGGTCCCTGGATATGGGGTTTTGGGGCCCCTGGGGTTAGGGGCCCCTGGAAATGGGGTTTTGGAGCCCCAGGGGTTAGGGGGCCCCTGCATATGTGGGTTGGGGGCCCCAGGGGTTTGGGGCCCCTGGAAATGGGGTTTTTTGGCCCCTGGTGTTAGGGGCCCCTGCAAATGGGGGTTTTGGGGCCCCTGGGGTTAGGGGCCCCTGGAAATGGGGGTTTGCGGGGCCCCAGGGCCAGGGCCCCTGGAAATGGGGTTTTGGGGCCCCTGGGGTTAGGGGCCCATGGATATTGGGGTTTTGGGCACCAGGGGGTTTGGGGGCCGTGGAAATGGGGGATTTGGGGTCCCTGGGGTTTGGCGCCCCTGGAAATGTGGTTTTGTGGCAGCAGGGGTTTTGGGGCCCCTGGCAATGGGGTTTTTGGGGGCCCCTGGAAATGGGGTTTTGGGGTCCCTGGGGTTAGAGGCCCCTGGAAATGGGTGGTTTTGGGGCCCCTGGTGTTAGGGGCCCCTGGAAATGGGGGTTTTGGGGGCAGCAGGGGCTCAGCGCCTCTGGAAATGGGGTTTTGGGGCCCCTAGATATGGGTTATAGGGGCCACTGGTGTTAAGGGCCCCTGGAAATGGGGGTTTTGGGGGCCTCTAGATATGGGTGTTAGGTGCCCCTGGTGTTAGGGGCCCCTGGAAATGGGGTTTTGGGGCCTCAGAGTTAGGCACCCCTGGATATAGGGATTTTTAGCCCTTTGGGGTTTGCGGCCCCTGGAAATGGGGTTTTGAGGCCCTTGGGGTTAGGGGCCCCTGGAAATGGGTGTTTGGGGCCCCAAGAGTTAGGGGCCCATGGAAATGGCATTTTGGGGCCCCAGGGGTTAGGGGACCCGGGGATATGGGGATTTGGGGCCCCAGGGGTTAGGGGCCCCTGGAAATGGGGGGTTTGGGGCCCCCGGGGTTAGGGGGCCCCTGGGTAATGGGGGTATGGGACCCCCAGGGTTAGGGGTAACTAGAAATGTGGTTTTGGGAGCCCTGGTGTTAGGGGCCCCTGGAAATGGGATTTTGGGGCCCCAGGGGTAAGGGGGCCCTTGAATATGGGGTTTTTGGGGCCCCTGGGGTTAGTGGCCCCTGGAAATGGGGGGTTTGGGGCCCCCAGTGTTAGTGGCCCCTGGAAATGGGGTTTTGTGGCCCCAGGGGAGAGGGGCCACTGGATATGTGATTTGGGGGCCCCAGAATTTTGGGGCACCTGGAAACGGTTTTTTTTGGCCTCTGGTGTTAGGGGCCCCTGGAAAGGGGGTTTTGGTGCCCCTGGTGTTAGGGGCCACTGGAAATGGGGTTTTGGGGCCCCAGGGTTTAGGGGGCCCCTTGAAATGGGGCTTTGGAGCCCCTGGAAATGGGGTTTTGGGGCCCCTGGGGTTAG
This sequence comes from Aldabrachelys gigantea, assembly GCA_026122505.1. NCBI lineage: Eukaryota > Metazoa > Chordata > Testudines > Testudinidae > Aldabrachelys > Aldabrachelys gigantea. Next base: position 4,116,333 of record CM047483.1, on the reverse strand, counting down.
GGGCCCCTGGAAATGGGGGTTTTTGGGCCCCTGGAAATGGGGTTTTTGGGCCCCAAGGGCTAGGGGCCCCTGGAAATGGGTTTTTGGGGCCCCTGGGGTTAGGGTCCCCTGGATATGGGGGTTTGGTGCCCCTAGGGTTAGGGGCCCCTGGAAATCGGTTTTTGGGGCCCCTGGGGTTAGGGGCCCCTGGAAATGGAGTTTTGGGATCCCTGGTGTTAGGGCCTCTGGAAATGGGAGTTTGGGGCCCCAGGTGTTAGACACCCCCTGGATATGGGGATTTGCGGCCCTTGGGGTTTGGGGCCCTTGGAAATGGGGTTTTGGGGACCCTGGATTTAGGGGCCCCTAGAAATGGGGGTTTGGGGGCCCCTAGGGTTACCGGCCCCTGGAACTGGGCTTTTGGGGTCCCTGGTGTTAGGGGCCCCCTCGATATGTGTGTTGGGGGCCCAGGGCTTTGGGGCCACTAGAAATGGGGTTTTGGGGCCCCTGGGATTTGGGACCCCTGTAAATGGGGTTTTGGGGCCCCAGGGGTTAGGGGCCCCTGGAAATAGGGATATGGGGCCCCTGGTGTTAGGGGCTCCTTGAAATGGGGGTTTTGGGGACCGAGGGGTTAGGGGGCACTGAAAATGAGGTTTTGGGGCCCCTGAAATGGTTTTGGGGCCCCTGGTGTTAGGGGCCCCTGAAAATGGGGTTTTGGGGCCCCTAGATATGGGTGTGTAAGGGGCCCCTGGTGTTAGTTGCCCCTGGAAATCGTGTATTGGGGCCCCTGGTGTTAGGGGCCCCTGGAAATGGGGTTTTGGAGCCCCAGGGTAAGGCACCCCTGGATATGGGGATTTATGGCCCCTTGGGGTTTGGGGCCTCTGGAAATGGGGGTTGGAGGCCCTACGGTAAGGGGCCACTGGAAATGGGTTTTTGGGGCCCCTCGTGTTATGGGCCCCTGGATATGTGGATTGGGAGGCCCAGGGGTTTGGGGATCCTGGAAATGGGGTTTTGGGGTCCCTTGTGTTTGTGGCCCCTGGAAATGGGGGTTTGGGGCCCCAGGGTTTAGGCACCACTGGATATGGGGATTTGTGTCCCTGGGTTTGGGGCCCCTAGAAATGTGGGTTTGGGGCCCCTAAGGTTGGGACCACTGAAAATGGGGTTTTTGGGGCACCTGGATATTGAGATTTGGAGCCACAGCGGTTAGGGGCCCCTAGAAATGGGGTTTTGAGGCCCCTAGTGTTTGGGGCCCCTGGAAATGGGATTTTGGGGACCCAAGGGTTAGGGGCCCCTGGATATGGGGATTTGGGGCCCCTGGAAATGGAGTTTTGGCCCCTGGAAATGGGGTTTTGGGGCCTCTGGTGTTTGGGTCCCCTGGAAATGGGGTTTCGGATCCCTTGGGGTTAGGGACCCCTGGAAATGTAGGTTTGGGGCCCCAGGGGTTAGAGGCCCCTGGATATGGGGGATTTAGGGCCTCAGGTGTTAGGAGCCCCTGGAAATGGGGTTTTAGGGCCCCTGTGGTTAGGGGCCCCTGGAATTGGGGGTTGGGGCCCCTGGTGTTAGGGGCCCTGGAAATAGGGTTTTGGGGCCCGAGGGTTTAGGGTCGCATGGATATGGGGATTTGGGACCCATGGGGTTAGGGGCCTCTGGAAATGGGGTTTTGGGGCCCCTAGGGCTAGGGGCCCCTGAAATGGGGTGTTTTGGGGACCCCAGGTTTAGGGGCCCCATGGAAATTAGGCTTTGGGGTCCCTGGTTTTAGGGGCCCCTGGAAATGGAGTTTTGGGGCCCCAGTCATTAGGGGCCCATGGAAATTTGGATTTAGGGCCCCTGGTGTAAATAGCCCCTGGAAATGGGGTTTTGGGGCCCCTAGATATGGGTGTTAGGGGTCCCTGGTTTTAGGGGCCGCTGGAAATGGGGTATTGGGGCCCCTGGTGTTAGGGGCCCCTGGAAATGGGGTTTTGGGGCCCCAGAGTAAGGCGCCCCCTAGATACAGGGTTTTTTGGCCCCTCGGGTTTGGGGCCCCTGGAAATGGGGTTTGGGGCCCCTGGAGATGGGGTTTTGTGGCTCCCGGGGCTTGGGGCCCCTTGAAATGGGGTTTTGGGGCCCCTGGAAATGGGGGTTTGGGGCCCCTAGGGTTAGAGGCAACTGGAAATGGGGTTTTGTGGAACGTGGTGTTAGAGGCCCCTTGAAATGGGGTTTTGGTGCCGCAGGGGTTAGGGGCCCCAGGATATGGGGATTTGTGGCCCCCGGGGTTAGGGGCAACTGGAAATGGGGTTTTGTGAGCCCTGGTGTTAGGGGCCCCTGGATATGGGGTTTTTGGGGCCCCTGCGGTTTGGGGCCCCTGGAACTGGGGTTTTGGGGCCTCAGGGGTTAGGTGCCCCTGGAAATTGGGTTTTGGGGACCCTGGGTTTAGGGGCCCCTGGAAATGGCATTTTGAGGCCCCTGGGGTTTGGGGCCCCTGGAAATGGGGTTTTCGGGCCCCAAGGGTTAGGGACCCATGGAAATAGGTTTTTGGGGCCACAGGGATTAGGGGCCCCTGGATATGGTTATTTGGGACCTCTGGTGTTTGGGACCCCTGGAAATAGGCTTTTGGGGCCTCTGGGGTTAGGGGCCCTTGGAAATGGGGTTTTGGGCCCCCAGGGGTTAGGGGGTCAATGGAAATGGGGCTTTGGAGCCCCCGGAAATTGAGTTTTGGGGACCCTCATATTAGGGGCCCCTGGAAATGGGGTTTTGGGGTCCCTGGAGTTAGGGGTCCCTGGAAATGGGGCTTTGGGGCCCCTGGAAATGGGGCTTTGGGGCCCCTGGTGTTAGGGGCCCCTGGATATGATAGTTTGGGGCCCGAGTGATTAGAGGTCCCTGGATATGGAGATTTGGGGCCCCAGGGGTTAGGGGCCCCTGGAAATAGGGTTTTGGGGCCCCTGGATTTAGGGGCCCCTGGAAATTGGGGTTTGGGGGCCCTAGGGTTACTGGCCTCTGGAAATGGGGTTTTGGGGCCCCTGCTGTTTGGGGCCCCTCGAAATTTCATTTCGGGGCCCCAGGGGTTAGGTGCCCCTGGATATGGGTTTTTGGGGCCCCTGGTGTTTGGGGCCCCTGGAAATGGGGGTTTGAGGCCCCTGGGGTTAGTGGTCCCTTGAAATGGGGTTTTGGGGCCCCTGGTGGTTTGGGCCCCTGGAAATGGGGTTTTTGGGGCCCCTGTTGTTACGGGCCAATGTATATGTGGATTTTGGGCCCCAGGGGTTAGAGGTCCCTGGAACTGGGGTTTTGAGGCCCCTGGAAATGGCGTTTTGGGGTCCCTGGTGCTAGAGGCCACTGGAAATGGGGGTTTGGAGCCCCTGGAAATGGGTGTATGGGGCCCCTAGTGTTAGGGCCCCCTGGAAATGGGGTTTTGGGGCCCCTGGGGTTAGGGGCCCCTATAAATGGGGGTTTGGGTCCCCTAGGGTCACCGGCCACTGGAACTGAGGTTTTGGGGCCCCAGGGGTTAGGGGCCCCTGAAAATGGGGCATTGGGGCCCCTGGAAATGGGGGTTTGGGGCACCTAGGTTTAGGGGCCTCTAGAAATGGGGTTTTGGGGCCCCAGGGGTTAGGGATCCCTGGAAATGGGGTTTTGGGGCCCTGGAAATGGGGTTTTGGGTCTCATTGTGTAAGGGGCTCCTGGAAATGGGGTTTTGGGGCCCTAGAGCTTAGGGGCCCCTGGAAATGGGGTGTTGGGACCCCTGGAATTGGGGGGTTGGGGCCCCTAGGTTTAGGGGTCCCTGGAAATGGGGTTTAGTTGCCCCTGGGGTTTAGGGCCCCTGGAAATGGGGTTTGGGGCCCCTGGTGTTAGGGGCCCCTAGAAATGGGGTTTTGGGGCCCCAGGGCTTAAAGGCCCCTTGAAATGGGGTCTTTGGGCCCCAGGGTTTAGGGTCCCCTGGAAATGTGGTGTTGGTTCCCGTGGAAAAGGGGATTTGGGGCCCCTAGAAATGGTGTTTTGGGGTCCCCAGGGGTTAAGGGCCCCTCGTAATGCGGATTTGGGGTTCCCAGGGGTTAGGGGCCCCTGGAAATGGGGCTTTGGGGCCCCTGCTGTTTCTGGCCCCTGGAAATGGGGTTTTCGGGCCCCAGGGGTAAGGGGCCCCTGGTGTTTGGGGCCCTTGGAAATGGGGTTTTGAGGCCCCTGGGGTTACGAGTCCCTGGAAATGGGGTTTTGGGGATCCTGGTGTTAGGGGCCCCTGGAAATGATGGTTTGGGGTCCCAGGGGTTAGGGGGCCCCTTGATATGGGGATTTAGGGCCCCAGGGCTTAGAGGCCCTGGAACTGGGGGTTTGGGGCCCTTAGGGAAGGGGCCTGACTCCAGCCCTGGCCGCGGGGCTCTGAACCCGGCTCATGCCCCTGGCCCCAGCCCTGGCCGCGGGGGCGCTGCACGCTGGTTGCTAGCAGCAGGGGGCGCTGTAGCGCGCGCGGCTGGAGTCGGGCTGCCTTCGCGCCACACACCGACAGCGGCGCGCGCTCCCATCTTTGTGGCTCGGAACGCGGCGCGAGCTCCTGCGGTTGCCCTGGCGACTGGGCCAAACAGCGGCGCCAAGCGGAGCGCGCGGCGGTCGCCGTCGGGGCACGCGCCGGGGCACGCGGCGCTCAGCATGGCAGGGCGGCAGCCAGGTGGGTGCGCGGCTCTGCGCGGGGGCGCTTCCGGGACGTGCAGCCTCCCTGCTGTGGAGCGGCCGCGCTGCTGCTCCGTGTGCAGCTGTTCGGAGAGCGCCGGCGTTTGGAAGCGCGCGGCCGGGGCTGGGCTCGCCTGGCCCCCGGAGCCTGGTGAGCTCTAGGGCAGCGCTTTGCAGTCAGGGGCGGCTCCAGGCACCTGCCCGCCCTGCTTGGGGCGGCAAAATGCCCAGAGCTGCGCCTGTTTGCAGTGCTCCCTTTACACACCGTTAATGGTTAGTAGGGCTGTCAAGCCATTAAAAAATTAAATTAATTGCAGTTAATCGGGCTGTTACTGTATATTTATTTTTGATTACAAGTATTTACAATGTATAAAGACAAAAGAAATAGTAGTTTTCAGTTCACCTAATGCAGTAATGCATTTTTCAGTTCACCTAATGCAGTAATGCACTCTCATAAAATTATGTGCAGAAATACTGCATTTAAAAAAAAGTGTCAAATTTTAGAACTTGCAAGTACAGGAAGCCCTACTTGTTCAGTCAATCACTCAGACAAACAAATTTGTTTACATTTGCAGGAGATAACATTGGCCACTTCCTGTTTACAGTGTCACCTGAAAGTGAGAACAGGCATTGTCATGGCACTGTTGTAGTTAGATATTTACATGCCAGATGTGCATGCTTCAGCCACCATTCCAGGGGACGTGTGTCCATGCTGATGGCAGGTTTTAGTCAAAAACCATCCAAAGCAGCGTGGACCGATGCATGTTCATTTTCATTATCTGAGTCAGATGCCACCAGCAGAAGCTTGATTTTCTTTTTTGGTGATTCAGATTCTATGGTTTCCACATCAGAGTGGTGCTCTTTTAAGACTTCTGAAAGCATGCTCCACACCTCATCCTTCTCAGATTTTGGAAGACACTTCAGATTATTAAACCTTGGGTCAAGTGCTATAGCTATCTTTACAAATCTCACATTGGTATCTTCTTTTCATTTGTGAAATCTGCAGTGAAAGTGTTCTTAAAACAAACAACAACATGTGCTGGGTCATCATCTGAGACTGCGGTAACATGAAATATGTACAATTCTCCCCCAAGGAGTTCAGTCACAATTTTAATGCGTTATTTTTTTAACAAGCATCATCTGCATGGAAGCATGTCCCCTGGAATGGTGGCTGAAGCATGAAGGGACATATGAATGTTTAGCATATCTGTTATGCTGATATGTTTAGCTTATATCACATAAATATCTTGCAATGCTAGCTACAAAAGTGCCGTGCAAATGCCTGTTCTCAGTTTCTGGTGACATTGTAAATAAGAAGAGGGCAGCATTATCTCCTGTAAATGTAAACAACCTTGTTTGTCTTAACAATTAGCTGAACAAGAAGTAGGACTGAGTGGACTTGTAACCTCTGAAGTTTTACATTGTTTTGTTTTTAAGTGCAGTTATGTGATAAAAAAAAATCTATAGAATATCAAGGTTGGAAGGAACCTCAGGAGGTCATCTAATCCAACCCCCTGCTCAAAGCAGGACCAATCCTCAACTAAATCATCCCAGCCTCGGTTTTGCCAAACCTGGCCTGAAAAACTTCTAAGGAATGAGCTTCTACCATGTCCCTAGGTAACCCATTCCAGTGCTTCACCACCCTCCTAGTGAAAAAGTTTTTCCTAATAGCCAACCTAAACCTCCCCCACTGCAACTTGAGACCATTACTCCTTGTTCTGTCGTCTGCTACCAATGAGAACAGTCTAGATCCATCCTCTTTGGAACCCCCTTTCAGGTAGTTGAAAGCAGCTATCAAATCCCCCCTTATTCTTCTCTTCTACAGACTAAATAATCCCAGTTCCCTCAGCCTCTCCTCATAAGTCATATGCTCCAGCCTCCTAATCATTTTTGTTCCACTCCGCTGGACTCTTTCCAGTTTTTCCACATCCTTCTTGTGTAGGGCCCAAAACTGGACACAGTACTCTAGATGAGGCCTCACCAATGTCTAATAGAGGGGAATGATCACGTCCCTCGATCTGCTGGCAATGTTCCTACTGATACAGCCCAAAATGCCATTAGCCTTCTTGGCAACAAGGACACACTGTTGACTCATATCCAGTTTCTCGTCAACTGTAACCCCTAGGTCCTTTTCAGCAGAACTGCTGCCTAGTCACTCGGTCCCTAGTCTATAGCAGCGAATGGGATTCTTCCATCCTCAGTGCACAACTCTGCACTTGTGCTTTATCAACCTCATCAGATTTTTTTTGGCCCAGTCCTCTAATTTGTCTAGGTCTGTCTGTATTCTATCCCTACCCTCCAGCGTATCTACTCCTCCTCCCAGTTTAGTGTCATCTGCAAACTTGCTTAGGGTGCAATCCATGCCATCCTCCAGATCATTAATCTACATTTATAAATTGCATTTTCAGGACAAAGCGATTGCACTACAGTACTTGTATGAGGTGACTTGAAAAATACTATTTCTTCTATCATTTTTACAGTGCAAATATTTGTCATCAAAATATGCATTTTGATTTCGGTTACAACACAGAATACAAGATATATATGAAAATGTAGAAAAACATGGAGAATATTTAATAAATTTCAATTGGTAGTCCCTTGTTTAACAGTGCAATTAAAACTGTTTAATCACAATTAATTTTTTTAATTGTGATTAATTTTTTTGAGTTAATCATGTGAGCTAACTGCGATTAATCGACAGTCCTATTAATAAGATCATCCAGCTACTTTCAAGACAGCATCTCACATGGCGGAGAGTTGTTCTTGACTATTGCTGTTAAGGTGTGTGTGATTCTTTCCGTGGAGGCTCAGCTTACCATGTCTGTGCTCCAGTCTTTGGTCCCCTTTTGGATTTCCATGTTTGTAGTGCTAGTCTTTCAGCAATTATTAACGCGCTGCTTAGCCAAAGTTTTTCTCTTTATTCAGCTCCCAATTAATATCCAGTGGGTTTTAAATTACCTATTTAGCTTGTAACAAATTTTATTTTATCAGAAAAAATTAACTCTGCCATTCACTTCTGCCTAAAACCTACTGGTATAGGAGCCTTCCCAAAGCCTATGGGTTAAGTTAGCACCTACTGAATCATAGCACCAACCTTTGTCTGACTTAGTGGCTCCTGTTTCGATAAGTTGGAGAAAGATCCAATGTATCCTCCATATGATTTTCTGCTGGATTAATCTTAAATGGAGGTCTAAGGAGCAGTTTGGAGCACTGGCTAAAATTTGTTTCAGTTGGTTTCAATCCTAGTTTCTCCTCCCATTTCTTTTTGGGGGATTCATGTTTATTTCAAATTTTCTGGCCCAGTGTTTATATAGTGTTGCCATAGATTTTGGCAGTCTGGATAATATTTGGACAAATGAAAGCAGTTCAGGTGAGTCAGGGTAGCTCAGGCACGGGGCCAAACAGATGGGAAAGGGCATGTCTAATTTGGGAATATTGCCACTCCTAATTATATTCTAGATTGGACCTCAATTTTAATATTGTAAAAGGGAGGAAAATGTCATGCTAATTTAATTGGCTGATGGTCAAAATTCCTTTCCTAAGCCAATTTGGCCAAATGATGGGGTTGCCTACTTGTTACAGGGTGCACTCACCACTGGTGGAACTTTCTCCTGGCTGACCTGGGGATTTGCTTGGCTAGGTGTTGTGCCCTCCTCCAGCAGTGTCTGTACCAATCCTGTCTCACCCTGCAGCCCCCTCACTCCAGGAGCCTCTTCTTTGTGACTAGTCCCTCTGGCCAGGTCACTATGTGGTTTCCCCTTCTGGGGGTTACCCAAAGTCCTTCTACGCAAACAGTGTCAGGCAGTCTCCTCTGGCCAGGCACGGATGGTACCACTTCCTCAGTGGCCAGTAGGGGAACCTGAGCCTACCTACTACACCAGGGATCCTACACCTGTGGCCTGCTTTCCCACAGCCCTTGTTGCTGCTTCCCTGGACTCACACGTACAAATCCTAATTCCCCTCTTTTGTCTAGGTGTACCAGCCCCAAACCCTCCTCTCTCTTACTATGGAGTGACTACAGCCTTTCCTTTTCTGCTGCCAGTTTCCTGCCTTTATAGCCCCAATTCAGCTCAGACTTCCTCATTCAATCAGGGGATTATTTGGCCACCTGATTCCTCTCAGCCCTTCCTCGTGGGTTAATTGGACCCCTTCTTAGTCTTCATTGACCCTTTGGGGCAAGTGTGGAGTGAACACCTATCACTGCTATACAGAATTTTGAGTTGCCCCCAGGGAGAGGCCTTGCTATGTAGAAGGGGATGATTTTTAAAGTTAGTGAATACAGTACTTCATATATTTCTGGCTGCCACAATAGTTGATAATCATGCTTTAGGGATCGGTAGTAATCTGAGTGCAGTGCATTGGAACGGGGTAAAGGAGCAACCAATTCTGCTTCCAGCAGGAGCCAATCTGGGGCTCCACAGCACCAAAGAATGAGCCACTGTGCTGCTTGGCTAAGCATTATTGCTGAATGGAAAAGTGTGGAGTTGGGAAATCTAAATCCACCTGTTCTGCCAAGGAGCTGTAACCTATGTATGGAGATTCTGAATTTGTTACCTGCACCCCATAAGAAGTACTTGAACCTGGTGTCGAGTTTGGTAAAATAAAAGGGAGGAATATGACTAGGGAGGGAATTCAGAATAATAAGGATCCTGGGAGGGGCATTCATTGTAAAACGTTTATTGCTCCCGAAAGGCAGAGAAGTAGTGCCTCCCACGAATGGAAATGGTTTGCTAACAGCATGATTAATGGAGCTAGGCTAACTTGGACTATGTTTTTAATTGCCCGAGGGAGCAGGATGCCAAGATATCTGAGGTTGGTCTGTTGCCAGCTAAATGTCTTTGCAGGAGCCACTTCCAATTAAATCTAATGAGATCTTCATTGCTTCTGATTTATCCCAATTTATGTTATATAGCCAGAGAATTTGCCAATGTTATATATTGTTTGTAGGAGATTTGGAATAGACTGATCTGGATTTGTAATATCTAGGAGAACGTGGTCTGCATCTGGAAGGATTTTTGTCTATTGACTCCCTGATTGGATCCTTTGGTGTCCCCTAATTACTATTGCAAGTGGTTCTAATGTCAAATTGAATAGGAGGGGGAGAGGAGAGCACCTGAAATAATATTATTGAAAAAACAACTGACAGTCTCATACTAACACTGTGACGGTATACCCCATAAGACTTCATGGGAATAAGCTTATGAATGTATATATATGACGTAACTGGGAATATGTTTATGCTACATATGCCATGCAACACATCTCTGCAAAGGTTATGATCTACTGTATCTGTTCCTCCTAGCTGTATGCATGTGTCATTTTTGTATTCAAAGTTATGAATATTGGCTGTGTACTTGCTTGATTTTAACTAGCCTAGTAGAGCATTTGGTCAGCTTCTTGAGAAAGGGATGTGCAAGTTAAGTGCCCAATCAAGAAGCACTTAATGAACAATGGATCTTGGAAGGCTCCAATCCACATAAGAAGTCTACCTGAGGACGTGCAAGGCAACATGTGAACCATGGCTGCTACCTGTAAGTTCTCCGTCATGCATGGACATGTGATTTGCCCATGTGACTCCAAAACTCCATCTTGGAGCTGAACTTTGCATAGGAGAGAGGAGGGGGTCTCCACCCACAAGAGAAAGTCTATTTAAACCCCTCGGAGACCCCTCCATTTTGTCTTCAGCTGGTTAAAGAGAGAGCCTCTCCACCCCCAAGGATATCTGAAAGAGACTGGAACAAAGGACAGTAACTGGGGTGGGGGTGTGAGTGATTGCTGGACCCAGACTAGAAGGAGACTAGTCTGTAAAAGGAAGTTTACTGGAACTGGTGAGGTTTTATCTGTATTCAGTTTTCTTAGACATAGACTTGTGTGTTCTGTTTTATTTTACTTGGTAATTCACTTTGTTCTGTCTGCTATTACTTGGAACCACTTAAATCCTACTTTCTGTATTTAATAAAATCACTTTTTATTTATTAATTAACCCAGAGTATGTATTAATACCTGGGGGTAGGGGGGAAACAGCTGTGCATATCTCTATCAGTATTTATAAAGGGCGAACAATTTATGAGTTAAATGGTAAAATGGATTTATTTGGGGTTTGGACCCCATTGGGAGTTGGGCATCTGAGTGTGAAAGACAAGAACACATCTGTAAGTTGCTTTCAGTTAAGTCTGCAGCTTTGGGTCACGTGGTTCAGATCCTGGGTCTGTTGGAGCAGACAAAACAGGGTGCTGGATTCCCAGGCTGGCAGGGAAAGCAGGGGGAGAAGTAGTCTTGGCACATCAGTTGACAGTTTCCAAGGGGGTTTCTGTGATCCAACCCATCACAAACACTTTCTCAGTAAGTTGGTGAATCATAACCAACAATAATAATTATTCTTGGACAGGATTTTAGGAGATCAGTTGGGGAATTGAAAAGATTCGTCAAACTGAAATCTTCATTACATTGTTTAGATCTGGTATCTCTGATAAGTGTACTCTTAAAGCAAATAGATCAAATAGTTTCAGATGTACTGTAAACCCAGAATCTAAGAAACTTGATGGGGATAAAACAAAGTACAATCATCAGGCAGGAAGGAAGGACTTAAAAAAAGGTGGGGGGGGGCAAGAGAGAAGGGACTGGAGAAGTTACGACAAGGGAGAGTGTCTCAGACATGTGATTCTCCTCCGCCACCCCCGAGTCCTTGCTAATCCATGGGAGTAAAGAGTGCCCGGGTCTGGTGAGGCAATTTGCTTGGAGTCAGGATCTTGGAGGCAGATGTGCTCCCAGTGCACTGCAGCCATGGGGTGCATGGTCCCAGTGCACTGAAGCCATAGGGGGTGGGGGGAGTCCCCCTAGTGACTCCCAGAAGTAATAATTTCTTGATATTTTTATTGACATCTTTTGCATTTGTTTTCATTTCTGATATCAGTAAGTTAAATGATTGTAATGGGGTCAGCACCCACCTCTCACGAGCACCCCCTTTGCAGCATATCAGCCAGAAAATCAGTTTTTTTTCACAGGGCCACACCCCCTCTCACAGGCAGCCCCCTTTAGTTGGTTGGGTGTGAGCCTGCTTTGATTTTAGTTCTTTCAACAGGATGCCACACACCTTGCGCAAGCACCCCTGGGCCATTGGTTCTCTCAGCAGGTCTTCAGTGACTCAGCCCTCCAGCTGAGCTGCATATGCTGTCCCATCTTCCAGGGTATACAGTCCTGAGTTCTTATCACAGCCCTGGTATTGGGCCATAGCTCTTATGTTTCTTCCCAGAGGCATTGCCTTCTTCAGACACCTAGGCAGGATTCATCTCAATACCCTCAGCTGGTGTCCTTTTCAGCAGTCCTCCCTGGGGTCAGTTTGCAACCTGACAGCAGGGCCCATCTCAGTACCCTTATCTGGTCTGGCCAGGTTCTGTGCTCAGTCCCCCGGGCTCAGCCTGCCTGCACTGACCTTTCAATTATCCTGCTGCTCGTTCTGCTAGCCAGGTGCCCGGTCATTGGCAGCCTTCCCTAGGCTCAGTTCTGTCTGGTGAGCTCTCTGCAGTGAGCAGTCTGTGGTCCTGGTGTTTATCTAGCCAGCCAGGTACACAGTCCTCCCTCCTCAAGCTCCACACAGCAAAAGAAGGCTGCTTGCTTTTTATCTGGTCCTTTTGGCCCTTTATTGGTCGCTTCAGCTGCCCCTCTGATTGGCCACTCCTCTGCAGCCATTCTAGGCTGCCTGACTTCTCGCTGCTCTATTCTGGGGCAGAGTGACGCAGGGCCATAGGGCCTCCAGCTAGGGGGCTTCCAGACATAGTCCATCCTGCCATAATGGTATACACAGATTGTGCATGTGCCACTTTAATAGTACACGTTTAAAGGGCAGTCAATTCCTCTGCAACAAAGTGGTAGGCACTGTCACATATAACAAAAATAGTCCCTGTCCCAAATCAAAGTAGGATTTGTGTGTATACATAGTTCTTCTATCCAATATACATATGTGCAGATAGTCACAAAACAGTTTCCATTACAATATGACCCCCTACTTCCAGATGCTCATAACTTTCTGAACAATTTTGCTTTGGGCTGAAATTTTCTGTGCTTGGTCTCAGTCCAAAGGTGACTAACTCTTTTTGTTGTTGTTGTCGTTGGACAAAAATGTAATTTAGCTCTTTTGATGTTCAAGAGAGGTGAAGAAAAAAGCATCCTAACAATTTTTTTTAGACTTGGGAGTAGCAAAAATGGCTGAAGTTTGAAGCTTTTCAGATAAATTGTCTTTCAACTTTGGTATAGAAGCTATCATAAACAGATAGCTAAGGGTTAATGTCTCTTTCACCTGTAAAGGGTTAACAAACAGTGACCTGCAACACCTGACCAGAGGACCAATCAGAAGACAAGATACTTTAAAATCTCGGTGGAGGGAAGTCTTTGTCTGTGTTCTTTTCTTTGTCTGTGTTCTCTCTGGGATCTGAGAGTGACCGGACGTACTACAGGCTCTAATTTTCTATTCAAGTAGTAAGTGCAAGTAGAAAGGCGGTTTAGTCTTTTTAATTGGTTTTCTTTATTTGCAAATGTGTATCTGGCTGGTAGAGTTTTAATGTGTATTTGGCTGGAAGTATTTTAAATTGTATTTCTGCTGGAGGAGGCTTTTCTCCAGTTTCTATAAGCTGAAAAACCTGTAATATTCCATCTGAATTTACAGTGATTATCTTTATTCTTCTTTCTTTTATTAAAAGCTTTTCTTTTAAAATACCTAATTCATTTTTTCCCTCTGGTTAAGGCTGAGGTATTGAGTCTGTACTCACCAGGGACTTGGTGGGAGAGAGAGGAGGGGGGAGGAAAGGTGAATTTCCTCTGTGTTTTGGATTCACGGAGCTTGAATCTGTATTGCCTCTGGGTGAGGGGGAACTCAGGAGGGGGGAAGGGACATTCCTCCCTGTTTTAAGATTCAAGGAGTTGAATCCCAGTGATCTTCCAGGGTAACCCAGGGAGGAAAAGCCTAGGAGAGGCACTAGTGAGGGAAAGAGTTTACTTTCCTTGTATTAAGATCCAGGGGGTCTGGGTCTTGGGGGTCCCCAGGGAAGGTTTTGGGGAGACCAGAGTTTATCAGGCACTCCAAATCCTGATTGGTGGCAGCTTATCAGATCTAAGCTGGTAATTAAGCCTAGAGGAATTCATGCTGGTACCCCAATTTTTTGGACTCTAAGATTCAGATTGGGGAAAGATACCATGACAGAAGCCTTCCCCGGCCAAGATTGTGCTGAGCTGCTCAGATTGAGAATAATTTCCATTTCAAGGAGTAAATCCTCACAGAAGGCTGCCTGCTTTGCAGAACACTTGCTTGTATATGTAGGTAGCAGTTTCTATCAGTAGCATTCAACCAGCCAACATCTGCACTGTCAAATTCATCTATTTTATTTAAATGCAGTGAATTTGGGTGTGGATGCAGTATCTGACCTTGGTTCTATGACATTATTTCTGGACAGTCTGGAAGTGGAAAGACAGTTGAATACACATCCAGAGAAGGTTTGTTAGTCAGAATTGTCTTGGCCAGTATGGAGCTAGCAGGATTAGTCCATCTCATCTTGTGTATTACCCTGGTTATCGCAAGAATTGGTGGAAAAGCATACATGAGCCCTTGATTCCAAGGTATGAGGAATGTGTCATGCACAGCCTCCCCTCCCCCTGTTATCTTTGGTGTCAAACTAATTTATTGTGGGATTTCCCCTCTAGTGAAATATTGGTTTGATGATGGAGCTCTGCAGTCACCTCTTGTGACTGGTCATGGATTGTCTACTTAGGAAGTCTTCTAGATTGTTGTTGATTCCTGGAAGATGAAGAACGCTTGACAGTGACTTGATAGCTTCTTGACATGCAGTGATGAGTGAGTGCCCCCTTGTTGTTTATGTAATACATTGCAGATGTTCTGTCTGGTAAGATATGCCCTGTGGAATTCTGTAGGGCAGGCTGGAATGCCATGCAAACTCATTTTATTGCTCGCAGCTCCAGGCTGTTTATGTGAAGGGTCGTGTTCTTTTGAGACCAGATTCCTTTATCTGGAGACATTCAGATGGGTGCCCAACCTGTTCTTGATGTGTCCATGATCAGTGTCATTGTCAGGGAAGGATAGAGAAGGTTACTCCCCTTTTGAATGATTTTGGGATCTAGCCACCAGGCCAGTGCTGATGCGAATTGTAGCAGGACCATGACTCTCATGATCATTTAAAGCCTTGTAGGAGAATGGATTGACTGTAGCCAGACTTGTAACAAAGGTAGGTGAAGTCTGAGAAGTGGCGTCACATAAATGTAGGCTGACATGTGGTCCATCAGTCTGAGACAGCTCTGCACTGTAGTTGACGGGTTCAGTCTGATGCCAGTGGTTATTGACTCTAGAGACTGAAACCTGTCCTCAGGAAGATATGCATGCCTTTACTGATTCTGGAGTCGATCAAAGGCCCTATGAATTCTGTCTGTGATGGAACGAGGTGACTTTTTGTGGCTTACTAGAAGACCCAGCTGGTTGAACAGCTGGAGAACATGGCTCAGGGCTGAGGAGACATCCTGATGAGATCTGTGTTTGATATCTAAGTATAGATGGAAGTTGATGCGCTGTCTCCTCTAGTCTGTCACCACCACCAGTGCTAGGTGTTTTGTAAAGACTCTCGGTGCTGTAGAGAGACCTAATGGTAAACCTTTGTACAGCTGGGGCCTCACTGTGAATTGCAGTTACTTCCTGCAGGATGTATCCTGCAAGCCACAAACCAGTCATGAGCCTGCAGGAAAGGGTTGATGTGATGTGATGTGATGTGTTACCATCCTGACTCAAAGACTGCAGATATATTTGTTCAGTCTTTGCAGGTCAAGGACAGGATGATGATTTCCTTTTTTCTTAGGGAAATATCTGGAGTAGAAGCTCCTTCCCCTGTACTGCAGGGCTACCTCCTCTATGGGTCATAGATGAAGCAGAAACACCACATCTCCCTTCAGTTGGCTTTTATGAGAAGCTCTCTGAAGAGGGACAGAGAAGCATCAGAGTAGGTGGGAAGGACTGAAACTGGATGTGGTAGCCGTGGGTAACCTCTTCCAACCCCATTCTGTCCATTGTTAGGGCAGACCAATCCCAATGGTAAAAGGCCTGGCAGCCTCCAAAGGTAGGGGTTTGATTGTGGCTCTCTATCCTCTCTTCCGACCTGCTGCCTAGAAGGTGGTGTGGAGTGATTGACGGTCCAGAATGATGAGGCCTTTGTCTGGAGTGTCTAGTCTTCTTTCTAGGTAGATATTCAGAGGGCCTATTTTGGGAGTAGGTAGGTGCTCTCTGCCTTTGATACGTAAAGGCCTTGTGGCTTGGGGCAGATGTATACATGCTCAATGGGTGGAGTGGAGCTCTGCAGTCCTTGAGGGAGTGCAAGGCATCATCGGTGCACTCCTCAAACTATTCCGTTCCCTCAAAGGGCAAGTCCTCCATGGCATGTTGCACCCCTCTCGGGGTGCCTGGGACTTGGAGCTGCAAAGCCCTCCATAAGGTCACAGTGTTGGCCGCGGACCTCGATGCTGTATCCAAGATATCTATGGCTGCTAGCAGGGAAACTAGCTGGCCCTGATGGTGATGTCTTTCAGCTCCCCTGCTGGCATCTTGTGGAAGCTTGGAAATAAACAGGGACACTCTCTATTCCATGTCCAGGGCTGGTACAAGGAAGTTTCGTGCCTTAGGCAAAACTTCCACCTTGCCCCTGCACCAGCCCTGCAGCAGCTCCCCACCCTCCCTTCCGCCCTGAGGCACCCCCCCCCCCCATGGCAGCTCCCCACCCCGAGGAGCTGTGCAGCACCTTTCCACTCCAGCTCACCTCTGCTCTGTGTCCTCCCCGAGCACGCCGCAAGCCTGGGAGGTGGGAGAATTAGAGCGGGGGCGGTGTGCTTAGGGAGGAAGCAGAGCAGAGGAGAGCTGGGGTGAGGAGCCCTGTGGCAGTTCCCCCCCCTGCCCTGAGGCACCCCCGTGGCAGCTTTCCACTACCCCGGCCCAGGGAGCTGGGTGGCACCTCTTCACCTCTGCTCCGCGTCCTCCCCGAGCACGCTGCCCCTGCTCTAATTCTCCTCCCAGGCTTGCGGCACCAAACAGCTGATTGGCGCTCCAAGCCTGGGAGGTGGGACAAGTAAAGCAGCGACTGTGCGCTCGAGGAGGAACTGCTGTAAAAAAAAAAATAAATAAATTTGGGGGCACCGCTTTTTGGCGCCCCCAAATCTTGGTGCCCCTAGGCAACCGCCTAGTTCATCTTAATGGTAGCGCCGGCTCTGTCCATGTCAGGTAATTTTACTCAGTAAAGGGGGCTGGGTAGCTGGCGATTGTGTAACTGTATTGAGACTGACCAGGTGAGTCCAGTCTCTTGGAGTCTTTTCCTTTGGGGGTTCTGTTGAACAGCGGAAACCACCAAGGAGCGTGGTTTGTGATGAACTGCTTGAGCCCTTTCTGTGGTACCGGATAGCACTTCTCTACTGTCTTAGCTGTCGGAGGGAGTGGAGCAGGTGTCTGCCACCATGCATTTGCTGGGGCCAGGGTGCCATTGTTGCTGGGTGGAGCGGCTGTCCTGGCGGGAACAGCATAGTGTAATATAGCAAAGAGCTTGTCAGTGTTTCCTCTGTGACAGAGGTCTCCATGTCCAGAGTCTGTGTGACAGATAGGACAATATCCTGCAATACCATGGAAAACCTTATGGAATTAAGATAAACTTTACTGAGTTAATTTTAATGCCTATCGGCTCCATTGTATTAAAACTGCAATTGTTTATGCAGCATTGTTTGATTGTTTGGAAATCATGTGAAGATCATAGAAAATTAGGGTTTGAAGAGACCTCAGGAGGTCATCTAGTCCAACCCCCTGCTCAAAGCAGGACCAATCCCCAACTAAAGCATCCCAGCCAGGGCTTTGTCAAGCCTGACCTTAAAAACTTCTAAGGATGGAGATTCTACCACCTCCTTAGGTAACCCATTCCAGTGCTTCACCACCATCTTAGGTAAAATAGTGTTTCATAATATCCAACCTAAACCTCCCCCACTGCAAGTTGAGACCATTACTCCTTGTTCTGTCATCTGCCACCACTGAGAACAGCCGAGATCCATCCTCTTCAGGTAGTTGAAGGCTGCTATCAAACTCTCACTCTTCTCTTCTGCAGATTAAACAAGCCCAGTTCCCTCAGCCTCTCCTCGTAAGTCATGTGGCCCAGTCTCCTGATAATTTTGATTGCCCTCTGCTGGACTCTCTCCAATTTGTCCACATCCTTTCTGTAGAGGGGGGCCCAAAACTGGACACAATACTCCAGATGTGGCCTCACCAATGCCGAATAGAAGGAAATAAACACTTCCCCCAATCTGCTGGCAATGCTCCTACTAATGCAGCCCAATATGCTGCTAGCCTTCTTGGCAACAAGGGTACACTGCTGACTCATATCCAGCTTCTCATCCACTGTAATCCCCTGGTCCTTTTCTGCAGAGCTGCTGCTTAGGCAGTCAGTCCCCAGCCTGTAGCGGTACATAGGATTCTTCCATCCTAAGTGGAGGACTCTGCATTTTTCCTTGTTGAACCCCATCAGATTTCTTTTGGCCTAATCCTTCAATTTGTCTAGGTCACTTTAGATCCTATTCCCACTCTTCAGTGTATGTACCTCTCCCCCTAGTTTAGTGTCAGCCGCGAACTTGCTGAGGGTGAAATCTATCCCATTGTCCAGATCATTAATAAAGATGTTGAACAAAACCGGCCCTAAAGATCCTAATGTCCTTTGAACTTTTAAAACTAAGTGGGTTTCCCAGGAAGTCCCTAAGAGGTGCGGGAATGATAATGTAATTCCTCTGGTTATCAGTGGTTTTGAAGCTTTGCCTGGGGAGGAGTCCCATTGTCCTATCCACAGTCTTTTCAAACAGCTAAACTGGATAAATGAGTTGTGACCCAAGAACCCCTTAATGCTAACAGAATACAAGAATACCCTTATTTTTGATCTGTACAGTCTCATTCACAAAAGAATGTCATATGAGGTCTCAAATAAAAGCCAAGGGCATGCTGGTCATTGATACTGCCGTGAAATGTGTGTGCAATTATTGTGCAAGAGGTTACATGTGTGTATATATACTGGAAATGTGTTCATAGCATCTGCATCACAGCAGAGGTGGAGAAAGAGGTTTTCTATCAGACATAAGATGCTTGTTCACCTGTTTCCCTGTCGGGATGTTAATTAAGTGTTGTAAGGTAACACGATGAAGGTTGTGCAACAGTAGCAGTAGGCTGCATGCCCATAGTTTGTACTACATAGTGGGTAGATAGAAAATTTTGTGAATTCCTAATGTAATGCTTCTCAGTTTGTAAGCTTTGTACCTACAATGTAGTTTCTAGTCTGCGTGATAGAAGGTGCCTCTCATTTGTGGAGTACATAGTAGTTTTGGAAATGTTAAATATCACGTCACTGCACATACACCTTGCTGCACAGCTACACCAAATGCCCCAGTCTCACAATTTAACTGACATACTACACCTTCTTGGATTCCGCATCAATTGCGATGAGCTGAGGAAGTTCATCACTTAATGCTGGCAGAAATCTCATCCATGAAGGAGCTGCTGCTGCTGCTGCTGATAATATAGACATGCAGCATAGAGACCCTTGATGGAAAGAACACGTTCCATTCAATGGCTAGATTGGTATTTCAAGAACAGTCTGCTGATAGTGATATTTCTTATGATGCTGGACTAAAAGTGTGTGAAAGGAAAAAGTCACTTACTCTCCCTAGGCAGTTAGTTTCTTATGCAATGTGCAGCATTTGGAAAACCTAAAACACATCCTGGACTGAATCGCTGTGGAAAAAGTACTTGTGAAAATAAACTCTGTTTGCCTAAAAATTAATTCTATCTGAGATCTCTGCTGCTGTCTTTTAAGACGACTACCTCATGATGGTCTACCAATACTAAATGACATTGATATTTTCACACTCAGGTAATTTCATTTTCGATTAGTTTCAACCACAAGCTTGCAACAAAGAAGAGCCCCTCTACAACAGTTGCATATGGAACCTACTGTGGATGCTGAACCAGCTGCCACTGCCACAGTCTATACTACAACGCTGAAATGTAAGGACATGTCAGCAGCTCTAGGACAGCAGCATGCCATTCAAACTGTGGATCAGCAGCTGTGTGCTGTTGCTCAGCTTGTGAACTGAACTCTCCCAAATGAACTTGGTACCAATATGATTTGTCTGGGTTGTTTTCATACCCTGTGCTGGTTTATTTCATGTATTGGGAAATGCTGGGGAAATGTAGGATTGCGAGATCTTCTTGTTGATTCTGATGTGTACGCAGCTTGTACTGCAGATCAAATGCTTGCTGGTAACAACTTCAGCTGGGCTCTACCTTGTTTGACTCTGAGTGCTCTGAAACTTTATTCATTTGTTAAATGGTGTGAGCAGGGAAGTGGGACCATGGAGTTCCAGCATTGTCTGGCAAATGTTGGGTGATATACCAGGTGTTTGAGTCTGAAGACATTGAGTTCTTACAACATGTCATGAAAGAGCGTGATGATGCTGTAACTCAGCATGTGCTACAAGTACTGGAGGAATTTCTGACATGGGGGTATACCCATCAAATTCTGGGAGAGATTACTTCTAAATGTCCATGAAGAGCAAGAGGGTGATTGGAAATTTCACCTACAAATGCAGTGTGCCATGCTTCTATACTACTTTATTGCAAACAGGCTCAACGATACCAGGTGGATACCAACTGATTTCAGCGCTAATCCCCTTGTTGGGGAGGAGTACAGAAATTGATTTTAAAAGCCCTTTAAGTCAACAAAAAGTGCTTCGTTGTGCGGACGGGTGCAGGGTTAAATCAATCTAACGCTGCTAAATTCGATCTAAACTTGTAGTGTATACCAGGGCGAAGTGTCACAAGCGTGATTACATTTAATGATCCCTGTACACATTTATAATTAGATTTTGTTTCACCCTTCTTGTTATGATGCTTTGAGATCACAAAGAAATCTAATTTTATTTCTTGAAAATAATTCATAGTCATTAAATTGACAAAAAGAAATGCAAATATTTTAACATGTTGATGGTGTGATTGTTTATCCCCATTTCTGTGGTGATGGCACCACTTGACAGCTCATGTTAAAGTAGACATAATAAGCTTTCAAATGATGTATTATGTGTAGAAAGGGTAAGTCTCCCAAATCGGTGGTGCCTGCAGCGATGGATGCTGTGTCTTGGTCTGGTTAGCGGGATGTTTGCTGTGTGAATATACTGGTTTAGTTTACTAAGGGGTTGTCAGGAAGGAAAAAGAATGGCTCACAGTAAGCCACTTTTCAGCAAGCATTTGAGGGTTGCCAAGAGACAATGCCAGAATGGGGAAAGGCCTAGGGACACAGGAGAGCAAAAGGATCCTGACCTGTTTAAAAAGGAACAGTCTCTCAAGAGAGCTGGGAGTTGTTTGCGGGAGCCAGGCTAACGGCCAGGCACTTGCTGGGGTATCTGAAGAAACTAGGCCTGCCTAGGTTATCATCAGGGGATGGTAAAGCTTTAGGTAAAATGCACAGGAAGTGCTTGATGAGAGAACAGCATACATGGAGGAAGGCATAAAGCCCGAGTGTTGTCTTGACTCTCTCTCCTTTTCTCCTTGACAGTAAACAGTGTTCATTTCTGTCCTATGTCACAAGTCTGGTACAATGTTACATTGATCACGATTTTTGATTAAGCTTGGCATGAATCTGTTTCTTTGTGCTACATCTCTTATTCCAGCAGAGGGCAGGCTTTGACTTCAGATACTAGACACAGAGGTGTGGAGCTACATTACTCCACAGCTAAGGTTTTAAGCCCAGTTTTCCATGCGCACGCAAACTGTGTAACTTCTTCAAAAGATGTTTCTTTCCTCCTCACATTTTTCATGTTCAGTTTCTAACCTGAGGAGCTGGAGGCTCATCATTTTTGCAGTAAGGGATGTTTTAAAAAAAGTGTTCTTTCCTTTTTTGTAAAAGCTTCCAGCATGCATTTGTTTACTTAATAGATACAAAATATAATAACTGAGAGAAGATTGAAATGTAACAATGTATTTATTAGTACTTTTGAGACTTTGAGCATAGGACTATTTTTACTAAGGCTGCACTGAAAATTTTAGAGCTAGTACAGATCAAGGTCTGATTCTCTCCATTGTTTCACCTTGCAGAGTTATTTATTCCTGTGCAGAGCTGGTGTGAAGTGTTTCCAGCTCAGACTGGTGGTGCTTTGCACACACACTTTGCACATGGGTAAAGGACTCCTCAAGATGCAAGCCAATCCCACATTTTTTATTTCTGGGGTTTGTACTAAGGTCCCTGTGGAGATTATGGGCCTAATTTTCTTCCTGCACATGGGTATAAGTCAAGAGAACCCCAATCCAGTTAGTGGAGTTATGACAGCGTAACATCAGCGTAAGCATGAGGAGAATCCAGCAGCTGTAGTGCTTGCAGGTTCCATGAGAGCCGTAGCCACGGTTTGTGTAACTTAAGACATTTGGCTGATAGACGATGGGAGCTCTGGGAGGTTGATGGCTAGAGCTCATGGAAGCTACAGTCTCAGCTGGGTACCTGAAAGCCGTGGGACTGGGGTGCTCATCATGTGAAAACAGGCATCAGAGGGGCTGGCTCCTGCTTAGGGGCAGGGGCCTTGGCTCATTGCTGGTCAGAGCCAGAAAGCCGCTCCTAACCCTCTCCTCCAGTGAAGAGGAAGCCTGTCTTCACACCAGTACCTGACTTAACCTGGTAACAATTACGTGACCCTGTTCTCAGATCACTGAGAGCCACGTGCCCCCTCTTTCAGCCTTCATATTCGCAGACTCTCAACCCACTCCAGTCACCGATGCTCATCTCTTCAGTCACAGGACACTCCCCAGTCGAAGTGACCCTGCCGCTCATTTCCCACCCATGCGGGACCATCCAGCCTCACCCCCACCCCAGGCAGGGCCAGCTCCGAGTTTTTGCTGCTCCAAGCAGCGCAAAACAACAACAACAACAAAAAACAAACAAAAAAACCCCCTCATGATCTGCAGCCCTACCGCTGCCGCTTCAGTCTTCGGTGGCAATTCAGCGGCTGATCCTTTGCTCCAAGAGGCAGTTAGGGACCCACCGCCAAAGTCCCGGATGTGCTGCCGCTCACTATTGGCCACCCCAAGCAGCTGCTTGCTGGGCTGGTGTCTGGAGCCGGCCCTGACCCCAGGGATGACCCTGCTCACAGAATTGGGCACCTGGCTGATTTTACTTGCACACTGGTCATGCTCCCTGCAACAGAGGCTGACTGAGGATATGCAGCAGTCAGAAAGAGCCCACTTTGGGTTTAAGATACGAGTGGAGTGTGCAGAGCTGGCTGTTAGAAAAACAATAGGTGAGATTCTCTCCCCTCCCCTGGCCCATAAGTTTTGCTTCAGTGCAGGGGGGATGGGGCCTGAGTGGCATTTTAGCCCAGTGCCAGCCAGCCCCAGCAGAAGCTATAGCCACTTGGGGCTTGCTTGAGTTTTACAGCCCTTGCATAAAGTTCTTAACAAGGTCAGCTGGTGCAGGAACAGTTCTGCCTCCCTCAGCCCTCCCGTCAGAGAATCCTCTTACAGCCCTTCCCAGACAGAATCCGTCCTCTTTGCAGAGCAGCTGGGAGAAGCCAGAGCCATATGTTTTACCTAGAAACTGAGAACAATTGATATGGAAATCAGAGAGAGATAATCAACAGGGAGTGAGCCCTACAGCGATTCTCTCATTTCTGCAGGGTCGTGTTCCAGAGCAGAACCTTGCTTCAACAACCAAGAGGCAGGGAAGCTCAACCCGCTTATATAAATTAATTAAAAAGGCACATTAAAGGGTGTTACTGAATGCCACAAAAGCAAGTCTAGGCACCTCATCTCCCTAGGATAATGCATACTCACGACCTCTGCAGTGTACTTATGCATAACAAGGTGCAATAAGGATGAGTCTCCTCTCTGAACTTGAGATTTCCGTGATGGTATGAAATGCCACCACCCACAAGAATGGGTGAGGGAACTCAATGGGGCCAAGGGACAATAGGTAGTTCCTCCCCCAGGAGTCTCTGGCATCTATTGGCCAGCTGGAGGAGAGGGGTGCTAATTGGCCAGTATTCCCCAACTCCCTGGGTTTAGCCCAGTGCAGGGGCCATGTGAAGCCTCTTTGAGCTCCATTGCAGCAGCCCACCCTACCCCTAGAAGTAGGAGTGGGAGCCCAGCATGACAGATGCTGCGGGTGTAGCCAATTGCCTGTTAAGGAGGTCTGGAAAGAATTTTTCTCCCATAGGCCAATTGGCAGAGGACCTGGGAGGATGTTTTGGCCTTCTCTGCAGCACCTACAAGCCACAGTGGGTTGAGTAGGAACGCGCTTAGCACCTAACTGCAGTACAGAGGTGCGATGTTTATTCATCGCAACTTGCTGCTGGTTTCCAGTGCGATTAAGAGAACAAAGTGTGCAGTTTCCAGAGGTAAAAGACCTGGGACTTGGGTAATGGTCCTTGGCTCATGTGATAAGATGAGACCTTGTGGCCTTTGTGGGCTGAGATCAGGGCTTGTGACCCTCATGGGCCGAGATCCCTATCCTGCTGCACCATCTGTCCCCCTCATGGAGGGCAGGGTGCTAGGACTCAGCTGAGTCCAGGGGAGTGGGCTGTGGAGAGCCTACCCCTCGTTATGGGCTATATCGTAACCCCCAATTAAATGCCTGGTATATGAGAGTGTGGGTGATGGGTGGGTAGTGCCCCTCTCTTGTTTAATAAAAGTTACAGCCTGCCATTTAATTCCATGCATGTGTCTGTCCTCATTTTGCCACTGTGTCCATATCAGTTGTCTTTGGGCCACATGGAACATTTATGCAGTCATTCACCTGTACAGCGTCTAGCACAACGGGGCCCTGATCATCAACTGGGATCCTTAAGATGCCACGTCGATGGAAATAATCATCATGGTTCATGTAAGTGGGAGGAAGTCCTGACACGGTTCTGCTGTCTGTGAAACTGGACGTCACAACACTCTATCCCCAGCTCGTCTGCTGATACTGTGGTCATAACCAAAGCACCACTTTTCCAAGTCTCTGGGCTACAGGGAATAATACGATTTCACAAGTGTAGATGGAAGGAGCAGGGCGAGTGATAAGACACTCTGTCTCCCATGCCTCCAAGCAGTGATTCATGGTTGTTGGTCCCCAAAGAGAAAGGTAAGTTTTTTTTTTAAAAAAAATCTGATTTCAGCACTGTAGTGATCTCAGGAAAATAATTAAGTAAACCTCCCATTTGGGTGAAGAGGGGGAACAGTTTACATGTTTTGTTGTTGCAATTGTCTAGCTGGGCACAGATTTCTGCAAGGCTGGCTTAATTGTGCAAAAGTGCATTCGGAAAGTTGTCTTTGCACAAGAAAGGGTTAGCAACTTCCTTTTAACATACAACTTACATTATGTAGAAATCAACTAGGAATTGCAAAAAAATCCCAACATTGCAATAACTGCTCTTTTCTCCTGCTTTGCTCTTCTTACATGCCAGGCTACTGCCCAGAATGAATATTTAAAGCTGATTTCTATCACTCTGTAAAAAGTGGTGTTTGGTAACAGATTAAAAGGATGTGGAACAAATGACAATCTCAGCTATAAAGACTCAAGTAGTGGTGTTGAAATAACAGTATCTGAAGAAATTAATTATAACAACTCACACCATCTGCAGATTGGCTTTTGTTGAGGTCCTCATAGTGCATTGTTTCCCAATAATGACACAAGTATGATATCATTTGCTTCACTTCTGCCTTTACAACATACATCACTTCCCCTGGATTTTTCCTATTTCTCAAGCATCCCAGTTCCAAAAATGGCATTATTCCTTTGTCTTGTGCAGTTTATATAATACTACTTACCTAAGGCTCTGAAAAATTCCCTTTAAGTTGCAGTTAAAGCACATAATAGATTATTAGACTTAGCCAAAGAGGGACCGATACATTCCTGTTATAACCAATGGTAATTTCCCACTGTTGCTCATGTCATCCTTCTGCCAGGGGGAGCCAGCAGCAACCAGGGCCGGGTTCAATATCTCGGGGTTCCTTTCCATTGATACAACACAGAACCGGCTTGAGCCCCCATTCAGTAACCTGGGAAATTTACACACCACCCCTGGGCACCTCTGAGAGGCAATACTTCCCTCTCGCAAATCTTTGCAATCAGGCTGGCTAACCTAGTGAGGAGGGCTTTAAACTAAGTTCACCAGAGGAAGGAGACCAAAGCCTTGAAGTAAGTGGGGAAATGGGATACCAGGAGGAAGCACGGAGAGCACAAGAGGGGAGGACTCCTGCCTTACACTGAGAAAGCAGGACAATCAGCATGTTATCTTAAGTGTGCTAAACACAAATGCAAGAAGCCTGGGAAACAAGCAGGGAGAACTGGAAGTCCTGGCACAGTCAAGGAATTATGATGTGATTGGAATAACAGAGACTTGGTGGGATAACTCACATGACTGGAGTACTGTTGTCATAAACAGATGGTTAAGGGTTAATGTCTCTTTTACCTGTAAAGGGTTAAGAAGCTCAGTAAACCTGGCTGACACTTGACCAGAGGACCGATAGGGGGACAAGATACTTTCAAATCTTGGTGGAGGGAAGTCTTTGTGTTTTTTGTTTTGTTGGTGGTTCGCTCTTGGGGCTAAGAGGGACCAGACGTACACCCAGGCTTTCTGAATCAGTCTTTCATGTTTCAAAATTGTAAGTAATAGCCAGGCAAGGTGGATTAGTCTTATGTTTGTTTTCTTAACTTGTAAATGTGCCTTTTTGCTGGAAGGATTTTTACCTGTGTTTGCTGTAACTTTGAATCTAAGGTTGCAGGGAGGGGGGGTCCCCTCTGGTCTATATAAATCTGAGTACCCTGTAAAGCATTTTCCATCCTGATTTTACAGAGATAATTTTTACCTTTTCTTTCTTTAATTAAAAGCTTTCTTTTTAAGAACCTGATTGATTTTTCCGTGTTTTAAAATCCAAGGGATTGAGTCAGAACTCACCAGGGACTGGTGCGGGGAAAGGAGGGGGGATGGTTAATTTCTCCTTGTTTTAAGATCCAAGGAGTTTGGATTGGTGTGAAGCTTCTCAAGGCAACCCAGGGAGGGGAAAGTCTGGGCGGAAAAGGAGGGGAATGGTTAATTTCTCCTTGTTTTAAGACCCAAGGGGTTTGGGTCTGGGTTCCCCAGGGAAGGTTTTTGGGGGAACAGAAAGTGTGCCACACACTAAATTCTGGCTGGTGGCAGCGTACCAGATTTAAGATAGTAATTAAGCTTAAAAGTGTTCATGCAGGTCCCCACTTTTTGTGCCCTAAAGTTGAAAGTGGGGGAAAAAACCTTGACAATTGTCATGGATGGATATAGACTGTTCAGGAAGGAGAGTCAGGGCAGAAAAGGTGAGGGAGTGGCATTGTATGTAAGAGAGCAGTATGACTGCTCAGCGCTCCGGTATGAAACTGCAAAAAAACCTGAGAGTCTCTGGATTAAGTTTAGAAGTGTGAGTAACAAGGGTGATGTCGTGTTGCAAGTCTGCTATAGAGCACCAGACCAAGGGGATGAGGTGGATGAGGCTTTCATCCAGCAACTAACAGAAGTTACTAGATCATAGGCCCTAGTTCTCAAGCAGGGCTTCAATCACCATGATATCCCCTGGGAGAGCAATACAGCAGTGCATAGACAATCCAGGAAGTTTTTGGGAAATGTAGGGGTCAATTTCCTGGTGCAAGTGCTGGAGGAATCAACTAGGGGCAAAGCTCTTCTTGACCTGCTGCTCACAAACAGGGAAGAATTAGTAGGGGAAGCAAAAGTGGATGGGAACCTGGGAAGCAGTGACCACGAGATGGTCAAGTTCAGGATCCTGACACAAGGAAAAAAGGAGAGCAGCAGAATACGGACCCTGGACTTCAGAAAAGCAGACTTTGACTCTTTCAGGGAACTGATGGGCAGGATACCCTGGGAGAATAACACAAGGGAGAAAGAAGTCCAGGAGAGCTGGCTGTATTTTAAAGAATCCTTATTGAGGGCACAGGAACAAACTATCCCAATGTGTAGAAAGAATAGTAAATATGGCAGTTGACCAGCTAGGCTTAACAGTGAAATCCTTGCTGATCTTAAACACAAAAAAGAAGCTTACAGGAAGGGGAAGATGGACAAATGACCAGAGAGGAGTATAAAAATATTGCTCAGGCATGCAAGAGTGAAATCAGGAAGGCCAAAACTTGGAGTTGCAGCTAGCAAGAGATGTTAAGAGTAACAAGAAGGGTTTCTTCAGGTAGGTTAGCAACAAGAAGAAGGTCAGGGAAAGTGTGGGCCCCTTACTGAATGGGGGAGGGAACCTAGTGACAGAGGATGTGGAAAAAGCTAATGTTCTCAATGCTTTTTTTGCCTCTGTCTTCACAAACAAGATCAGCTCCCAGACTGCTGCACTGGGCAGCACAGTATGGGGAGAAGGTGACCAGCCATCTGTGGAGAAAGAAGTGGTTCAGGACTATTTAGAAAAACTGGATGAGCACAAGATCATAGGGCCGGATGTGCTGCATCCGAGGGTGCTAAAGGAGTTGGCGGATGTGATTGCAGAGCCATTGGCCATTATCTTTGAAAACTCAAAGCAATTGGGGGAGGTCCCGGATGACTGGAAAAAGGCTTCTGTAGTGCCCATCTTTAAAAAAGAGAAGAAGGAGGATCCGGGAAACTGCAGGCCAGTCAGCCTCACCTCAGTCCCTGGAAAAATCATGGAGCAGGTCCTCAAGGAATCAATTCTGAAGCACTTAGAGGAGAGGAAAGTGATCAGGAACAGTCAGCATGGATTCACCAAGGGCAAGTCATGCCTGACTAACCTAATTGCCTTCTATGAGGAGATAACTGTCTCTGTGGATGAGGGGAAAGCAGTGGATGTGTTATTCCTTGACTTTAGCAAAGCTTTTGATACGGTCTCCCACAGTATTCTTGCCAGCAAGTTAAAGTAGTATGGGCTGGATAAATGGACTATAAGATGGATAGAAAGTTGGCTAGATCATGGGGCTCAACAGATAGTGATCGATGGCTTCATGTCTAGTTGGCATCAGGTATCAAGTGGAGTGTCCCAAAGGTCAGTCCTGGGGCTGATTTTGTTCAATATCTTCATTAATGATCTGGAGGATGGCGTGGACTGCACTCTCAGTAAGTTTGCAGATGACAGTAAACTGGGAGAAGTGGTAGATACGCTGGAGGGTAGGGATAGGATACAGAGAGACCTAGACAAATTAGAGGATTGGACCAAAAGAAATCTGATGAGGTTCAACAAGGACAAGTGCAGAGTCCTGCACTTAGGACAGAAGAATCCCATGCACTGCTACAGACTAGGGACCGAGTAGCTAGGCAGCAGTTCTGCAGAAAAGGACCTAGGGGTTACAGTGGATGAGAAGCTGGATAGGAGTCCATAATGTGCCCTTGTTGCCAAGAAGGCTAATGGCATTTTGGGCTTTATAAGTAGGGGCATTGCCGGCAGATTGAGGGACGTGATCATTCCCCTCTATTTGGCATTGGTGAGGCCTCATCTGGAGACTGTGTCCAGTTTTGGGCCCCACACTACAAGAAGAATGTGGAAAAATTGGAAAGAGTCCAGTGGAGGGTAACAAAAATGATTAGGGGGGTGGAGCACATGACTTATGAGGAGGGGCTGAGAGAACTGGGATTATTTAGTCTGTAGAAGAGAAGAATGAGGGAGGATTTGATAACTGTTTCCAAGTACCTGAAGGGGGTTCCAAAGAGGATGGATCTAGACTGTTCTCAGTAGTGGCAGACGACAGAACAAGGAGCAGTGGTCTCAAGTTGCAGTGGGGGAGGTTTAGGTTGGCTATTAGGAAAAACTTTTTCACTAGGAGGGTGGTGAAACACTGGAATGGGTTCCCTAGGGAGGTGATGGAATCTCCTTCCTTAGAGGTTTTTAAGGTCAGCCCAGGGCTTGCTCCAGGCACCAGCAAAGGAAGCAGGTGCTTGGGGTGGCCAATGGAAAGGGGTGGCACATCTGGGCTTTTGGCGGCAATTCGGCAGCGGGTCCCTCAGTTCCTCTCTTCCTCTTTGAGCTACCGCTGAAGTGCCGCTGAAGAGGAAGAAAGGGAGCGAGGGATGAAGCGGCACGATTGAGCTGCCGCCAATCGGCTTAATATGTTTTTTTGCTTTTTGCTTCGCCGCTTGTGGCGGCAAAAAAGCTGGAGCCAGCTCTCAGTCAGGCTTGACAAAGCCCTGGCTGGGGTGATTTAGTTGGGGTTGGTCCTGCTTTGAGCAGGGGCTTGGACTAGATATCTCCTGAGGTCCCTTCCAACCCTGATATTCTATTATTCTAAGATCCACCCCCAAGTAGGTTGGGCAGTGCCATTTTCCCCTCAGGTTCTTAAGTCTAGCAATCCAAAAGTCCCTTTCACATGCCCAACCCTTTTCTGCACCCCACTCACAGTTGCTGTTCTTGGTCAGTGCAGACCCAGAGTTCAGAGGTGCATCTGCAGAATTCAAAAAGAGGTACTTTACTCGCTTCGCTCACCGGCCACCTGCTCACCACTCTCACCGCACCCCTCCACCAGCTGCCCTGCTGGCCACTTATCATGCCTCTCCACTGCCCCCTGCTGTTTGGTCGTCATGCCTCTCTGCCGCCGCCCTGCTGTTTGGTCGTCATGCCTCTCTGCCGCCGCCCTGCTGTTCGGTCGTCATGCCTCTCTGCCGCCGCCCTGCTGTTCGGTCGTCACGGCTCTCTGCCGCCGCCCTGCTGTTCGGTCGTCACGGCTCTCTGCCGCCGCCCTGCTGTTCGGTCGTCACGCCTCTCTGCTGCCACCCTGCTGTTTGCTTGTGATGCCTCTCTGCTGCCATCCTACTGGTCACTCATTTGCTTCTGCCTCTCTGCTGTGACCTCTACACATCAGCCTCTCAGTGATTTTCAGCTCTTTTGCAGATATTAAACTGATAAGAACAGATAAGAAGAACAGATTTAAAAATTTTATTAAGATGATGTTAAAAAAATGAATGGTACAGAGTTTAAACATAGAAGTTTCTGGTTATCAGGGAATAACATACACATTATCGAGGGTGCAAAGTTTGGTTTAAGATCAGGTGGCATAAGGAATATATAATCTGTAATATCCCTGATTGGGGGTAAAAGGTTGATGGGTCAAAGTACAGACATTGAGATATGAGGGTATGAAGTTCATAAAGTGGCTATGTTCGGGTGTGGAGTATAATGAGTGGATATGATGAGGAGGATGGATTGACCCTTATTTGGTGAGATTTAATGTGCAGGGAGTTTATGGTTCCAGTTCATATGATCCAACGGAGAAAGTGTCTTGGTCCCTTTCTCGTAGTCAAAGAACGATGTCACTCTGGCTCATGCCTCCTGGTACTGTCGTGGCCAGTGCTGTGCTCGATGTAGATGTCCCTGGACCATTGGATGGTGTCAGAGGCCATGAGGTGCCTCATGAGCTGTGTGTAGCATTGACCAATCCCGCAGGTCCGTAGCACTCCCTCGTTGCAGGGGTTCCAGCTGCCATGCTGGCTGGGGGTCATACTTTTCCTACACTTTCATCTTAGCCCCATCTCAAGTGATTTCAGCTGTTAGCAGGCAGGGCAGAAACACAGTCCTACCACAGCTGGTTTCAACTCTAATTGAGCATTTAAAATAACAGAAGAGGCTCCTAATGAAGTTTATTTAGCTCTGTTCTTTGAGCAGTGGGGAAGAACAGGTTAAGCCAGTGTACAGAGGACCCGAGGTGGGGGTGGAGTTGTGCAGCCTCCTGTCCCCACCCCTCTTACTTTCACAAGGCTCTGACATTCGAGCCTCTGCTTAATGAAGTTCTTTCAACCAAGGGTGCCCCCCCTCATTTGGGACAGGTTAAGCCAGGGGTTCTCAAATGGGGTTGTGACCTGTCAGGGGGTCGCAAGGTTATTACCTGAGGGGTCGCGAGCTGTCAGCCTCCACCCCAAACCCTGCATTGCCTCCAGCATTTATAATAGTGGTAAATATTTTTTAAAGTGTTTTAATTTATAAGGGGGGTTGCACGCAGAGGCTTGCTGTGTGAAAGGGGTCATCACTACAGAAGTGTGAGAACCACTGGAGTAAGCACAGTCCTGCTTTCCTGTATTCCTACAATAATTTAGATAATTTTTTCACATCTTAGCTCACAGAGCCAAGAAGCTATCACTGATAACCATATTTCACTACGCTTGCATTCAATACTAAGATGACTTGTACCCAACACCAGCCAAGTTGGTCATTGACACTGCTGTAAGTGATGAATATGTAAACAGAGCAGGAGCAAACTGTATTTACATAAACACACCCATAGTCTGCCCTCCTCCCAGCTAGCTGTCAGGAAGGCATTCATTCAGACCCTGCTTACACTCACATGGTTCAAAGAGATACCTGAATGTTTTTTGTTACAACCATTAACCACAGGGAAGTGTGAGAGATGATGAGTACATTGCACTGTAGTTACCTTCAGGATAACTCCTAGGAAAACATACACAAAGCTGTCAGATAACTGAGGCTTAAGTAGTTGGACACACTTCTTTTCCCTTGCCAGTTATTTTATAGAGATTAAAGTATAGTCACTACTTACAATGAATGCAAATAAATGACAGCATAGAATGCAGGTGTTATCCAGCCTTTTAATACCCACTTTGGTTTTGTTTTCTTCGCAGTTTCTTACTTCTGTTCATATTCAAGTGACAGGTAAGAAAAAACAACGCAACAGGCATCTGGAAATGCAAGTACATAGCTCAAAGTCCTCTTCCACACTCAGACAGAGCTCCCAGCATACCTAATGGGAGCTTTGCCTGAGTGTGGACTGCAGGCCTGGCTCCAAGGGGATTCATCGGGCTGGGGCTAATGTCATAAATATCAGGCGGCAATGTCTCCTGCAGATGAGGGTACTTGAATGAGTACATCAGTTACAGTACTGATGTGCTTTTGGAGGTCTGTGTCAACTGGTTATTACAAGAATTATTCACATTATTTCAATGTAGCACCTGCAAAAAAAAAAAAAATCTATTCCATGATATAGATGTTTGTAGCAGTGTACAGGTGTGTGGTGCTGACCCTGCCCACCTTTGTGAAAGAGCAGCCTGTGAATGCAGGCGGTTTAATGTAAAAGACCATTCTGTCCCAACTAGAAGAATCTCTTACCAGAAATTCCCATGCATACAAAACTGGAGACATGCTAGTTTTGATTATACTGCCCACATAAAGAATAGAAATGCATTCATTGTATGCAGAGGATTTAGGCTTATTTTAATTTGTAAAAACCCCCAAATACTAGACCAGTATAGTCAATTTCATCATTTCCCCTGTCAATGGGACTGCACACGTGCTTGAAGTTACAGATTTATGTAAATCATTTGCTGGGCTGGGACCTCAGAGAGTCGTTTTCTCCTGTTTGTGGGAGTCTTTCACATGACAGCAGAGGAGAGAATGACATTTTTTTAAAAACAGGAAAATGTGATTGATAAAAAAAAACAACACAAAAATTGTGGGTGGAATTCAGGGGCAGGAGTAGGACATGAAAATACTGTTAACTTATTTCTGTAAAGTGACAACATTTCAAGCTGAAGGTCTCCATTTGAGATGTAAATTACAGCCATCCGGTCATTTCTAAAAAACAGCATACAAGCAGAAGGTCATCTTGGTGTTTTTTGTGCTGCTTGAGAGGAATCTGTTGCACAGAACATATTTTGTGAGGTGGTTTGTTTCTTAGGAAAACTTAAAGCATTACAGTCAGACTTTCCTTATAATCCATTGGATATAGTTAGAAAACGGATCTAGGCCAGCGTGGATGAGTAAAGGTTAGAGAGATATTCATGAGCTGCTTCTGCTGAGAGGATGCCCAGTAATAATCTCATTTTCAGTAAACTAGTTTATCTATTGCTAAACTTATGCTGTGACAAGGCTGGAACTAAAAATAGTTCTAGATGAAATTGTAATTGGCCTGCTGCTGCTTCTCAAGGGAAGACCATTGTAGAACACCTTGACTTGGAGTTAAAAAATGAAACTGATGCTTGGCTTCTTAAAAGACAAGGCCATACCTGGACATGTTCTGCCATGAGCTGAAGGCACAGGACCAGAATTTCATGAGCAAATCCCTCTGAAGCTCATGGGAGTTGTGCTGATCTTCCTGAGAGCAGCGTTTGTACATGATGTGAGGATGGTAGAGTTTAAGTATAATGAGCATGGTCTATTATCTTGCCTCTTGCATCAAGTAAACAATAGACTGCCTAAAAGATAATCTGCTATTGCAGGCATCTTTCCAGCTTCCTGCGAAATGCTAATCTCCCCCATTCCCACTGACTTCAGGGAGAGCTTACTGTGCTCAGCATCTTGCAAGTTCGCAGCACTTTCAAATCGGGCCCCATGCCCTTAAGAGAACCCAATAGCATAATCACATCATACATGCATTCTTAACCAACATCTCTCAGACACTGCTCCAGCCTGCCCCCTCACCAGGCTGTGTTCCCATTGCCAGGCTAATAGAGAACCTGATCCAAAGCCTAGTGACACCATTGACTTTAATGGGTGTTGGATCAGGCCCATAGTGTATAATTTGTACACCTGCTTCTGTTCAGTTGCTAAGGGAAGTGTCACAAAGTAAAGGGAAGCCACCAGCCCTCTTCCTGCCTGGAGAAAGGGTTGAATAGACACCAAGGATGTCAACATATGAAATATGGGACTTATGGAGAAGGACGAAGAGTTTGATGGCACTTCATCTATTTTACTGGACTCTTTTGCCACTAACTTCCAGCAAGCAGAGAGGTTGTTGACAGAGGACTTAGTCTGACTCTAATTCAAAGACCTTGCAAATACTACTGAACTGCTAAATCAATTGCTTGTATCTCTTCCCTGATTGGATATGCAGTCTGAATATTTAATCTTGCAACCGCATCTGGGTAAACACCAGTCAAGAGTGCCTGCCCATGCTTCAGACACAGACACTGTATAAATAGACACAGACAATACTTTGTTGGGAATTCTTGATCATTCAGTGTAACCATCTTACCTTCTTCGCAGTGAAGCTTTTAGGGATATGGACTGTGCATTTTGTGTGTTTCTGCAGTGCCTGGCACATTGTGGGTACTAGCGGAAACAGACAAACAACATTAATAATAATAGTAATATAATCAATTAATCTTAAGTGTAAGCAGTTTAATGCAGGGAATGTGACTTAATCTATACTGGTAAAGCACTGTGTGAATGATTTTATTTAATAGTCATGATGATGATAATGATGCATGCACTTTTGTGTGGTGCTTATTCTGTTTATTTTTGTGTTGGCTGGGAGAATCTCTGACCTCCTTGTCCTTGTGTATTAATATCACTTTATTAAAACAATAAAAAGTGCTTCCACGTCGGCTCATCTCCATGAAGTCTTTTTCTGTGCAATTCTGGCTACTACTGTAGACTACTGTAACCGAAAAAAACTGGGGTATGAGTTCACCAGAGAACTGAGCAAAAGAGAAGCTGGACTGAGAGGGAGAGAATTCTTACATCAATACATGTACTGAAAAGATAGGTAATGTTCTAGAGACAATGACTAGCCAGGCCCATTACTTAAAAAAAAGAATCAGTGTTCTTTTGTCACGCTGGCTTCATGATGAAAGTCTTCGAGTGACTCAAGAATTATTTAAGATTCAGAATACTATAACACCTGCTCTATGCTTGTTTTATCAGTCTCTGAGTTCAATTGCTCGTGTAACCTTGATTTGCATTTACTAGGATCCGAGAACTAGCAAGACCAAAGAAGCCTAAAGCAGCTTGGGAGAACTATAGTAGGTGAGTGGAAAAAATACAAAGCTTATGCTGTATGAGCTTTGGGCCTCAATGGACAACAGTCAGATAATAAAAAGTGCAGCATGTCGAGAATGGGTTTCTTCTGCACTGGTGAGCTGTCTCCATCTGACATCTGGGAAAGACAAAAGAATGTGGCTTTTCGTTTACAGTGCTAGAGAATCTAAATTCATCCACAGAAGCTGTGGTCAGGGTCAGGCTAAGACATGAACATGTAGTGCTTACACCTTGATCTAGCGCTGGTTGTGGTCAGGATTACTGTAGTCCTCAAGTTTCACCTGCCACTTGGGTGCCTGTGCATTTTGCCGGTTCTTGTCATGCCTGGTCAGTTTTTGTTCCCCTGCACGTTTTGGATAGTTGGGAGGAGAGCAAGGGGGAGACTTATCACCCACCCTTCCCAGTGTGTTTAAAGGCTGGGAGATGGCCTCTCCTGAGAGTGAACATGCCTGCGGATGGTGGGATGGAACAGGTCATGCTGTTCCTCAGGAATGGCATTGAGAGGGCTGCTAACATTGTGCAACAATAATGATGGCAACCAATAAATATGCACGTTGCTCCTCAGTTGTTTTGCAAGTTTGGAAGAGCATCAGAGGCTCAGTGCCAAGCTTAGTTCAGTGATCATCTAACCGGGAATTTTGTTTCCCTTTTGTTCCCTGTTTTAACAGTAGGTTAGAATGGGGAAATCAGGAGACAATTTGGCCAATCTCCCTGAGTGCTTTGACGGCTCAGCCAACGCCAAGAGTTATGTTTCTGGCCAAACCCAAGAAAATTTTCAATGGTGACCTTCAGCGCAGGTTGGTTGTATTCAGGAACACTCTTCCTTCTGTTGGAAAACATTCACTGATGAATGCAACATCTTAGGGTTTGTTGATAATAATTAATACAAATAAAGGCATGACAACTGGACAGAGGTGAATCCAGACCATTGGGCAAGGAGAAGAAAGCAGAAGTTTCTGCACTTTCACATCATGACTGTAGCCCAGTCCACCATGAACAGCTTCCCTCTGAGATCAGCTCAGCACAGCTGCTATCTTTGAGTAAGGCAATTGTTCAATTTTGCCATCTTAAGGTGCCTGTAAGTTTGGCTGAGTTCTGCAATTTTCTGGATGAAAAGGGACTGCAGGAGTGTAAAGCATTTATTATAAATGTCTCTAAAAATGTTTTTTCAATGTTTCCCATCTATTCATCTTTGTGGTTGTTTTGGTCACTAAATGTTGTTGCTGAGATTTTCAACATGGGACTAATGATTCTGGGTGCAGGCCACCTGAAAATGGCAAATTGAGACACTTTAAGATGTCTCATTTTTTCAGAGGGCAGGCACTCAGCACTTTTTGAAAATCAAGCCATCCTTTTAAGGTGCCTCAAGTTGAGCACCCAAATGCAGAGTCAGCAAATCACTAGTCACTTTTGAAAATCCCAATTCTTCATAATAGAAAATCTTAGTTCTTCATAATATAGTCTCCTTCTTAATATATGTTTGTTCCAAAAAGGTGGGAGCAGGTTGATTTTCCAAGGGAAATTGGAAAGGTTAAGTTGTACTTCAGTTTTAATTCAGGCTTCCTCCAAAAGCTGGCAGGCATTACAGGGATTAGGTAGAAGGGTGGAGCAGCTGATGGGCTGTGAGAAGGGTATGAGTCACGTAATGGGAAGCTGTTGTTGCTGGAGCAACAGTTTGTTTTTATTAGAATTCCAGTGACACCAGGTTCAGCCTAGTGCCAATTTGATCTTGGTTTCCATGTGGTGTGTGGCTTTGGAGTGGAACGTTGGGTGTTGTATGGCGCGTGACTGATGGTGTCTGTGTCTGTGTAATGTGTGTGGGTGTGGATTGTCATACCCTGACCCAAGTGCAAAGCCCTGTGTCCTATGCAGCATTAGACCAGGATTTATGTGGCACTGTCCCCTGCCCAACCTCTCTCCCCTTCACTGTTCACCCATTTAGTCAACTGCCTGTCCCACAGGTGCTGCCACTTTAAAGGCATAAAGATCCAGCAGCTTGAGGGTAGAAGGAGCAGAGTCCCACTCCATAATTTGGTAGCTGGTGTGCAGGGCCAGGTGGGAAGACTGCCTGGTCAGAAGCTCTGGGCTTGCTGTCCACTCCACCTCCCTCCTCCCCACCACTGTAAGAGCACAGGGTTCTCTGCAGTGATCTGCTAACTTGCACAGGGCTTGGGCTGTCTTTGACCTCTCCATTTCCCCTGGTCTGCAGGCTCCTGCACCCAAAGGCCTTCAGCAAGCCACAGCTGTTCTGTCTTGCACAGACTGTCCAATGCCCCAGGGCTGAGACCCTTGGGAGCAATGCCCTGTGTGCTGTCCCAGACCGTAGCCCTCTCTCCTTCATGACCTTGTTGTTCCATGAGAAGGAGGAGAGAAGATATGCATCCTTCAGCAAATCGTCTACATCAGGGGTCGGCAACCTGAGGCACATGTGCCAATGGTGGCATGTGAGCTGATTTTTAGTGGCACTCTGCTGCCACCCTGCTCAGCCCACTGCCAGCCTGGATGGACGGAACCCTGGGCCAGCAGTGGGCTGAGCGGGGCCAGTGGCCAGAACCCTGGCTGGCAGGGGCTGGCAGATGGAACCTCAGACCGACAGTGGGCTGAGCAGCTCAGCCCGCTGCCGGTCTGGGGTTCTGTCTGCCACCCGTGCTACCAGTCTGGGGTTCTGCCCGCCGGCCCCGCTCAGCCCACTGACAGTCTGGGGTTCCATCTGCCGGCCCTTGTAAATGTAAAATGTATGACTGGCATGTGAAACCTTAAATTACAGTAAATAAACGAAGACTTGGCACACCACTTCTCAAAAGTTGCCGACCCCTGGTCCAGATTGTGTAAATTCCCTGTGTTCAACAAACATCCCTGTGTCACATGCTGAGGAAGAGAATGGAAAGATATATGAATTAATAGGGTTCAATTTGTCGCATGGAATTTTGTTAACATACCAGACTGCATGTGATGATATGGAAGAGGAGCCAGGATACCAAATGAGGGCAAATAACGAGAGCAGAATATCATCCAAGGAATGTGGCTGTAAGGCAACAAATTAACCAACCCACTGCAACAACTTTCAAGAAGAAAACATGCCTTAACAAGTGATGTTACTGAGCAGTGTTATTTAGTTCCTCTTTCAAAAGAGGGTTCATCACATGTACACATTTAAAATGCCTGTCTTGAGGTATAGGAGAATGATTATTACCACTATTGGTTATATTGTGGCAATGAATCTTCAGTTTCATTAACATCTGCCAATTGTATTTATCATCATAAAAATCTGTATATATGGAGAGATACCTATATCTCATAGAGCTGGAAGGGATTCTGAAGGGTCATTGAGTCCAGCCCCCTGCCTTCACTAGCAGGACCAAGTACTGATTTTGCCCCAGATCCCTAAGCAGCACCCTCAAGGATTGAGCTCTCAACCCTGGGTTAGTAGGCCAATTCTCAAACCACTAAGCTACCCCTCCTTCGGATGAGTATTGTTTTTCATAACTTGCAGATTTGTTGGAAAAAGGCAAAGCCAGGGGACAAACTGGCCATACGGCTACGTAGTTCAAAGTTGTTCCAGGGGGACAATGCCCAAGTTTGCAGTTCTCCGATAGCAGTTTCAATAAAGTCCCAAAAGAATAAACAATATTTTTTGCTTATCAGATGCTAATCATTGAAATCGTTCACCAGTCCATTCCTAAAGGTTCACTGTCCCCAGTGCTTTATAGACCCCCGGGGCCTAACTGCAGATTTTTTAGCAGAAGGTTTTGCTAAGTGCTTATAAGTCTCAATTCCTGTTTTGAAATAATTACGAGAGGGGGCGGTTTTGGTGAGGAGACTAGGCCAGAGCTCTGTCAGGGTGTAGAGCAGATTTCTAGCCCCTGTGAGAATGTGTCTATGCATTTCTTGTGCTGTTGAATATGATGCTCAGTAGCCAGAATAAGGATTGGGGATGTCATGACAGTACAACTGTATTTGTTTCTTTCTTGCCATTGCCACTAGTTTCTCATCTCTTTCCTACTCAGAATTAATACAAAACATTGATTTACATACACAAAACAAAATGCCAGTGTTCAGTAAAGTAGGTATCATAGGTGAGGTGAGAATAACAAGGCGATGAGGAGAAGCAGTTGGCAATCTGGACTACCGCATTGTAGTCCCATCTCCACCACTGATTTATTCGGTGTGGCCTTGGACAAACCTCACTGTGTGTCATTTTCCTCATCCATAACAGTGGGAATAATCATCGTGACTCCACCTGCCAAGGGGGTTGTTATGAGGCCAAATTAATTCTGCATTTCTGAGACCCTGACATGAAAGGAGCTATAACAGTGCAATATATTATTAAAAGTTATACTTAGAAGGATTCTAATTTGCATAAATAAACAACAAAGATATTGTGGGATATGTATTGTGAAGTAGTTTCTCAAAACTGCCCATAGAAAGGACTACATTTTCACTCCCTCACACTCCTCCCATTGTGCTTAAAAAGTCCTTTGTGCATGCAAGCAAGCAGGTATTTGCATGGCCAGGTCGGGTAATCCCATGTGCAAATACCCATTTGTTTAGGCAGTGTACCTAGTTTGAGTGCAGAAGTGTGGATTTTTGCATGTGCAATGTCTGTGTTTAAGTTATCCTGGTTTGGCCATGCGTGCCTGTTTGTCACTGTTTTAATGAGATTATGGTCCTGGCTGACTCTCTTCATTACTTCTTCCGTGACATTCCCAAAGGTGCCTCTTCTTGTACAGCTGTGGTCGGATGTCAGAGATCTGGCAGCGCCCACCATTGATGGATTTAGCTTTACCATCTCCTCGAATATTGAAGTTGGCAGAACCTAAAAAATACCAAACAGCGTACTTAAAACAAAGGTAAAAAACGATACAGCTTGTATTGTGCTACAGGTGTTTCAAGTGGGTTTTCAGCATAATTAGCGTTCAAAAGCAGTATGCTTGGTTGGAGTAGGAGCAAAACGAACAGGACCAAAAAAAGGGGGGAGAGCAGAGGTGCTGTGTAGCTATGCTCTGTGTGGCACTTGCTGATGATCTGCAGCTAGCTGGCTGCTGTCATTGTGTGGACTTGCCTCATTCCAGCTGCCAAACTGGGTTGAAAGAAGCTAAGCATATAATCATACATGTAGTGCTTTCCTCACCTTACCTTGCCATACCCTGCACAGGAAGAGAAGTGACCAGCATAAATGTGAATGGGAGGGCTGAAAGTCTCTGTATTTGTGTGGCCAGCAAACTCCACACTATGAAAATGATTGAGAACTATCCTAGAGAGCACATCATTATGTTGGGGACTCCTTCAAGGGCAAAACGGGTGGTATACTTGGAATAGGCAAAGGCTATAAATGTGAGACAAGGATACATTTACCATAAACACATATTCGTCTGATGAAAAGAATGGAGCACTGGATCAGATTCGAAGCGCAGTCCTGAAGTAACAGACCCTCCATAGAATTGACCATAGGCTCTGAGAGAGTTCCTTTGTCTCTGGGTTTGGCTAGATTAGGAAAAATGGTGAGGATAGGTCTGGATTAGGTAACACATATTAGCTGCCCCTGAGTAGGGCTGGCTGAAAATAGTCAGTCCAAAATGTTTTTTTGACATGAAAATGGGTTTTTGACTAAATTAATTTTTTTGCAAAAAGCTTCTGCTTTCCATGGAAAAAGCTGATTAGCCAAAAAATGGAAGGGTGGAAATAGAAGTGTTTCAATCTGGAAATGTTGCAGTGGTGCCTTGTGGGAGTTGTAGTTCAGTTCCTTCATGTCTCCATTCTTCTCTGTCTACCAGGCTCCCTGGTTGGACTGTTGCCAAGGACTCCATGATACACTGCCTCCCACTTCCAAAAGGGGAGATTTGGTGAAACCAGGGAGCCCAATTTATAGAGGAGAAAGGGAGCATGAGGCATCTGAACTACAGCTCCCATGAGGCACTGTGGTCACATTTCCATGTAGAATTTTTTCAGTTTTGGACAAATTTTTTGGTATTTGAATTACTGCCAAAAAAATCTGATTATTCTGTGGAAAATTAGATGAAAATGAGTGTTCTTTGCATTGGAAAAAAAAGGGATTGTTTCCCCAATAGCTCTTCCTCTGACCTAATGTCCACCTCTTTTCCAGGTCTAGACAAACCCTGTGTGACCATAACCTCCCTTAGCAGCTGCATTCCTCAGCATCTGTGCAGCTGTCAGGCTCCAGGGTGATGTTGGTGAGAGTGGGAGACAGGGTGTGAGCAGGGCTGAGCAGATGAGTGACCACTAATCTGGCTGCCTTCAGAAGGACATGTGAAACTCACCTGTTCAATATAACTTCCTCACGGCTGCATCTAAAACATCAAAGAGGAGGAGGAGGAAAATGAGGTGAAGAGATTAAGGGGAGAAAAGATAGTGGAGAGGGCAGGGGGAGGAAGAAAGATGAAAAGGAAAGAAGAAAGGAAACTGTCTGACTTCCTCTGAGGAACTAGGGAAACAAATTAAGCCCTGGGCTTGGTTATAACTCTTGGGGAAAGACAGATTCTGCTGTGAAGGGCCCACTCTCAAGCTCTGGATAGACAGAAACCATCAGAAATGATGAACCTGATCATAAGAATTCTCTGCTCTACGTCCATTTAGGGTAGCAGCTAGGGGACAGGTATAGAATTCTTAAGAGCTTCCCCCTGCAAAGTGCAGCACTGAATGGTTTATCTGTTTTTCACCAGAGAGATGGGCTAACCAGTTGGCAAGTTGTTTGCAGTGTAGAAAAAGAAAGGCCCTGTTTATGGTGTCTCCCAAGAGAAGCAGAGGCAGAATGTGCTTGGGAAACAGACAATCAAAACTAGCAGCTGTCCATCATCAAGTTTGCAGCACCAGGCCATGCACTGTGTGCACCTTTAAACTGGGAACTGGAGGAGTTAGTGAAAGTCAATGGGATTTGGGCATCGCTGCAGATCTACTTAGGATGCCCATATTCTTTATTTTCAGCTGCTGCCTTTTGCTTCTTCACCAAGTGAAAATGCTCCCCTTCCCCCATTTTGTTAAACAATGTTCCCAGCCTTTGATCTGAAACATGAGCTTGGGGATGGGCACTATCTTCTCGGGCAGTTTTTCTGTCTTGCTTTGTGATGGGGAGAGGTGTGAGATGACAGGATTTCCCCTTGGCCACACAGCAGCTCATCGTAATTCCCTGGCTTTTTCTTTTGATCTCATTCACACAATCACCGTAGCTTCCTTTGTTCATTTGACCACTGGAGTTATGCACCAGAGCAGCTAAATATTCATGTACAAAGTGGTTTAGATCATGTTTTGGTTCAGGGCTGATGGTTTTGCATCATAGCGAGGCACACGGTGATGGAGGGTTTAGCAACGTAGGTGACAAAGAGAGCAACAACTCACTTTGCTTCCCAGTTCCATAATCTGGGGCAATTCAGTCTTGGGGTGGAGCACCCCCGGTTCATCATGTGGACCCCAGATCCCAAGCTTCATGCCTAAGAGAACCCTGCTTGCCTCCCACCACCCTGGGTCCCTCCACAGCCCTCGGGGAGGCAGGAATTAACCCCGG
This sequence comes from Aldabrachelys gigantea, assembly GCA_026122505.1. Classification (NCBI taxonomy): domain Eukaryota; kingdom Metazoa; phylum Chordata; order Testudines; family Testudinidae; genus Aldabrachelys; species Aldabrachelys gigantea. The sequence continues at coordinate 4,073,428 of CM047483.1, read as the reverse complement.
AAATAAACGCTGCACTCAGCTATCAGGCCAGTGGCTTTATGTGGGCTGGACAAACCCACAAATGGCACAAGAGATCATTTGTGGGCCTGTGAGGAGTCTCACATCCTTCCTCCAGCCAGAGCATAGTGTACTGAGTCCCCAGAGCCCAGACATACACACCAGCATTCACTAGCCCAAATAAGAATCCATCTGACCCCCAGCTCCAGTCCCAGGACAGGCATCTCCTGCCCCTGGCAGCACTGGCGGTGCCTGGATGGGGTATGAGCTGGGAGGGTGAATCCCAGTCTCTGCTGCATTGCCTGGCATCCATCTCAGTGTCACTGGGCTCCTTGCTGGGTCCACATTGCTCCTTCCACTTTGCCATGCCCATGCCCCCATTCTGCTCCCTGGGCTGACCCCCAGCCTGCAGATCCAGGCTGCATGTGGTGCTGCTCCCTCCCACAGCAACATGTGCTCCCCACCTAACCCCACCAGGATTCTCCAGCCCCACCCCTGTGCCTGGTGACCATCCCAAAGCCCTCCAGTGCAGCCAATCACTTGCCCCATCTTGGGCCAGGCGGAGCTCCTGCTCTGGAGTGGCATTCCCCTCCTCCAATGGGGGGTGGTATGCTGGCTTCAGGGAGTCAAGCCAGCCATCTCTTAGCCAGCAGGGGTCTGGGGTCAGCTCCACTCTCTGCCTCCCAATTCAATTAGGGCTGGTGGGTAGGACTGGACCCATGCCCATGTGGAGTGGGGACTCCACACCCAGCTCAGTGCTTAGCAGGGTGATGGCTCCCTCAAGCACATACCTACTCCAGATAATTTCATGCACTCCCTAAGTTACACCATCTCTATGGCTTTGGTTTTATTTACACCAGGCATTAAACAAAAACCATTTTTAGGGCTGGTTGTTACAGCATCACCACCACAATCCTTGTAGACAAACAACTACAATAATTCTGCAACAACTTCGCTAGTTTAATTCAAATAAACAAACCTATTCTGGGAACACCCTGAAGCTGTGTCCATGTTGCATGTTTGTGTTTTTTTCTAGGCCTCGTAGTTCTCCAGAGTGGCCTGTGCCAACAGCTGCACTCACCTGTGAGGCTTCTCAGCGGGTTCTAGAACTTGCACGTCCCAAATCAGTGCATCCAGGCTTCCTGCTAGACAGAAAGGTGATGGTGATGTTCAACCAAACTGGGAAAGGGGAACCGTCGCTCCCCCCTGTACTGGCTTTCAGCAACAATTTCATTTTGGTTGCTCCAGCCTGAGGTTAGCCATGGAATAGACACAATGGCTTGTTCCCACTACAGAAACAGCTGGATGATTCTGCCAGTTCAGGAGTTGGGGCACAAGTTGCTTGATATGCTTTTTAATTACTAGGTTAAGAAAGTTGTGCCAGACCTGCCATGGCTGCCCAGCCACACTAACTGATGCCATTTTTAAATCGTCTTTTTTCTTGTAGTTTAGTGGTGGCTTAAATGTTAGCCTGTTTGCATGATTTTTTTTAAAATTATGATTATTGCTTTGGTTGGTTGATAATAGTGGTGACAGAATACACCTAAACTTCTGTAAGGGCTTTGATTTGGTACTGCATGACATTTTGATTTTAAAAAAATGAGACTGATACAAAATTAACCTGGCACCCATTAAATGGGTTAAAACTGGCTAACTGGTAGGTCTAACTGTACCTGTAAACAGGGAATCGTCATTGGGTCTGTTTCCAGCAGGGTCTTGCAGGGATTGATTCTAGGCCCAATGCTGTTTAACATTTTTATCAATGACCTGGAAGAGAACAAAATTATCACTGTTAAAGTTTGCAGATGACACACAAATTGGGGGAGTAGTAAATAATGAAGAGAACAGGTCACTGTTACAGAATGCTCTAGAATGCTTGGAAACTGGGCACAAGCATTTTAATACTAAATGTAAATGGATACATCTGAGGACAGAGAATGCAGGCTATACTTACAGAATGGAGGACTCTGTCCTGGGAACCTGTGACTCCAAAAAAAGATTTGGGGATTGGGGTGGATAATTAGCTGAACATGAGCTCCCAGTGTGACTCTATTGGCAAAAGAGATAAGGTGATCCTGGGATGCATAAACAGGGGAATCTTGGCTGGGAGCAGAGAGGTTATTTCACCTCTGTAACTGGCACTGAGGCAACTGCTGCTAGAATCCTGTGTCCAGTTCTGGTGCCCACAATTTAAGATGGATGTTGATAAATTGGAGAGGGTTCAGAGAAGAGCCACGAGAACAATTAAAGGGTTAGAAAACCTGCCTTAGAGTGACAGACTCCAGGAGTTTACTCTATTTAGCTTAACCAACAGAAGGATGAGGAGTGACTTGGTTACAGTCTATAAGTACATATATGGGAAACAGATACTTAATAGTGGGCTCTTCAGTCTGGCAGAGAAAGGTCTAACACAATCCAACAGATGGAAGTTGAAGCTAGACAAATTCAGACTGGAAATAAACTGTACGTTTTTAACAGTGAGGGTAATTAACCATTGGAACAATTTACCAACGGTCATGGTGGATTCTCCATCTCTGGCAATTTTTAAATGAAGATTGGATGCTTTTCATAAGGACCTGCTCTAGGAATTATTTGAGGGAAAGTCTCTGGCCTGTGATGATCACAATGGTCCCTTCTGGTATTAGAATCTACGAATCTACATGTTCTCTTTATGTGTTACAGCAATTCCAAAAGACATCTGATGGGGATTGAAAACAGACTAGTCTAAGTGGCCAAAAATAAATACAAGCCAAAAGAATGCTCTTGGCTATAGTGCATGATAAAGTGGGTTGTGAAAATGGAAAGGACTGATTGGCTGATAAGAATTCTGACCCTGTTGTTGCTAGATAATGCAAACCACATTTGGAATGTATTAGCCACCTTCACATCAGACATACTGACCCACCTGTACAAGGACAGAAGAAGGGGCCAGGAACTGCAGTTCCCCACTTTTTGATGCTATTGTACAGGAAACCTAAATTGAGAGTGATCTCTGAAGTCTCTCTTCCTCAGTCGGTCACTCTTTATTGGGGGTGAGAGGTTCAGGCAGGATCTTAGATAACATGAGTCATATTCATTCACGTACATAGTAGGGAAGCAGAAGTGCTTACACTGCAGAAATCACTAGGTGAGGTTCTGTGACCTGTGGTATGTAGGAGGTCAGACTAGGTGATCAGAGTGGTTTCTTCTGGCCCCAATTATGACTATTGCAAAAAGAGAATTAAAAATCCCATTCCAGTATATAAATTATTCTCGCCTTTGAAGCTGCAAGTTAAGAGACCATCCTTTTTGTTAAAGTGTTTTTTAATGGAACATGAATATCTATATTTAACAAATAAATGTTATGACTGTCAGGAAGGAGGATTAGAAAATTGCTTTATTGTGGGAAATATTACTGCCATGGATCAGGGAAACTATACCTCTATCCCCCTCCATCCTTACCAAGGTATCCACTCTAGGTTGACAGCTTCTCAGCAATAACATCTCTTGGGCACAGACTTGTCTTTCTCCCCCTGCCCAGAGATTTTCCAGGCTGCATGTTTCCTGCCTACGCTGTGATATTTCCAGCAAGCCAGACTACTTAACAGGCCAGTGTCTGCACTTTGCTTTCACTCTGGAGGCTATGAACAATGTAATTACCACACAGCTCTATCTAAGCAAGCACAATTATTCTTAAGATGAAAGCATAACAGAGAAAGGTGTTAATGGCAGTACAAGAACCTACATGCCTTCTCGAAAGCTTACCAGAGGCTACCCCCACTCCAACCTCAGGCTCTGGTCGGTGTCAGTCCTTTAAAACCCACTGCTGGGTTATTGCCATGGTTACAAGTTTATAACCATCTCAGATACAGAGCCAGAGCAATCATGAATAGCTCAGTCTTTCCTGTATACAGCTTGGGCCTTTGATCTTGGTGTCATGTAACAGATGAGACAAAAGCCCACTCTTCAGGGCGGAGCTTCAAAGACCTTGGTTATTGCATAACTGGAGATAGGGAATTTATATTCACTTCTCCCTGGGCATTTCCCAAGAAATCCCCTTCACAATTGTCCATTCTTGTCTGGCATATGGTTCACTATAGTCCTTTGATCATTCACGCCTCACATCACAGCTGCCCCGCCCCCAGAGAGGTTATATACTATCCTGCCCCACAGTAATACTTAAACTTTGCATTTAATATAATGGACCCCAAAGAAACTTAATTCAGTAAGGTCTTCCAAGATATTGAAGGCCATTGCCACATCCAGCACTATTACAACACAGGGAGAAACCTGCTTCTGCATTTTGCTCACATAACTTGTTCTGTGAATTCTATTTGGGTGTAGTTCAGTAATTTCATTTCCTTTCAATCAGCTGGCTAAAATAAAAAAAAAATAATAACCATGAATCCTATTAGCCACAAAAATATGTAACTGTTCTCTGGATGCTTTGTGCAATAGTTGGACTGTTTATGGTCAGTGTATTTCTTTGTCACAGTATTTCCTGTCAGGGTAGCTGAAAAATAGATATAGTCTAGGAAAGCAACGCCTCCCTCTCTTTAGTGACTTCTGTTGTGTAACATAGAGCTGCACGGGAGGGTACGTGGTGTATAGCCAGTTTATATCTTTGGATGCAGGTGTTTGCCTACTTCATGCCAGCTGTGAATGTCAAGAACAACATTTGGCTGAACTGACAGGATATGAGGGATAGTTCAGTGGTTTGAGCATTGGCCTGCCAAATCCAGGGTTGTGAGCTCAATCCTTGAGGTCATTTAGGGATCTGGGGCAAAAATTGGGGATTGGTCCTGCATTGAGCAGGGGGTTGGACTAGATGAACTCCTGAAGTCCTTTCCAACTCTGATATTCTATGATTCTCTCTATTTCCCAGATACAGTGTGGCCAGCAAAAGAAGATGAGTACAATACTCATGTCCTCAAAAGGCACTGCAGTCCCCTAGCTGATCTTGCAAAACTCCACTTGCTAAATTGTCAGACATGCTTCTTTGTGCTTCCTGCCATGCTGTGCCTCCCCCTTGGGAGGAGCTTCCCTAAATACCTCACTGGCATCCTGCACCACCCTTCTTTTCCAAGAAGCACACACAAAAAAACCTGACAACTGTCAGGCTGCTGGTATGCTTATCCCACTGTCCATCATGCTGACCCATATTGTCTTTTTGTTTCTTTGCACTCCCCCGTCTGTCTGTGTCCATCTGTTGTCTCTTGTTTTACACTTAGATTAAGTCTTTTTGTTCTGTGTTTGTACAGTACCTAGCACAATGGGATTCTAGTCCATGACTGGGCCTCCTTGGTGCTACAACAATGTAGAGTAATAAATGTAGTTAGATGTTTGGCTCCATGTGTTTACTCCGTGTGCCATCCCTGCTCTGCGCAGGTAGCTGGCACAGCAGACCTCGAGTGAACTGCCCAGTGACCGCAAGATCTATCAAGCTGCAAAGGCATTTGGTCGGGTTTATTGTCAACGAAGCATGGTTCTAGCTCCCCAGATCAATGTCTATAGATACACTAGCACATGCATGCCTGTGGCAATGGACCAGTTCAGTGAATGGCGGGACTTTCCATTCCCCCCTCTGCTGGCCAAAGACACTCCCTCCGAGACTCCATTTTATATATCAATGCAAACAAGTTACGTATTGCCCCGCTAATGTAGTTAGGTGCCACCCATCACCTTTTACATGTTGATTTGATCAAAACATCTGTATCCATCATGCTGTCGTCCTGACCTTATCTTTAGTATGAGTCAGCGTGATTCTGTTCTCTTTAGGGAATGTGCTGGTATCGAGGTATTCTGGTACCACCCTACTGGAATGTGTCTGCATGAGAGCTCTATGCCTAGCACCTCTTTGGAATGTGTGTTTTTCAATATCAGCCCTGTTCTTGCCAGATTCTGTGAACGGGTCCTGCCGAGCTCACAGCCTGACTTTGATCACTACTTTAGCCCAGGCTGTCATAGTATAATTCCTCAATCTGAACCTTAGAGTTCAAATATGAGGTACTAGCATAAAGTCCTCTAAGCTTAATCTCCAGCTTAGATCTTATTTCGCTGCCACCAGATAAGATTATGGCTCCTATCAGCCCGGGTTCCCCAAATACTCCTTGGGGGACCCCCTCTCTGGCCTCCCCAACTTCCCCTGGAAAGACCCCCCCACCAAGACTCAGAAGGCTAAGTCCACCGGCAAGGGAATTAGCTCCCCTCCCTTCCCCTCTCTCTCTGAACAGCCTGAGGGAATGATGCAATCTTTTTACATCACAATACCAAGAAAGCCCTGTCTCCTTTCTCTCCAAAGAGACAGCTTCAAACACAGGGAAACTAAAGGGATTCTTTCTCTCTTTCCCCGTAGCCTGTTCCCGCCCTGGGGACAATAGGAACTAACCCACAGCCTGGGCTTTTCCCTCCCCCCCCCTTAGCCTGTCACAGATGTAACAGAGCTCTTGGGCACAAAAATTCCTCTCCCCTTTGCCTCACTAGGAAAGAAACTTCCACAAGTTTAAAAAGAAAACTTTATATAAAAAGAAAGAAAATACAGAACAATAATACTGCATTAAAGATCAATACAGGCTCTTGCTTATAAGAAAATATGAATAATCAGTCTGATTTAAAAAATAGCCAATTTAAAACAGCCCAGCAAATCAACACACAGTAAATACAAATCAAAGCACATCACAGCCGATTACTTTGTTTTCTTTTGTACTCACAGACTTTTAGTAGAATATTAGAAAGAAGATTGGAGTTAGAGAGAAGCTTGTTTACTCACAGCCGAGGAAAACAACAAAGACACAGGTTACCCAATTCCCGCCCCTGACTTTTAAAAAATCCAGTTCTCTGATTGGTCCTCTGGTCAGGTGTTTGGTTCCCCCTTTTTCACCCTTTACAGGTAAAAGAAAATTAACCCTTACCTATCTACTTATGACACAGGCCTCAGGCCTTATTCCAGGCCTCTGATGCAAGGCTCTCTTTCTACTACATTCCTCCACTTTTTGTCTTTATATGTGGAGGATGTTCACCCATTGTCCTGGAAAAGCATAATGCATGGACTGAAGATGACCCATTGGACTAAAAAGTGTTACGTAGTCACCTTACACATTCATGCCTTATCTGTCCTGTAATCTGCACATTCCCTCATACGACTAATAGACAGATTTTATTTTTTAATTGTTTTTAGTTCCTTGTGGTGGACCTGGGAATGTTAGGCCTGGGACTATGACTGATGTGTGGGGTTTAGAGTTGTTTTGGGATAACTTTTGGGTGACATGAGGGGACCTTTCTACTTAGTTGGTGAATGATGTGAAGAGCTTTGGTCACTATTATAAGTGTATTGTGCTTATATTTTATAGAGTAGTACCGGTGTAGAGATGGATATATATGAGGGATTACATGATTATTCCCTATAAGCCCTGCTAGAAGGAAAAGGTGGGGAGAACTAATACACCAGGCTTTAAAGAGTTTCTTGCAGGCTGTTGTGCATGCAGGTGGATTTTATGGGGCCATTGCTCATCAGTTGTGGTGGATTCCTTCAGTAAATGGGTAGAGGCATTTCCCACCAGGAAGGAAGATAGCCCTGCAGCTGCTAAAATGCTGATGATGGAAGTATTCCCCAGATGAGGACTATTACACAGTACTGATTCTATTAATGGACCTGCATTCATTGGGAAAGTATTCCGGAACATGGGTACGTGGGCTGGTATTCCCTTACCCTTGCACATCCCTACCATCCTCAAGCTGGAGGGCAGGTGGAAAGTATGAAAAAGTCTCTTAAAATTGAATTATCCAAAGTGTGCAATGAACTGGGAGCAAATTGGGATATGGTATTCCCATGGGTTCATATGAGAATCCAGTGCCGTCCAAATTGCATGACAGGATTTAGCCTTTCTGAGGTGCTCTTTGGAAGACCCATGCCTGTCTGGAAAAACTTGCTATACCCCCCAGATTGAGAAACTAAAAGCAATGGCAACAACGATCTAGATAAACAATCTTTAACACTGGTTGGGTACTGCGCAAGGGTCTGCTGCAGCAAAACCAGCTGCAGAACAGCAAAAAATGAATCAAGATGAAAACAGTGATGTTAAGCAATGGCAAATTGGAAGCCAAGTAATGGTTAAAAGTGCACCAGCACCTTTGGTCATATTTCCCCATTTTCTTTTTTAAAATTCATATCGGTCCCCCCTTGCTGGCAATTCATCGGGTCCAAATTTCATCAGACTCTGTGGGGATTTGCAGGGTAGGTATTGGGGGTTCCCTAACTAATATTGTTCTGTGATGTTAGATCACGATTCCTACAGAGAGCAGCTCGTTTACTTAACAGATCAGCGGTTGGGGTCCCCAGTGTAGTTAGATGTTTGGCTGCATGTGTTTCCTCCATATGCCATCCCAGCCCTGCGCAGGTAGCTGGCACAGCAGACCTTGAGCGAACTACTCAATGACCACAAGATCCATCAAGGTGCGAAGGCATTTGGTCAGGTTTATTGTCAATGAAGCACGGTCCTAGCTCCCTGGATCAATGTCTACAGTTATACTAGCACATGTATGCCCGTGACAGCTCAGTGAATGCCAGGTGGTTTTACCTTCCCGGGAGTCCTGTCAGCCCCCTCTCTTCAAGTCCAATAGGCCTTGGTTCAAACCAGGTGTACGAGGTAGGTGCCTGACATCAGACCTTCTATCCTCTCCTCCACCACGCTGCCACGTCCTTTACTGTAGGGCTGGCAGGGATGTGATCAAGCTGCACATGCAGCAAAAGGGGTCAGAGCAGTGCTCACAGCTGGAGAGGAGCAGGAAGCCTGCTGCAGCCTGCCTGGAGAGATGGCCAGAAAGGTTAGGTGCTGAGAGTGAAGTTCAAGACGAGTGTAGGAGCCGGGGGAAGAGTAGCACGATCAAAGTCTGTGAGGGTCTGGGAAAGTAATACAGTACAGTGGTTGGTGGACCATAAAGAGCCTGACATTGTGGTGGAGAGGCAAGTGGAAGGGCTGATGTCAGGACAAGTACCTTGCACATCTAGTGAGAAATGGCTGTACTGTACTAGATCCCCTGGGGCCCATTGGAACTGCTTCTGCACTTTTCCCAGGCCCAGTAACTCCTGGAGACTAAGCAGTTCTGTGCCATCTATATGCGTGAGGCATTTTATTCCCGCTTCTTGCTTTTCTTGCCTTACAGATCAGCCTTTGTCCAAAATAGCTTATGTCCAAATAAATCTGGTACTCTTTAAGGTGCCACCAGACTCTTCGTTATTTTTGTGGATACAGACTAACACAGCTACCCCTCTGATAGATTAGCCTTTGTGTGCCTGGGGCACCCTTGATGATTTTCCATTGAGCAGGTTGGGTGGCTGCCAGGTAGATGCGCACACACAAACTTTGGAAAGCCATCCCCTTTTCTCTCTTCACTTATAATCCCTGTATTCTCCCCCATGGCTGCTGTTAATCCACCCTTGAGCACAGTATTGTGAACGCGCCACTGTAAACAGTATCTAAGGTCCTTCCTTTCCATTGCCTGCGGCTCCCCCAGATGTGTAGCAGCAGTTCCATGACGTCCTTGGCACACCCATTGTTTCCTCCCATAAAGAAGGCCAACACCCAAACTTCCAAACAACATTCAGCAGGGAGCCAAGGTGACGTTTCCAGGATCCCTTGAGTTCAATGGGAGTGGTGCTCCTCTACCACTTAGGCACTTTTGAAACTCCCATCCTAAGAGGAGATTTTTAAAAGTTTCGTTCTGCATGTTTCAATGAAGCTTTATGGCTTGCTGTTTAAGTCTGACTTGGTTACTGGTATGTGTCACAGATCAAACTTTTCAAACTTACGCACCTAAAGCTAGGGACCTACGTCCCAGGTTGGGCACCCACATTAAAAATGGCCTGATTTTCAGACAGCTCCCACTGATGTCAATGTGAACTGGGCATATTCAGCTCCTCTGAAAATCAAACTCTTATACAAGTGCCTAAGGTGAGAAACTTGCCTGTGATAATATTGGCCTCTAACATCTAACAGACCTGTGTACTGCTTTATTTGCCCTCTGTAGGTTGAAACACAAATTACAGGCACTGCAAGGATGACTCTCACCCCTCCAAGAACACAGCGTCTTGCTCAGCCGAAGGTTCGGAAGAATACTTTGTGCTACAACCGGGGAAGTCCCGAGTCCATGATCTGTCCAGTAAGGCAATGTGACTGCAGCTCTTTGGTGTGAAGGGCTGTCCTCTCTATTGATGGGCTGTCATTGGTCTCCCTTAGATGACTAAGCAGACAATACTTGTGCATTCAGTGTATAAAAAACAGCTTAGGGCTTCACAAGCCAGTACCCTCCTCCCTGCCCACAGAGAACCTCTGGGCAGTGGTTCTGGTGCAATCCTGGGTCAGGCTGTGCTATGGGTCAGGCTGGATCCTGGGTGCCTGGCACATGGTGCTCAGACACCCTGAAGATGTGCAAGGCATGAACACGAGGCGGACGGATAGATGGCAGGTGGGTGAGATGGACAGGCTGGAGAAGAGCGGGGATGGGAAGGTCCAGCACTGCATCGATCATCTTATTCTTCTCCATGCATAAGGGCCCAGAGAAGCTGCTGTAGCCATTAGGCTGAAGTAGCTGCTGCAGAACAGTCCTGCATCCAGTCTGTAGCCCGGGACAAGGATTCTTTCTCCCACCCATGCATTTGCCTGGGACCTGACATGGTTCTCAGGCTGGCACTGCACTTTGGACTTACCCCAGTAGAAAAAGGAGCAAATGTTGCAGCAGTACAGATCCATTTGAAGCTTGTCCAGTTTATGGGAAGAGGGAGATATAGTGGTTAAGATGGAGAGACACCATTCAGGGCAGCGAAGGTGATGCATGGAATGAAAGTGCTTTGGCATAGGATAGCCTGATAAGCCGGGGTGATATGTGATCTTTGACAAGTCACCTCCCTTCTCTGGGCCTCAGTTTCTCCTTCCTCCCCTGTCCATGTAGACTGTAAAAGTTCTCTCACTGCGTGTGGGCTGTGCCCAGCACAGCAAGGCCTGATGGCTGTGGACACCACTATAATACCAAAGATAAGACCAAAGGGGCAAGGAGCTTCGGCAAAAGAGAATCAAGTCCAGGGCCAGGGCGTTAGTTGTTGGGATGGAGAGGAAAGGGCAGATTTCAGAGCTAGTGATGGGAAAGAACCAGCTATGAGAGGGAAATGAAGGAGGAGAATTCCCTCAACTCCAGACCCTGCCCCTTTGTTCTGGTCCATTCCACAGACTCAGACTTCAGTCTCTAGCAAACCTTGGCTAGCTGAGATCCTGCACTCAGGACCCCTCTCCAATGAGACTAGTCTATGTGGTCAGGGTAGGGAGGAGAAACTGAGGCACAGAGAAGGGAGGTGACTTGCCCAAGATCACATAGCATGTCAGTAGCAGCTCCAGGAATAGATCCCATGTCTCCTGGGTCCTAGACACTGGACAATGCTGCCTCCCTCCGTTTCTCTTGTCTCCTTCCCTCCCTCTGCTCCTCTTGTTGGAGTTATCTAACAGCTCTTTGGACCAATGGGGCCTCTCTTCTCACATCACCATGTACACCTATGGCACTGTCTCCAGACACGCTGCCTGCCTGGGATGCTGCTCCATGCAGTGCAGCAGCTGCCCCCTGCCCAGGCTCAGATCCTGGGGGCACGCCGGCTTGCTCAGCCACTGTTCCCAGAAGCTGAGCCTGGGCAGGGGGCAGCCTGCTGCTACCACAGCCAGGGACTCTCCCAGGCAGCATCTGGGAGTGGCTCTGGGTCCTGGCTGCCAAGAACAGTCAAACCTGCGAGGGGGAGCTGGCACAGTGGGAGGATAGAGCCCCAGGTAATGGTGGATGGGGAGTGTGCAGGGGCCCTAGGCTGGGGGTAGAGTGGGGAGGAGTCACGTGGGGAGTTCACCTGCTCTCCTTTTAGCTGGTGCCCCCTTTTGTGTCCCAACCACTAGTCGCCTTGATGCATCCAGCGTTATAACGGGGTCATGTATCCCAGGCTAGAGAGTATGGTGGTGTGTTTCTTTCCAGGTCTGGGCAGGACTGGACAGAGGTTCATTCTTTCTGAGACTGAGTTTCTGATGGCTGGTTGGGGGAAGCAGCTGAAGGGTTTAGCAAAGACACTGTCAGCCCCTCTGAATGAGAGGATGGGTGTAGCATTTGTCACTTGGGTGTATAACTTAATAGACTTGGTAGACTCCCAGCTGTTTTCCTAGGATCAAATCACAGCAGTGGGCAAGCAGTGTCTGGGCAGGAGGCTCCAGCCTTTTCTCTTGGCTGTGGACTTTGCTACTGTGATCCATGCCTTTATCACCTCCAGGCTGCTATGCTGGGCTGCGCTGGGTACACCTTAAATCCCTTTGGGAAGTGGTGTCTCCTGACAGAAGAGTATGGCACTGGCTGCAGATTGGCACTGGCTGCCCAGTGGCTTCCTAACATTCAGCCCAGCACTTCACGGCAGAATGCTCCTATGGCTTTAATCTAACAGCTGTACTTTCAGGACAGAACTCGAGGGGAGCGCCTCCTGTGGTTCCTCTCACAGGTATCTAGGTCTGCCCAGCAAGCAGTAGCAAGTGTTCGGACACTAGAGTTGGCTAAAGCAAAAGTGGTGTCACCTGAGTATCTGCCTGCCCATGATACTGAATGGCCAGTGACAAAGGCAGCAAAGCACGCAGTGACTACGCCTAGGATTGAGGAACTGTCCCAGCCATGCAAAAGGTATGTGCTTACCAAAGGGACTTGCTAAAAGGAGAGGTGAGAGGTTGCTCAGATGTGCAGAGAGCCCTTTTCTTTGTCATTGTTCCTGTGTTTCACCAGCTGGGTCTATGGCCATTTCGTACAGAACGTGGAAATGTATTAAGCATAATTAGTTCTTGTAGAAACCCAAAAGCTAGTTGTGCTGTTAACAGCTGCCATTCCACCCCAGAGATGTTTGCATGTTAGTATTGGAAGAAGCAACTCGTGAATGTGTATTGGACTGTTTATATAGATGAAAAGTGCTTTTAAATTTTTTGTGATGACAGAGCTGGGAAAACCCCTCTGAATTACTGAATTTAGCACATTAGTTAGTAAATACGATAAGAAAAGAAAGGCTAATGTATCATTCAATGGTCTTTGTTCATTCATGTAGCTTTTGTCACGCTGTCTGGAGTGGCTCACAACTGTGAGTGCCTATCTCAGGGCAGACGGTCAGAAAACAAGGGCAGACACCACAAGCTGGTGATGTGTTATATTATTCAATTTTTACCAAGCCAGTAACAAATGTGAAGGAATAATGGTAAAGGGCAATGTATCTAGTTGTGGAAGGCAGGTTACTGAAGGAATTTGCAAGGGTTAATCTTATTTAACATCCTAATCTATCATCATCTGGATGATGGAATAAACACACTAATAAAATTAACAGATATTGAAGAGTTAGGAGGAGTTGCTACCACCACCCAGGACAGAGAAATAAGACAGGAAACTAGAGAAAAGATGGCATGTGCAGAGAAATAAAGTGTAATTCAGCTTGGAAACACCCCTCCCCTCCCACACATGATAACATAGCTAAGAAAAATTAACTGAAACATCAGCTCAATCAGAGGGAGACACTTGGTAAGTAGCAATACTGAAAGATCTGTTTAATATGCTGTCTGTCACCTCATAGGAGTTGGCAGTGGCCCATGGTGCAAAAAAGGCCAATCCGATATCAGGCCTCAGACAAAGGTATTGTGACAGAGGTGGGATGGGTTTGAGGCGACAGTAGGTGGAAATTCCTGCTCCATTCTGGCCAAGCATTACCAGAAAGACATTGACAAGCTGGAGGAAGCTTAGAGAACAGCAATAAATATAATCCAAGTCTGGAGAATTGACTTGTGAGAAAAGAGCTAAATATACTTAACTTAGTTAACCAGTGACTAAGTGAGGATGTGATACTCTGCAAATTTGAGATGCGTAACCACCAAGGAAGGAGAGGAATTTGTGCGTGTGGCTGTGCAGGACATAGATGGGGTAATGGGAAGAAACTGAGAAAATAAAACATAGGTGGAATATCAGGAGATGTGCCATGACCATGAGATGAATTAGATGCTTCAGTAGCATCAAGGGAAATTTTATAGCTGGTCTGGACAATACATTACAATGTATACTCCCTGGTTTGGCAGGGAGATAGGAGTCCCTCTCCCTACTCGCTATCTGATCATTTGATTTCTCTGGCTTCTGTGATTCAGTCTGTTGAATTCTTCTCTGCTTCTCAGCAGTGCTGTAGGTTTTCTTTGAGAGGAGTGTTCATTCCTCATGTCAGGCTTAGGGATGCTGCTTTGCTTCAGGCAAGGGCAGCACTAAGTTATAGTGGGCACCTTTTGTTGCTATCTCTATTAAGTAGCATCTGGAAGACAACCAGGACCAGAGACCCATTGTGCTAAACATCGTCCAAGCACATAGTGAGAGACAGTCCCTGCCCCAAAGAACTTACTCTCTAAGGGTTGGTCACTCTAGAGAGATCAATCTGGCTACTTTCCTCTGGGGTGTGACAATCCACACCCCTGAACAGCATAGCTCAGCAGACTTAAGTCTGCACATAGACAGTGCTATGTAAACAAAAGACATCTTCTGTCAACCTAGCTACTACCTCTCAGGCAACTGGATTACACCAGTGGGAGAACCTGACCAATCTGATTGCCTTCTATGATGAGATAACTGGCTCTGTGGATGTGGGGAAAGCAGTGGCAGTGATATGTCTTGACTTTAGCAAAGCTTTTGATACGGTGTCCCACAGTATTCTTGCCAGCAAGTTAAAGAAGTATGGGCTGGATGAATGGACTATAGTGTGGATAGAAAACTGGCTAGATCGTCAGGCTCAACAGCTCGTGATCAACAGCTCAATGTCAATCGATATGAAGCAGAGTGCCCCAGAGGCTGGTCCTGGGGCTGGTTTTGTTCAACATCTTTATTAATGATCTGGATGATGGGATGAATTGCACCCTCAGCAAGTTTGCAGATAACACTAAAATGGGGAGAGGTAGATATGCTGAAAGGGTAGGGATAGGGTCCAGAGTGACCTAGACAAATTGGAGGATTGGGCCAAAAGAAATCTGATGAGGTTCAACAAGGACAAGTGCAGAGTCCTGCGCTTAGGTTGGAAGAATCCCATTTCCTGTTACAGGCTGGGGACTGACTGGCTAAGCGGCAGTTCTTCAGAAAAGGACCTGAGGGTTACAGTGGATGAGAAGCTGGATGCCTGGATCACTATACCTGGAGTCATAGACAGTCCCTTTAGACCCTCGAGCCTATCTTGCCACCCAGACAAACTTAACGTTGTGATTAAAAAGTTACAGAAACCAAAAATCACATCACATTAGGTTATTCCCAATCCCAAAGTCACTTACCCCAAACCAAGTGGTACTCTGGATCTTATGCCAAAAACAATCCTGGTAGCCAGTTCTCTAGTAAATTAACTAAAGGTTAATTAGCTAAGAAAAAGAAATGAGTTATTGGAGGGTTAAAGTAGGTAAAACATATTATCAGGTGAGTCAAAGTTTGTAAGTCCAAATGTTAGCAGAGATGTAGTAATCTGCCAATCTCCAAAAGTCTTTCAGGGTTCATAGAATCATCATAGAATATCAGGGTTGGAAGGGAACTCAGGGGGTATCTAATCCAATCCCCTGCTCAAAGCAGGATCAACCCCCAATTCGAAAAAAAAATGATTCTGTCCACATGACCAAACTGGTTTTTGATTTAAAGGGCTCTTTAATCCGATTTCTGTACTCCACCTTCGCAAGTGGAGTAGTGCTTAAATCAAGATCACAATCCTGGGTTAAAGGTATTGTGGATGCAATACAACATTATTGGCCTCCAGGAGCTATCCCAGAATGCTCCCGTGTGACCGCTCTGGACAACACTCTCAACTCCAATGCACTAGCCAGGTGGGCAGGGGAAGCCCTGGGAACTTCTAAATTTCGTTTCCTGTTTGGTCACCATCAGCACAAGTGACCATCAGCACAGTCCACCATCACAGGTGACCATGCAGAGTCCACCATCACAGGAGATCACGTAGTCCCGGATTCACAGACAAGCCCCAGCATGGTCCAAACGGGAGGTACTGGATCTCACTGCATGCTGGGGAGGTGAGTCTGTTAAGGCAGAACTACGATCCAGAAAAAGGAACGGAAATACATACACTAAAGTCTCCAGGGCCATGACAGAAAGAGCCTACTCCAGGGACACATGATAGTGTCGTACAAAAATCAAGGAGCTCAGGCAAGCATACCAAAAAGCCAGGGAGGCGAATGGGTGCTCTGGGTCACAGCCCCAGACATTCCGCTTCTACTGTGAGCTCCATGCAATTAAGGGGGTGACGCCACCACTACCCCACCACTGTCCGTGGACACCTGCAAGGGGGGAGTGCCATGGAGTGAGGAGGAAAAGTCATTGGAGGACGAAGAGGAGGAGGAAGAGGAGGAGGACAGGGCACAGGCAGCAAGTGGGGAATCTGTTTTCCCTTGCTCTCACAGATACTGTGGATCACACAGCAAGCAGCAATGACAGTTGGAATATTGGTTGTGCTGAGATCTAACTGAATCAGTAAACTGCGCCAGCACCCTTTCAAATGTCCAAAAGCACATTCTACCACCATTCTTCACTTGCTCAGCCTATAGTTGAACTGCTCCTTACTACTGTCCAGGGTGCCTGTATACAGCTTCATGAGCCATGGCATTAAGCGGTAGGCTGGATCCCCGAGGATAGCTATAGGCATTTCAACATCCTCAATGGTTATTTTCTGGTCAGGGAAGTAAGTCCCTTCCTGCAGCTCTTCCTGAAGATTCAAGTGTCATACACCTTTCCTGGCCATTCCACGTTGATGTCGGTGAAACGTCCCATGTGATCCACCCATGCTTGCAACACTATGGAAAAGTACCCCTTGCGGTTTATGTACTGGCCACCATGGTGTGCCGGGGCCAAGATGTGCTCTGTCTATCACCCCATCGCAGTTAGGGAACCCCAGCGCATTAAAGCCAACCACTATTGTCTGCACATTTCCCAGAGTCACTACCTGCCGAAAAAAGGTGGGAAATGGTTAGATAAAAGAGTAGATAGAAAGACAAGAGGACATGCGAGGTGGATTCATAGTACCAGGAGGCAGGCAGTGCACCATACTGCACCGTCTGCTGGCAGTACAGCATCTGCCGTAGCTTTCATGGAGGGAGGAGTGAGTGACGGCACACACCCAGAAACACCCATGAGAATGTTTTTGCCCCATCATGCACTGGGAGCTTAATCCACAATTCCAATGGGCAGCAGAGACTGTGGGAATTCTGGGATAGTTTCCCACAGTGCACCGCTCTGACATTCGATGCTAGCCTCAGTACTGTGGACGCACTCCGCCAAATTCATGCATTTTATTGGGAACACGCAACAGCGAATGTGTAAAATAGCTTCTGAAAATTCAAATAGAATAAGTTCGAATTAATTTCATACTTTAAGGAAGGAGACTCCACCACCTCCCTAGGCAACCCGTTCCAGTGCTTCACCACCCTCCTAGTGAAAAAGTTTTTTCTAATATCCAACCTAAACCTCCCCCACTCCTCGTTCTGTCATCTGGTACCACTGAGAACAGTCTAGCTCCATCCTCTTTGGAACCCCCTTTCAGGTAGTTGAAAGCAGCTATCAAATCCCCCCTCATTCTTCTCTTCTACAGATTAAACAATCCCAGTTCCTGCATCTTCTCCTCATAAATCATGTGCTCCAGCCCGCTAATCATTTTTGTTGTCCTCTGCTGGACTCTTTCCAATTTTTCCACATCCTTCTTGTGGTGTGGGGCCCAAAACTGGACACAGTGCTCCAGATGAGGCCTCACCAATGCTGAATAGAGGGGAATGATCACATCCCTCGATCTGCTGGCAATGCCCCTACTTATACAGCCCAAAATGCCATTAGCCTTCTTGGCAACAAGGGCACACTGTTGACTCCTATCCAGCTTCTTGTCCACTGTAACCCCTAGGTCCTTTTCTGCAGAACTGCTGCCTAGCCATTCGGTCCCTAGTCTGCAGCAGTGCATGAGATTCTTCCATCCTAAGTGCAGGACTCTGCATTTGTCCTTTTTGAACCTCATCAGATTTCTTTTGGCCCAATCCTTTAGTTTGTCTAGGTCCCTCTGTATCCTATCCCTACCCTCCAGCATATCTACCACTCCTCCCAGTTTAGTGTCATCTGCAAACTTGCTGAGGGTGCAGTCCACGCCATCCTCCAGATCATTAATTAGTTACATAGGAGAAGTCTGGGGTTTTCTGTCCACTCGCTTAGTTTTTCCACCCTGTTGGAATCCAGATAGCGCAGAAATGCAGGATCATTCCATGAACCCATATTTATAGCTTTCCCCCACAAAAGATAATCTGGTAAGTGTCTTTATTCCTCCATGATGCCTGGCTTTGAAATGAGCATTTCCTGCTATAGCTATTAAGTCTTTCATTAACATTTCCAAGGTTTATGTCTGATGAGTTTAGTCACAGAGGTATACACGATATAAAAGGTAATATAATATCAAACAACAATCCTTCATTAGTTTTTATGAAGTTTTAACACCTGATTACGATCCTACATGAACACACCTTTGATTACAGGGTACACATAATGTAGAAGTAACATAATAGCAAAATATGGAATATGGATGGATGAAAACAATATAATCAACATCTTTGATATTCACAATCAAGGAAAGTGCCTTGAGAATCTGGCATGCGCTGGCACCTGGCCTGTCAGCATGTCAACCATAATTATCTGTGGCAATATATCACCACGTATTACAAAATGTTCTGTGATATATTTTGCAAAAATAATGAAATTTTAGTACTGTGGGACTTTTCACTGACACCTGCTATTAAATCTTGGCTGAGAGAGGTGGAGAGCTCACCAGTGATTTGTGCAGAGTGTCAGGGGTGCAGTTTGAAGGTCTCCTGAGAACATAAGCTCTTATTGTTGTAACTGTAGATTCAGAACTTAGGCTCCAGTTGTTAAAACTGAGGGAGTCTTCAGAAATCACTGTGCCACAATTCATACTCCTAACACATTCTTCTTCTGTGTTTTCACTGTTTCAGGCTCACTGCAAACCTTGCTCAGTTTGATCCAGATGCCTTTTTAGTAAAGGAGTCTGCTAAGAAGGCAGTTTGCTCCAGCAGGCTTCAAAAACTAGCACACCCTATTGAGCGCTGAACCCGTTGGCTCTTAAGTTCATTAAATCCTTAGAAAATTCATGGCTGTCTTGTCTGCTGTCCCCTTCCCTAGAGTGTTTGATTACATGTTGTAGATCGGGGTCTCAAACTCAGTTTACCTTAGGTCCAGTGCCCATCCTCAAATCCTCCCAATGGCCCAATGTCACTCATGCCACCCGGAACCCGCCCCCCCCAACTCCACCTCCCACCTGCCTAAGGCTCTGGGATGGAGTTTGGTTGGGGGAGGAGGTCTGGGGTAGGGGATTGGGGTGCAGGCTGTGGGAGAGAGTTTGAGTGCAGAAGGGGTGAGAGGTTGGGCTCTGAGAGGGAGTTTGGGTGGGGGAGGAGGTCTGGGGTGCAGGCTCTGGGGTGGAGTTTGGGGGCAGAGAGTGTGTGGGAAAGGGGTGAAGGCTCTGGGAGAGATTTGGGGAGCTGGGGAGAGGGGGGATGGGGTGAAGGATCTGGGAGGGAGTTTGGGAGCTGGGGTGTTTGGGGAAGGGTTGCAGGCTCTGGGAGGAAGTTTGGGGGCTGAGAAGTGTGTGGGGAGGGGGTGCAGGCTCTGGGAGGGAGTATGGGGACCGGGTGCAGGCTCTGGGAGGGAGTTTGGGGGCTGGGGGTGCGTGGAGATGGCGTGCAGGCACTGGGAGGGAGTTTGGGGGTGGGAGAGGGTGTGGGGAGGGGTGCAGGCTCTGGGAGGGAGTTTGGGGACTGGGGGTGTGTGGGAATGGGGCGCAGGATATGGGAGGGAGTTTGGGGGTGGGAAGAGGAAGAGAGTGAAGGCTCTAGGAAGGAGTTTGGGGGTGGGAGGGGATGTGTGGGAAGGGGAAGGAGCGCTGGCTCTGGGAGGGAGTTGGGGGGCTGTGGGTGTGTGGGGAGAGGGTGCAGGCTCTGGGAGGGAGTTTGGTGATGGGAGGGGGTACGGGGAGGAGGTACAGGCTCTGGGAGGGAGCGTAGGAACTGGGTGCAGTCTCTGGGAGGGAATTTGGGGACTGGGAGGTGTGTGGGAAGGGGGTGCAGGCTCTGGGAGGGGGTGTGGGGTTGGGCGGGGGTGTAGAGACGGGCACAGGCTCTGTGAGGGAGTTGGGGGGCTGGGAGGCTGTGTGGGGATGGGGCACAGGCTCTGGGAGGGAGTGTGGGGTTGGGCGGGAGTGTAGAGATGATGGCACAGACTCTGTGAGGGAGTTTGGGGGCTGAGAGGTTGTGTGGGACTGGGGCACAGGCTCTGGGAGGGAGTGTGGGGTTGGGCGGGGGTGTAGAGATGGGTGCACAGGCTTTGGGAGGCAGTTTGGGGGCTGAGAGGTTGTGTGGGAATGGGGCTCAGGCTCTGGGAGGGAGTGTGGGGTTGGGCGGGGGTGTAGAGATGGGTGCACAGACTCTGTGAGGAAGTTTGGGGGCTGAGAGGTTGTGTGGGAATGGGGCACAGGCTCTGGGAGGGAGTGTGGGGTTGGGCGGGGGTGTAGAGATGGGTGCACAGACTCTGTGAGGGAGTTTGGGGGCTGAGAGGTTGTGTGGGAATGGGGCACAGGCTCTGGGAGGGAGTGTGAGGTTGGGCGGGAGTGTAGAGATGGGGGCACAGACTCTGTGAGGAAGTTTGGGGGCTGAGAGGTTGTGTGGGAATGGGGCACAGGCTCTGGGAGGGAGTGTGGGGTTGGGCGGGGGTGTAGAGATGGGTGCACAGGCTCTGGGAGGCAGTTTGGGGGCTGAGAGGTTGTGTGGGAATGGGGCACAGGCTCTGGGAGGGAGTGTGGGGTTGGGCGGGGGTGTAGAGATGGGTGCACAGACTCTGTGAGGGAGTTTGGGGGCTGAGAGGTTGTGTGGGAATGGGGCACAGGCTCTGGGAGGGAGTGTGAGGTTGGGCGGGAGTGTAGAGATGGGGGCACAGACTCTGTGAGGAAGTTTGGGGGCTGAGAGGTTGTGTGGGAATGGGGCACAGGCTCTGGGAGGGAGTGTGAGGTTGGGCGGGGGTGTAGAGACGGGGGCTCAGGCTCTGGGAGGGAGTGTGGGGTTGGGCGGGGGTGTAGAGATGGGGGCACAGGCTCTGGGAGGCAGTTTGGGGGCTGAGAGGTTGTGTGGGAATGGGGCTCAGGCTCTGGGAGGAGGTGTGGGGATCAGAGCCAGGTTTACAATGGCGCCAGTAGCGCCATGGAGCTGGGCCCATGCTCAGAAGGGGCCCCAGCCTGCTCTGCTTGCACTGCGCCCTGAGGCCCCACCAGCCTGCTGGCTCCCCCCACCCTGCCCACCACTTGCTCCTCTTACCCTGCCCGCCGAGGGCTCCTCTTCACCTCCTGGCCCCACCCTCCGGCTTCTCTCTGCCCCCTGGCCAGACCCCAGTGAACCTCCGGCTCCGGGCAGTCTCTGCTTCCCACCACCTATGGGGTCCCAGCTGTCTCCCTGGGGCTGAGCTGTCTGGGACTGGTGCAGAATCCTGGCCAGTCTCAGCCAGCTGGGGGGGAACAGTATGGGGGGCTTGGCTGGGCCCTTCCAGGGAAGTGGGTCCTGAGGGAGGCTGGCTGGGGCAGGCCCTGTCCTGGCTGATCACACTACTCCCGAGGGGCCAGAGCGATTCCCTGCCTCAGGACCTGCACTGGCGGCTCAGCCCAGCCCACTGTCACCTCCAGCAGGGCCAGTGACTGCTGCTGGGAGGCAAGGCATGGGAGAGGGTGTGTCTGGAGGGACTGGGGTGGGGTTGCTGAGCTGTGAGGGGGGATCTATGTGTGTTGGGGTACTAGAGAGTGGGGGTTCTGTGCATGTGTGGTGGGGGTGTGTGGGTTCTGACAGGGGTGGTGTTATGCAGGGCGTTGTGTATTTGTGGCAGGGTCTGGGGGGCAGGGGCACTGGGCATAGTGGGTCTGAGGAAGCTTTGGCCATAGGGAATTGGAGGGCTGTTCCAGTGTTGGGTGGTGGTGGGGTCTGTGCGTGGCAGCAAAGGGCTGGGCAGGCCACTGTGCGTCTGGCAACTGCAGGTTTGTAAACAGTGCCCTCACACTGGGCACTACGGTGCCCCAGGCCAGCCGCTCACTCCAGGGACCAACCCCCTGCACCATGCTCCATTGCCCCCAGGGGAGCCCACAGATATGTTGGGTGCTGGGCCCACAAAAGGTTAATCTGGCTCTGGTGGGGTGAGGTGCAGGCTCTGGGAGGGAGTTTGGGGGCGGGAGGGCTTGTGTGGAAAGGGGAAGGGGCCGCAGGCTTTGGGAGAGAGTTTGGGAACTGGGGTGGATGGGAAGGGGGTGCAGGCCCTTGGCCACAGGGAAGGGCCGGCAGACACTGCAGCAAGCAGGCAGATACCTCTCAGCTCCACTGCGCTGCTGGGGCCCCTGAAGGGGGAGCGCTCAGGCGTGGCAGGTGGGGCCAAGGGAGAGACCTGGCCCCAAAACTACTGGGAGCCCCGCAGGCCACATTGGGGAGGCTCGTGGGCCGCAGAAGGCCATGGGCCGGGAGTTTGAGACCCTGTTGTAGATAGACTGTATGCTTGGGGGAGTTTGAATAAAGAAGAGGTGGGCAATCTAGGCAAAAGCCATCCAGTGATTCAACTGCTGCTGCTTTTAAATACGCTGTGTCTCTACCCAAGTTCTCAAATAAAAATGTGTCCAAAAATAACAAAAAATTAGAGTATCTCTTTGCACTATTAGGGCTATATCATACTCCCCATGCCCTGAGTTCCTTTTCTTCAGAACGGCATCCTATGAGAGGATTTCGTCCATGAGTGCTGTAGCTCATCAAATGCCACATTGCCCTTATATAACATGTTTTAGTTTCATCTTCATGGGTGGGTCCTGAACCACCATGGTCTGCAAAGACATGCCTTTCGCTTCACCAGGAGGCACCTATAGTCCAATGCAGAAATCCTTGTTGATGTTTTTCATAAGAGATTTCCATTCACTGTTAGAGCGGGGTGAATTTGTTCTCGCAAATAGTTTATTCACCAAAAAATGCAGTTTCAGGTTGACTGAAACTATTTGCAAATTTGGGTCAAACTCAGTGAATAGTTTTGGCTGGAAAAAAAGGAAAATATAATCTGAAAATGCTGAAGTGAAACATTTTGATTTTTTGTTTCAAAATGATGATTTGTTTAAAAATTTAGCTAATTTCCCCCCAAAGTGTAAAAAGCTCCCAAAATAAAATGAAATGAAATATTCTATTTTGAGTTGAACTAAATGTTTTGTTTGACCCAAAACAAAAAAAAAATCTTTTAGGGTGAGGAAATATTGAAAAATTGTCATTTTGAGTTGACCCAAAACAAAACATTTTTCTGTTTTTTTTTCAGTTTGGCCACTGAACTGAAAAAAATCAGTTATTCAATCAGCGCTATTCTCATACTTTTCTGAAACAGTTAAATAACACTTAGGATAGATTTACACTTGGTTTACTTTGTAAATGAAGGATATTATTCACAAATTGCTACGGTAACAGATGAAAGGGATGTGTGTGACGAAGTAGGGGGTTTCTTGGGTTTTCTGTGTTTTCTAGTGGGTTACATGTAGAGAGAGGGGGACTCCTTGTCCCCAGGTGTTACAGGTTTAACGAGGTGAGGGGCGAGGGAGTTTGTTGTTACAGAGGACCAGAGAGGGAACTTGGGATCCCGGCCGATGGCGTGGAGGATGGAGACCCCAGCGATCGGTGACCTGGGGACCCGGACACCCAGCTCAGGAGTCACAGCCTTTTCTGGCCAGTGGGAGGACAATGGGCTGCGAAGAGAGGACCCCGGTGACCTGATCAGCCGGTTCCAGCCAGAGGGGCCATAGGAGAGGAGACTCAGGCCTTCCTGTTTATGATCCTGTTTACCTGGAGAGAAGACAATGGACAGAGGCGGGGCTTGGGGCCGGGGATATCGGAGGCCCAACTGGGAAGCAGGGGGGCTCTGGGCTGGAGACGGGGAGCAGGCAGATCCCACCTGGCTGCAGGGAGACAGGGATGTGCTGTGCTGAGGGAGGCCAGGCCTGAGGCCCTGAGAGTTTCCTGTGCTGGGTTCAACTCTCAATAAACCCTCCTGTTTTACACTGGCTGAGAGTTGCTCCGGTCCAGAGAACAGGGTTGCATCAACCCCTTTGGGGATGAGACAGCCGGGGGGTCCAGAGCACGTGGACTCCCTGAGGGGGCCCATGGCGAGAGACAGATGTGCTAAGGCTCTGAGAGGTGCGGCTCCAGGAGGTGGAGGGGCCTAACCCCAAGAGAGAAAGAACCCCCAAGAAGGGCTGTCGCACTGGAAGGGGCACCCCCTCACAGAACTTATGGGGTCATGAATGGGCACGATCTGTGAGTCCGTGACAAAGTGTATATGCTCAAGTGTAATCTGTTCTTTGCTTTATGGACTCAAAATCCCATATGGAATGCCAATAAGTGAGGAGGAGCACATATTTAGGGAACATAAGAACGGCTATACTGGGTCAGACCGAAGGTCCATCTAGCCCAGTATCCTGTCCTCTGACAGTGGCCAGTGCCAGGTGCCCCAGAGGGATTGAATAGAACAGGTAATCCTCAAGTGATCCAGCCCCTGTCGCCAGTTCCCATCTTCTGGCACACAGAGGCTAGGGACCCCATCCTGGCTAATAGCCATTGATAATAGCACCCCTTAGCAATGCAGTTATTAAATGGGGTACTAGTAAAGAGGATAGGAAAGAAGCTGATAAAGTACAGGTAGAAGCTAGGGAGGAACAGTCAAATGTAAAAGTGTCCCATTTAAATATGAGCTGTGAAGGAAAGCAACTGAATATTGACAAACTGTACAAGTGCTTATATACAAACGTTACATGTCTAAATACTAGTGTGAACTAGCATGCCTGGCAATAAATGAGGATGTTGACATAACAGGCATAACGGAAACTTGGTGGAATGATAATAATCAATAGGATGTGGTAATACCAGAGTACAAAATATATAGGAATGACAGAGTAGTTTGTGCTCGTGAGGGAGTGGCATACTATGTGACAGAAAGGATAGAGTCAAATAAATTACAAATCTTAAATCAAACTATCTCATAAAATCTCTATGGCTAGAAAGAACAGAATTATCAGACTTAGATAGCTCTGATATATTGAGGAAGAGTCAACACAGCTTTTTAAAAGAGAAATCATGCCTCACCAATCTATTAGAATGCTTTGAGGGCATCAGCAAACGTGGACAAGGGTGATCCAGTGGATATAGTGCACTTGGACTTTCAGAAAGTCTTTGACAAGGTCCCTCACCAAAGGCTCTTAAAAAAAGTAAGCTCTCAAGGGCCTCTTTTGGATCAGTAACTGATTAAAAGATAGGAAACAAAAGATAGGAATAAATTATCAGTTTTCACAGTGGAGAGAGAAAGCAATAATGGGGTTCTCCAAGGATCTATCCTGGGACCTGTGCTATAAATGATCAGGAAAAGGGGATGAAAAGTGAAGTGGCAAAGTTTGCAGATTATAGAGAATTACTCATGATAGTTAAGTCCAAAACAGACTGTGAAGAGTTACAGAGGAGTCTCGCAAAACTGAGGCACTGGGTGACAGAATGGCAGATGAAATTCAGTGTTGATAAATTCAAAGTAATGGACATTGGAAAACATAATCCCAACTGTACATACAAAATGATGGGGTGTAAATTATTTGTTACCACTCAAGAAAGAGATCTTGGAGTCAGTAGCTAGTTCTCTGTAAACCGTTGCTCAATATGCAGCGGCAGTCCAAAAAGCGACTATAGGAAAGGGATAAATAATAAAACAGAAAATATCATACAGCTACAATATAAATCCATGGTACACCCACACTTTGAATACTATGTGTAGTTCTGGTCGCCCCATCTAAAAAAAAATACATTAGAATCTGAAAAGGTGTAGAGAAATGTAACAAAAATGATTAGGGGTATGGAACAGCTTCCACATGTGGCGATATTAAAAAGACAGAGACTGTTCATCTTAGAAAAGAAACAACTAAGGTGATAGAGGGTCTATAAAAGCATGAATGGCTTGGAGAAAGTCAACAAGGAAGTGTTGTTTACTACTTCACATAACAGAAGAACTAGGGTGACACCCACTTCACACAGCGCATAGTCAATCAATGGAACTCATTGCCAGGGGATGCTGTGAAGGCCAAATTTATAACCAGGTTCAAAAAAGAGTTAGAAGAGTTCATAGAAGATAGGCCCATCAATGACTATTAGCCAAGATGGTCAGGGATATAACCCGATGCTCCAGATATCCCTAAACCTCCAACTACCAGAAGCTGGACTAGATAACAGGGAATGGATCACTTCCAATTTCAGTGTTCTGTTCATTCTCTTGAAAGCACCTGGCAGTATCAGAAGACAGGATACTAGGCTAGATAGACCACTGGTCTGATCCAGTATGGGCATTTTTTATGTTCTTAAGCACCCTCAGCAAATTTGTGGCTGACGTTACACTGGGGGGAGAAGTAGATACACTGGAGGATAGGGACAGGGACGGGTCCAGAGTGACCTAGACAAATTGGAGGATTGAGCTAAAAGAAATCTGATGAGGTTCAACAAGGACAAGTGCAGAGTCCTGCACTTAGGATGGATGAATCTCATTCACTGTTACAGACTAGGGACCGAATGGCTAAGCAGCAGTTCTGCAGAAAAGAACCTGGGGATTACAATGGACAAGAAGGTGGATATGAGTCAGCAATGTGTCCTTGTTGCTAAGAAAGCTAACGGCATTTTGGGCTGCATTAGTCGGAGCATTGCCAATAGATGGAGGGAAGTGATTATTCCCCTCTGTTCGGCATTGGTGAGGCCTCATCTGCAGTATGGTGTCCAGTTTTGGTCCCCTCACTACAAATTGGAGAGAGTCCAGTGGAGGGCACATGACTTACAAGGAGAGGCTGAGGGAACTGGGGCTTATTTAGTCTGCAGAAGAGACCAGTGGGGGAGGGGGGCTTGATTGCAGCTTTCAACTACCTGAGGTCGGTGGGGCGGGGGGGGGGGGGTCCAAAGAGGATGGAGCTCGGCTGTTCACCTCCCCCTCCTTTGTTTTGGCGAAGGGGTGAGAAAGTTGAGATGTGGTGTGTAAAGGTGCAGAGATACTCCTGTGTATTGTGGAGGGGTTAAAACACTGCAAATAAACTGTGCAGGGGGTTTACAAGCAAGTTCTCTGTGTGGCCTGTGTTGTAGAAGAGGTGGGGGTGCAGCACGCTGCCCCATCACAGTGTCTCCCCTCCTGGATTGAGTTCTCTACCTAGTGGGCTATTGGGCATAAGGGGGGCTGGCACTGCTACCAACACCTTGGTGTTTTGGTTTGGGCGCCTGGCTTCAGCAGAGGGTTTGCAGCTGTGAATCCCAAGCAGAGGAAGGTGGCTAAGAGGATGGGGCTTAGACCACTTCCCTTCTCCTCACTCTATTCTATTGGGTAGGTTGGGCAGCTCCCCTGCTCAGCATACTGCTTTTGTGGATCCCATTCTTGGGCGTTGTGATGCTCCCTGTGTCCTGGGCAGAGAGCCTAAGGATATGGCTACACTTGCAGCTGTACAGCGCTGGGAGTTAAAGCTGTCTTCGTACAGCTGTGTAGGGAAAGCGCTGCAGTGTGACCACACTGACAGCTACCAGCGCACTGTCGTGGCCACATTTGCAGCATCTGGGAGTGGTGCATTATGGGCAGCTATCCCACTGTTCAAGTGGCTGCAACGTGCTTTTCAAAAGAGAGGGGTGGGGTGGAGTGTGACAGGGAGCGTGGGGGGGAAAGAGAGTGGATTTTTGGAACCGACACTTCGTCAGCAGCTGCCTTGCAAGTTCCAACCCCCTCCCCCACCCCTCTCTCACTCACTGAAAGCAAACAGCAGCTGATAAGCAGCCTCCCCGAAACAGACCCCCGCTCCCTCCCTCCCATGTGCCGTGCTGCTTCTCTCCTCAAGCCCCCTCCCTCCCCCTCTCTTCAAGCAAACACTAGCTATGGGCGTTCCAAAGGGAGCCCCCTGCCTGCCTCTGCTCATTCACAGCAAACAGGAGCTGTGTTTGTTTTTTTGATAAGCAGCTTCGGGAGCCTGGAGTTCACAAGAAAACAAACAGAGACATCACAACAAAACAAAGAGTGTAATCTTTACTTAAAAGCATTATGGGAAGGTTCCAGAGGTCAGTTACTGCGTAGTAAGATTATTCCCTGTTTACACTGGCACCCCAGCACTGCAGCAGCAGCACTATACTCTTTATTCCTCTTGTGGAGGTGGGTACAAGCAGCACTGTAGCCAGGGAGATACTGCGTTGGATGTGCCTTGCTGGTGTGGACGGGGAGTGAGTTACAGTGCCATAAAACCACTAACAGTGCTGTAACTCTCCAGTGTAGCCAAGGCCTAAGTCAAGGCTGAAAATTCCTCTGAGCGGTAGGGCAGCTGTCGTTAGATGCTGCTATGCTGATGCTCACTCATCTTCTGGCTCTAGTGTTGAGTGCGCCATGCAGTGCCCTTTAAATATTGCCGCCTTTATGGGCTGTATTCATGCTCATTGTTTGGAAGCTGAATGCAGGATGTTCAGTGTTTCTCCTTGACATCAGTTCTTAAACCTCCCCTCCTCGCAAAAAAACAACCTACTGCTTTTCTCTCTCCTCTAGTGACTCAGACGTCACTGCATCAGTTAGACCAACTCCAGCAAGGACAAGTGTGATATTGCTTTAAATACAAGGGCCTAGGTTGCTAGGACTCTAGCTACTTGCACTGTAACTCTGCTCCTGCGTGAATGTCTAGCCTTTGCTACTCTCCATGGTGATGGGACAAGCAATTCCACAGCTCTTTGAAGGGATGGTATTCAGAGCACTGGGGGAAATAAATATTTAGCACTCATGACAGCTGCCAGATTGGGTCCTCTTTGAGACAGGAAAGGAATGCATGTCAGCCAATTAGGGAATAGCAGAGATTCCACTCCCGCCTGTCAGGGAGAAAAGCTTACATTGCACTCAGGCCTGTTGGGCTGACACTGCAATAGTTCTTCCCTCTCACTTTTGTTGCCATACTCCCAAACCTACCTCACCCAGTTGCTGTGGGCCAGCACAGCTAATATTTAGAAATCTCTGTGAAAACTGTGAGCAACATGATCTCACCTCATTCAGCACCTTTGCCCCCAGCTGCCTCAATTTCCCTGCTCTCAGGCTATCAAATCGTGTCCCAGATGCTTGGGCAAGTCAAATATCCCTTCCAGGAGATGGTATTAAAACACCCCAGGTCAGCTAAACAAAACAGACACTCGCAACTTCATGCTGGGCCTTCCCTGGATTGATAAGAGGTGCCTTACCAGGGCCTTGCACTGAGCAAATCAGGGCGATAGAAGAGAAACTTCCCCTCCCCCTCAATAAACAAGGGCAAGTGTCCAAGCCCCTCTTTGCCGTCGGCTTTTGAGTACCCATTTTCCCAGAGCCAGCTTGTTCTCCCTGAATGCTTCCCTCCAATGCTTCCTTTCTGGAGCTTCTGCCCCTCAGGGGAGGGCACTTTTACCAGCCCCTCTCTCTGGGAAGCCTGGAGAGCCCCTTCCCCAGTCCGCTCTGACTCTGTCTTGCCTGTACATTCCCCTTTATCTTTGTATCAGGACAGCCCCAGCTCTTTCTTTCAGCCGCCACAGCTCTCTGCGCAGGGGAGTGCTGCCAGCTCTGCTCCAAAGAGGCCTCCAAGGGCCTTTCTGGGCTCTTGAGCCACCTCTCATGGGAAACTTTGCCTGGGGCTACCATCGCATGATGCCTAGTCACCTGCCCCAAGTCCAAACCCATCACGTGCCTGGCAGGCGGGCTGAGCTTAGCCCCTCATTCCCCACACACCCCCGAAGGACCAGGCCACCCTATGACACAGGTTTCTGGGCTGGATTCACAAAGGGATGTGGACACCTAACTGCCTCTTTCAATATTTAGGTGCCACTGATGTTCTCAAAAGCCCTGCTCAGCTGCCATCTCAATGCCCACAGGCACCTAAGTTCACCTGGTGGGCAGCCTTGTGTGTGTCGAACTCCTGATGCTGCCCCAGCAGGATGCTCCAGCCAGGTAATTCCCTGCCTTTCTCCTGTGAGGGACCCACTCTGGTAGGTGTGCGCCGATCTCACCCAGACAGGATGAGTGGGGATGTGTCCCAGGAGTCAGGTGGGCAGGGTGTTTCCTGGGGAGAGGGAAGATCCAAATTCAAATCCCTGCTCTGTCTGCTTTGGAGAAGGGACTTCACCCAGGCTCTGGCATCTTCTAGTTGAGGGCCCCAACTGTTGCTGGATTAGAGTCAATCCCTCACTTGCTTTCTCTGAGCCAGGTGACTATTTATACCTGGTCAAATGACTTTAACAGGAGAGACTGAGCTATCCCCTCCCCTGAATATCCCACAGGGCCTCTCCTGAGAGCTGGGAGCCCTGGCTGCGAGTCTCTGCTCCAATCAGTCAGAGCAGGGTTTGAATCTGAGTGTCTCATGGCAGCTGGCTGTAATGGGAGGGGCCCCTTTCTGTTCTTTTCATGAGAAAGGGCTGAGCTTGGGGCCAATGCCAGGAACAGGTTCATGGCTGAGATGCCTGAGCAGAGACAGACCTGTCTGTCAAAAGCAATGGAAGTTAGGTGCCTGCACCCCACCTCCTTCCTCTGCAGTTCAGTCCTGGTTAGCTTAGGTGGCTCCTGCTTCGAGATTCCCTTTCTTAGCCCCTAGCTCTTCCCATGCATTCTATGGGGAGCCTGGGCCCCTAACTCAGGGCTGGGAGTTCCAGGGGCTGGAGGAGTGCCCAGATGTTAGGCTTTCAAACAGCCCAATGTTAAAGCGCACCAGAAAGCCAGTCCTGCACTTGCGACCCGCCCCAAACCTGGCCTGTGACCTCCCTGGGGAGGTCACAACCCCCAGGCTGAGAACACCGCTTTAGCTTGACTAGTGACTCTCACCAGTACAGTGGGAACTGAGCTTTTGGATACAGTAATGATTCCCACCCCTTGGTTTGGTCTAAAGCAGTGGTTCTCAACCCGGCGTCCACGACCCCTTGGGGACCACAAGCCAGTTTCAGGGGGTCTGCCAAACAGAGCTGGCGTTAGACTGGCTGGTGCCCAGCGGGACTGGAGCCCTGAGCCTGAGCATCTGAGCTGGACTGTGGAGTTTTTATAACATGTTGTGGGGAGTGAGGGGGTTAGAAAGAAAAAGTTTGAGAACCTCTGGTAAATCAGAGTCATCTCAGTAACCTGCATTGCCACACGTCATTGCCTGAGCTTGGAATTTGGAGGACAAATAATACACATCCAAAAGCTTTTTAAAAATACAACAGATGGGACAAAACCCCTCCGGTCATGAGACTGCCCCAGGGTCTGCCACATGCGGAAGGCCTGCAAAATGGCCAGCAACCTTTTAAAGATAGTTATTGTGGAAGGGAAGAAAAGCCCTATGTTGTCATAGTGAATGCTTTAGATGGGCTGTGAGTGAAGCGGTGAGCGTGTGCTAAGAGCACCCCAGGCTGACAAAAACAGGCTGAAGATTGTGAACATCTACTTTGGGTTGTTTGGCTTGGCATGCGGGTGGCAGGATGGTGGTCATTGGCCTGTGATATACAGGTCAGACTAGGTGAGCTGAGGGTGGGGGCTCGTCTGGCCTTGAACTGACTTTAGTGTGACCAGAACACAAATATTTTCAGTTTTAACAAAAAGTTATAATTTTATTAATACGTCAGAGAAATATTACTTTTCATTTAGTGACATTTATTAGACACACTTCAGATAAAATCAAGGGTTCTTGGCAGGATCTAGTAATTACGAATGTCCTCAGTTCTCTTCTGTGGTGACTTTCAATGCTCTGTGTGTTGAGTTGAGGAAGCTCAGTTAATGACACATCTGGTTTTCTGTTCTGGGAACCGAGAGAATGTTAATGCTGGCACTGAGTGTGCATATGGGGATCAGAAGAAAAGGACATTTTTCATACTATCATTCTGCCCTTTCATAGTAGCTTTGCTCAGAGGTCCTTAACTGGTTCTGCTCTGTGAAGCTGACGTTACATTTATATGCCATGTGAAACTCTAATCCACACAGGGTACAGCTGCTCTCCTCTTATCCACTTGTAATATATTACAAGAGCTGTATACAATTTTATATCATTATTTTTTTCTGGTTACATACACTTTAAATAAAACACCATGTTAAATAGCAGGATGTTACTTTGTATCATAAAATCTATTGCTAGACGGAAAAGCAAAATCAATTGTTTTCAGTGCGTAGAGAAAAAGCAAGTCATCTTCCTTAGTCTCTAACGGATCCACACTCTGAAGGGAGTCCTTCGGATTTTCTCCATTCTGCAAGGCGCTGCTTGAACCATTTCTAGACAACAGAGAATTGTACAAAGATGAATATTTTGAAGGGAATTAGAATGATGCACATAACAACTTCTTTGCATTGCTATAAATTCCTATTCCATTGCAATCACACATAAGGTAAAATTTTTGGAAGTGCCTATTTGATTTAGGAGCCTAAAGTCCCACCAAAAATCAACAGGAGTAAAGTCGCTAAGTCAGTTACGTGCTTTTGACAGTGTTACCCATAGTCTTACGTTCTTGCTTTCTAAAGACTCTGTCAGTAGGATCTAGCTTTCCAATAGTTTTACATCACAACCAGATGAATCCGGGATGGGAAAAAGCATCAGAGAGAATGAGAGATGTGGCTGTCTTGTAGCAAGGATCTGCTTTGATACCAGGTGTGCAGCAGTCATGTGCTCCCAGTTCATGTAGACATCAGAGAGAGGGGAAAGAAATGTGAGTCACTGGACTGAATCTTTTACATATAGAATAGGTATGAAAGCTCCCTAGGGCAGGGACTATAGCCCTAATCCTGCATAGGCAAAGTACCTGCAGGCAGCTTTGTGCACGATGGGAGTTGATGTTTGCACATCTCCAAGTACACAAATAGGGCTTGGTTGGTGGTAGCGAGTACAAGTGTATGTGCATATTGAAGGCTGTGATCACAGTGCACTGTAATAGAAGTGTGGAAATTATCTTCACTATAGGACTAAATTCTGTCTTTTTGCTGCAGATTTTGCAGGACAGATCATCTAAGTCACATTTTTAACACTGGCATTTTTGATTTTCTAATTCACAGAAGTAAGTATTGCCTAAATGGCCAGAATATGATTGGCACTGCATGAGCGGCAATGCTGGGAAACCTGAAGTAGTGAAACTACCCTTGTCCTCCAATCCAGTGGTGGGACCAACATATGCTTTAGATGACAAAGATGGGAATCAAAGAGGAAACTATTTCAAAGTGCACGAGGAAGAAGCAGAATGGCTCTCTGTGGATATAGGTACAGTTTGGTTAAAAATTTAGATCCCTGTGGTGCAGGTAGGCTATTTTCTAGGTTCTGCACCTTTAAGAGTAAAGTGAACTCCCTAGCCTGTCTGGAGGGGTGTGCCCTGTGACTTAGCCCAAGATGGCAGCTAGTATAGAGTGAGTCACACACACTGTGCTCTCCACAGGAGACTGCATATTGTTTTTTCTTTGCCTCTTGTTTCCTTGAATCTAAAAGAAGTCATCCCTAGTAGATGCCTACTATACAATGTTATAATGCCTCAGCTCTGCTGTATTTCCTTAGTGCTTGCCTTTGCCACCTTTTAACACTTACATAATAAAATGTGTCCTGTCATCAATTCCATGTGCCTTCGATAAAAAGCCAGCAGCTGAAATAAGTCATCCCTACGGACAGTCCAATGTTGCTCTTTGTCTGTGAATAAGCACAGCACTCCTATGCCTGTGATCTACTATTTTGCTGTTAGGAGTTATTTTTGGAGCTATTGTGGTCACTAGAAACTTTTCCTAACACTTATCATCATTAACAGGGGTATTGGCCCAACTTCAGCCTGGTAACTATCTACTTAAACTTCTCCCTGTCAGTTCAATTAGATGGACTGTTTGACATGTCCTGTCCTAAACAGTTGACCAGTTACCACTTTGCACTTCATCAGTAGTCTCTGTGGTGTCTGATTAGTGACTGCAGGGCACTGCAGATGGAGAACACTGATATTCATAGTTTTATATAACTAAAACCTCAGTCTCGATTTATTACATAAACAACCCTTTTTTCAAACATCCTGAGCTCTATAGGAGTATTTCAGGTTCAGGAGCAGACAAGCTTGTCTAGGAAGGTCAAATTTTAATGTGCAGTAATTTTCACGAGAGAGACGTGGGTTCTGTACGCCCTTTGCCCTGTGTGATGTTTGATCATTACTTTGTAAAGGAAGAAGAAGTGAAACTTCAGAGCCACAGCACATCTCTAACAAACTAACACACAGCAGGGCTTCTGCCCATCATCTGATGTCACCCTGTAACCAGGGAAATAAGTCTTTTAAAGGGAGACTCCAGTGAGGAGCACAGATTCTCTCTTGTAGCTTGTTTTAATCAGGAGATCAGCACGAAGAAGCTCGTGTGTGACTGATTCCCACCCCGCAGCAGACCTGGAACCAGCAGCGCAGTGTGGTGTTAGACACAGAGACCTGCACTGCGCCCCACTGAAGTATTACTGTCACTCACTCATGTCAGTTGCACTCTGGGTAAACTGAAGATGGAGAAGGGTGCTGTGAACAAAGGAATGAATATTACACCAGCGCCACTTATGCAGGCCAGGCCAGAGACTGTTCTCACTATGTTTACACCATTGTGACTCCATTGACTGCAATGGTACTTCTGAGTTATACAGTGTGAGAGCTGAACTGGACCCTTTCCATTCCACTTCCGCTGAGCTCAGAGACAGCCTGCAGCACGTAGCTTTCTCTTTAGATGCAACTTCGGCAATTTTCAAAAATAAAATTATCATACGGAAATGGCCCAGTGGGTGCTTTGCTATCAGGGCCAGCTCCAAGTTTTTTGCCACCTCAAGCAAAAAATTTTTCCCATGCTCCCCGGCGCCGCCCCATCTCCGCCCCTTCCCTACCCCATTCCAACCCCTTCCCCAAATTCCCGGCCGCCCCTCCTCCCCGGGTGCGCCACATTTCCCCTCCTACCACTCCCTCCCAGGCAAGCCTGAGAGGGAGTACGGAGAAGCAGAGCAGCGGCGCACTCGGGGGAGGAGGCAGAGGTGAGCTGGGGGGAACAGTTCCTCTGCCCTCCCCCACAGGGTTAATTCCTGCATCCCTCCCCGCGCCTCCCACTGCCGCAGCTCACTTCTGCTCTGTCTGCTCCCCTGAGCACACCGCCACCACTCCGCTTGTCCCCCCTCCCTCCCAGGCTTGCCTCAAAACAGCTGAGCAGGCGGCAGTGCAGCAGAGGTGAACTAGGGGGGAGGGTTACTTCCTGCAGTCCTCCCCGCGCCTGTTACTTCCTGCAGCTCACCTCTGCTCAGGGCTGGCTCCTGGCTTTTTGTGCCCCAAGCCCCTTGGAAAGTGCCGCCCCAAGCATATGCTTGGAGTGCTGGTGCTTAGAGCCAGCCCTGTTTGCTGTTTCACTCTCCTGGGTCTGCTCATTGTGCTTGGTCTCTGTGCTATCTGGGGCTCATCTGGCCCCCTTCACTGTACTGGCCTCCCAAGACCTTAAGAAGAGGAGTAACAATCATAGTCTCGCTTTTCAGCCTGTAGGAGAACTAATGTAGTATGACTGGGTGTCTCTGGGTGTGGGTTGGAGTGAAACACTTCCTGGGGGAAGCTAACAGCTGATGATTGTCTTTCATTGTGTAAGTGGCTAAGTCTGCAGTCACTCTTAGTCTCACGTGGGCCTACCTGCTGGGGATGATCTGTTTCCTGGCCTCATGCGCTTGCCTCCTACAGTGTCTGTGCTCCAGTAGGCTGTAGCTGCTGTGTAGAGCAGAACACCAGGACTATGTGTTCTGTGCGTTGTGTGTGTGAGTATGGACTGGCACGTTCTCAGGGCTGGGGGCGTCAGCCCTAGGCAGAATGAGCTGCATCAATTCAGCCTTGAGCTGGCCACGAAGGCATGGATCACCTCGGGCAGGTCTGTGCCCCACAGCACGGAGCACCGGCTTCTGGCCAGCCACGGAGGGAAGAGAGTATAGTGGGGTGTCCTGGCTGTATGGGCATCCAAGTGCGTGGAACAGGCCAAGAGTAC
This sequence comes from Aldabrachelys gigantea, assembly GCA_026122505.1. Classification (NCBI taxonomy): domain Eukaryota; kingdom Metazoa; phylum Chordata; order Testudines; family Testudinidae; genus Aldabrachelys; species Aldabrachelys gigantea. Next base: position 4,037,347 of record CM047483.1, on the reverse strand, counting down.
CGCTTGGCCCTGGCCTGATCTAAGAAGGTGAGGGCAGGGCCCCAAGGTGGTGAGGAATGGAAAGGAGGTAGCAAGCTCTTTAGGTGGGGGACTTTTTCACTGATCTGATCTGAATGTGGGAGAGCTGGTGTCTCCTCACGCAGCCTGGAGAAGAGTATGGCAGCTGTCTTGGGAAGTAGTAAGGCCCTGTTCTCCCCCTGCCCCTATATATTCACAGATCTTCTCCAGAGAAGAATGAAAACAAACACATTTGTAACACCCAGGGGAGGAGGATGAGGTACTCAGCCCATGCTGAGCGTGTTAGTAGGTTACATCCAGAGCATCGGCCTGAGCTGTATGCATGCCCTTGTGTCTCTGGGTATTGGAATGAACTCAGGCTGCAGCGTGCCTGGGGGAAGCTCTTGGCTCTGCTGACTGCCCTGACCAGTGCTGGCTCCGCAGTGCGCAGGAGCTGTGCTGGCTGGTGCAGAGTTAGCCTGTCTGCCCTGCTCAGGCCTGGGAGCTAGCTCTGGTCCCAGAGAGGGGAAGATCGTACTGGAACCAACCACAGGCCTCTGATCTCGGGTCAAGGCTGGAGGCTGTGGTGGGCCATGTCATGCAGCTAATGGTGTGACGTTCTGGGGGAGGAAACATCTCTCTGACCTCAGCAAGGAAGCTCCAGCCATGCCCATTGCCAACCAAATGCTTCCGGGGAAGGTGTAAAGTGCAACTAGCCACCTGAGCAATGCAATTCCCGAGAGAGGGAATGGTTCCTGACCCTGGCTATCCCTGTAACGGCAGCCCTGCTGGGCACTGCAGCTGCTGTTCTTCTTGCTGGCCCTCTTTGCCTTGCAGCTTTCTAGCTCAAGCTACTCCCACAGGGTAATGAAATGCTGCATCGAAATGTATTCCCATGGCTCCTTTTAATCCAGTTGCTTTTTTAATGTCCCTGGTGCCCTTTCATCCTGGTACTAACAGCAGGCAGGAAGCAAGCTTTCCAGCTGCTGCGTGTGGCTGGCTAAAGAGCAACACATCAAGGGGCCTTTAAGGTCCAGTCCTGCACTGGGGGGCTGCACTGAGCTGCATGGCACCAGCTTGTGCCATGGGGAGGCTATGCTTAGGAATCATAATACGTCCTCCCTGCCTGCGTGCTGGGGGACTGTGTGTGCTGCACCGTCCCTCAGGAGAATGCCGCATGCCCTTCCGGGTGCACCCAGCTAGCCTATGCTGGCCAGGAGGTGGTCCCTGACTCCATCTCCTCCCTGCCCTCTGTAGGGGTGCTTGGGAGCACAAGCAGGAGGGGTGGTTGGAGGCTTTTTTGTATGTTCTCTCCCACCAGCACCTGCTCACTTTGGCCTTAATCCATATAATAAGATGCCAGGATTGTCTCTCCCTGTGGCACACAGAAGCCTCGAATAGCTGAGCCAGCGAGAAGCGATGGGAGCAGCTACAAGCACGGCTGAGAGCTTTTTGATCAGCATATCACCAGGTTCAGTCAGTCCTGGGATTTGCGGCCTGCTGCTGTGCAGTCTGTAAGTTCTGACGTTATGCATGACACCTGGGCGCCAGCACGACCTTTCAGCTACGCACTAACTTTCCAGTGGTGAGCTCCAAACCGTTGCAGGAGCCAGGCCTCGCACCCAAACACACCTGGCTCATAAGTAGGAGAGGTGGAATAAAGCAGTCATGCCATAAGTAAGTGTGTGTCTGTGTGAGTCTGTCCAAGTAGTTCCCCAAGAAAAATCCGTGGCCTGGAGTTTCTCAGCCGTGAGTGAGCTGTGTGTGTGGACAATCCTCCAAAGACTGTGTGCATGCGCAGCACCCCACAGACAGTCTGGCCCACCTCTCCTACTGAAGGAGCTTCCAGGATTTCTTTGACCCCTCTTAGTCCACAGAGAATTCTTCTGATGCTACTGATCTGATCGAAAGGAACGGGAATGAGGACACAGAGAGTTAAAGGGGTCACAAAGCAGCCGGCTGGGGGTGGGGTGGCAAAAGGAGAGAACAGCCAGTGGGAAAGGGGCCGTTGTCAAGGTGCTGTAAGTGGCCTGGCCGGCATTTTAAGAGCAGGGACAGCCAGGGCTGCTGCTGGGAGCCCAGCAATAGAGGAGCCATGGGGAGCCCAGCCGGCAGGGGAAGTGACAGCTAGAGCCAGCCAGCGGGAAAGAAACATGCTTGAAAGGAAGAGAGAGAGAGAGATGAAAAGGGGCAGGCCGGGCAGGCTGGTGGGAAGGGATGGAGCTCTGGGGTAGCAAGGGCAGGTGCTGGCGAAGTTCTGGGGAGCAAATTGAGGCTATGGGAGAGAGTAGGGGAGCACTTACAGGGATATGGGGGCGGGATGGGAGCAGGCTCATGGGTGTGTGTTGAGCATAGGGTGTATGGAGCTGTGGCGTGGGGTGAGGAGTGGTGGGGTGGGAATCGGGTGGGAGATGGACAGCATAGTTATGGGGCAGAGTGGTGAGATTGTGGGGCTGTGCTCTGGACAGCAGGGTGATGGCAGTGTGATGCAGCTGTAGGAAGGTGTGTTGTGAGATGAGGAGTTATGGGGTGGGTTGTGGAGTGGGTTGGGGCTGTAGGGTTATGGGGCAAGGAGGGAGTTATGGGGTGGAGTGGGTCGGAGCTGTAGGTTATGGGCGAAGAGTGGAGTTATGGGGTGGGTCGAGGCTGTAGGGTTATGGGTAAAGGATGGAGTTATGGGGTGGGTTGTGGAGTGGGTCAGGGCTGTAGGGTTAGGGGGCAAAGGGTGGAATTATGGGGTGGGTTGTGGAGTGGGTCGGGGTTGTAGGGTTATGGGGCAAGGAGGGACTTATGGGGTGGAGTGGGTCGGGGCTGTAGGTTATGGGGCAAGGAGTGGAGTTATGGGGTGGGTCGGAGTTGTAGAGTCATGGGGCGAGGAGGGAATTATGGCGTGGAGAGTGGAAAGGGTCAGGGCTGTAGGGTTACAGGGCGAGGAGTGGAGTTATGGGGTGGGGTGTGGAGTGGGTCGGGCTGTAGGTTATGGGGTGAGGAGTGGAGTTATGGGGTGGATTTGGGACTAGGTCAGGGCTGTAGGGTTATGAGGCAAGGAGGGCGTTATGGGGTGGAGTGGGTCGGAACTGTAGTTATGGGGTGAAGAGTGGAGTTTTGGGGTGGGTCGGGGCTGTAGGGTTATGGGGTGAGGAGGGAGTTATGGATGGGGTGTGGAGTGGATTGGGGCTGTAGGGTTACAGGGTGAGGAGTGGAGTTATGATGTGGGTTGAGAAGTGGGTCAGGGCTGTAGTTTATGGGGCAAAGAGGGGTTATGGGTGGGGTGTGGAGTGGATTGGGGCTGTAGTTTATTGGGCGAGGAGTGGAGTTATGGGGTGGGGTGTGGAATGCGTCAGGGCTGTAGGGTTATGGGGCAAAGGTTGGAGTTATAGGGTGGGTTGAGGCTGTAGGTTATGGGGCGAGGAGTGGAGTTATAGGGTGGGGTGTGGAATGAGTCGGGGCTGTAGGGTTATGGGGCGAAGGTTGGAGTTATAGGGTGGGTTGAGGCTGTAGGTTATGGGGCGAGGAGAGGAGTTATAGGGTGGGTTGTGGAATGGGTCGGGGCTGTAGGGTTTTTAGGCAAGGACTGGCGTTATGGGGTGGGTTGTAGAATGGTTGGGGCTGTAGGGTTATGGGGCAAGGAGTGGAGTTATGGGGTAAATTGCAGAGTGGGTCGGGGCTGCAGGTTATGGGGTGAGGAGTGGAGTTATGGGATGGGTTGTGAAGTGGATCGGGGCTGTAGGGTTACAGGGCAAAGAGGGAGTTATGGGGTGGGTTGAGAAGTGGGTCAGGGCTGTAGGGTTATGCGGTGAAGAGGGTGTTATGGGGTGGGGTGTGGTTATGGGGCAAAGAATGGAGTGAAGGGGTGGGTTGTGGAGTGGGTCAGGGATGTAACATTATGGAGCAAGGAGGGAGTTATGGGGTGGGGTGCAGAGTGAGTCAGAGATGTAGAGTTACAGGGCGAGGAGAGGAGTTATGAAGTGGGTTGGGAAGTGGGTTGGGGCTGTAGGGTTATGGCCGAGGAGGGAGTTATGGGGTGGGTTTTGGGGTGGGTCAAGTCTGTAGCCTATGGGGCGAGGAGTGGAGTTATGGGCTAAGTTGTGGAGCGGGTCAAGGCTGTAGGGTTACAGAATGAAGAGAGAGTTATGGTGTAGTTTGCGGAGTGGGTCGGGGCTGTAGGTTATGGGGCGAATAGTGGAGCTCTGGGGTGGGTTGTGGAGTGGGTCAGAGCTGTAGGATTATGGGGCGAGGAGTGGAGTTATGGGGTGGGTTGTGGAGTGGATTGGGGCTGTAGGGTTACAGGGCAAGAAATTGAGTTATGGGGTGGGTTGTGGATTGGGTTGGGGCTGCAGGTTATGGGGCAAGGAGTCTAGTTATGGGGTGGGTCGGGTCTGTAGGGTTACGGGGTGAAGAATGGAGTTATGGGGCAGGTTGTGGGGTGGGTCGGTGCTGTAGGGTTATGGGGTGAGTTGGTGCTGTAGGGTTACAGGGCAAGGAATGGAGTTATGGGGCGGGTTGTGGGGTGGGTCAGGACTGTAGTGTTATGGGGGGAGGAATGGAATTATGGGAGGTTGTGGGGTGGGTTGGTGCTGTAGGGTTACAGGGAGAGGAATGGAGTTATGGGGCAGGTTGTGGGGTGGGTCGGTGCTGTAGGGTTATGGTGTGGGTTGGTGCTGTAGGGTTACAGGGCGAGGAATGGAGTTATGGAGTGGGTTGTGGGAGGGGTCGGTGCTCTAGGGTTATGGGGTGAGGAATGGAGTTATGGGGCATGTTGTGGGGTGGGTCGGGGCTGTAGGGTTGCGGGGCAAGGAATGGAGTTATGGGGCGGGTTGTGGGGTGGGTCGGGGATGTAGGGTTGCGGGGCGAGGAGTGGAGTTATGGGGTGGGTTGTGGCATGGGTCGGGGCTGTAGAGTTACGGGGCGAGGAATGGAGTTATGGGGCGAGTGGTGGGATGGGTTGGGGCTGTAGGGTTATGAGGTGAGGACTGTAGTTATGGGGCATGTTGTGGGGTGGGTCGGGGCTGTAGGGTTACGGGGCGAGGAATGGAGTTATGGGGCAGGTGATGGTGTGGGTTGGGGCTGTAGGGTTACGGGGCGAGGAGTGGAGTTATGGGGCGGGTTGTGGGGTGGCTCGGGGATGTAGGGTTACAGGGCGAGGAATGGAGTTATGGGGTGGGTTGTGAGATGGGTCGGGGCTGTAGGGTTGCGGGGCGAGGAGTGGAGTTATGGGATAGGCTGTGGTGTGGGTTGGGGCTGTAGAGTTACGGGGTGAGGAGTGGAGTTATGGGGCAGGTTGTGAGGTGGGTCGGGGCTGTAGGGTTATGAGGCGAGGAGTGGAGTTATGGAGCGGGTGGTGGGGTGGGTCGGGGCTGTAGGGTTACGAGGCAAGGAGTGGAGTTATGGGGTCGGTTGTGGGGTGGGTCAGGGCTGTAGGGTTACGAGGCAAGGAATGGAGTCATGGGGCGGGTTGTGGGGTGGGTCGGGGCTGTAGGGTTATGAGGCGAGGAATGGAGTTATGGGGCGGGTTGTGGGGTGGGTCGGGGCTGTAGGGTTACGGGGCGAAGAATGGAGTTATGGGGCGGGTTGTGGGGTGGGTCGGGGCTGTAGGGTTACGAGGCAAGAAGTGGAGTTATGGGGCGGGTTGTGGGGTGGGTCGGGGCTGTAGGGTTACGAGGCGAGGAGTGGAGTTATGGGGCGGGTTGTGGGGTGGGTCAGGGCTGTAGGGTTGCAAGGCGAGGAATGGAGTTATGGGGCGGGTTGTGGGGTGGGTCGGGGCTGTAGGGTTACGGGGTGAGGAATGGAGTTATGGGGCGGGTGGTGGGGTGGGTCGGGGCTGTAGCGTTACAAGGCGAGGAATGGAGTTATGGGGCGGGTTGTGGGGTGAGTCGGGGCTGTAGGGTTGCGGGGTGAGGAATGGAGTGATGGGTCGGGTTGTGGGGTGGGTAGGGCTGTAGGGTTACGAGGCGAGGAGTGGAGTTATGGGGCGGGTTGTGGGGTGGGTCGGGGCTGTAGGGTTGCGGGACGAGGAATGGAGTGATGGGGCAGGTTGTAGGGTGGGTAGGGCAGTAGGGTTACGAGGCGAGGAGTGGAGTTATGGGGCGGGTTGTGGGGTGGGTCGGGGCTGTAGGGTTACGAGGTGAGCAGTGAAGTTATGGGGCGGGTTGTGGGGTGGGTCGGGGCTGTAGGGTTACGGGGCGAGGAATGGAGTTATGGGGCAGGCTGTGAGGTGGGTCGGGGCTGTGGGTTTACGGGGCGAGGAGTGGAGTTATGGGGCAGGTGCTGGGGTGGGTCGGGGCTGTAGGGTTATGGGACGAGGAGTGGAGTTATGGGGCGGGTGGTGGGATGGGTTGGGGCTGTAGGATTACGGGGCGAGGAGTGGAGTTATGGGGCAGGTTGTGAGGTGGATCGGGGCTGTAGGTTTACGGGGCGAGGAGTGGAGTTATCGGGCGGGTTAGGGGTTGGATTGGTGCTGTAGGGTTATGGGGTTGGTAGGTGCTGTAGGGTTATGGGGTGAGAAATGGAGTTATGAGGCATGTTGTGGGGTGTGTTGGGGCTGTAGGGTTGCGGGGCAAGGATAGGAGTTATGGGGTGGGTTGTGGGGTGGGTCGGGACTGTAAGTTTACAGGGCGAGGAATGGAGTTATGGGGCGAGTGGTGGGATGGGTTGGGGCTGTAGGGTTGCGGGACGAGGAATGGAGTTATGGGGCGTGTTGTGGGGTGGGTCGGACTGTAGGGTTACGGGGCGACGAGTGGAGTTGTGGGTCGGGGCTGTAGAGTTTCGGGGCGAGGAATAGAGTTATGGGGCGAGGAATGGAGTTATGGGGTGGGTTGTGGGATGGGTTGGGGCTGTAGGGCTACGGGGCGAGCAGTGGAGTGATGAGGCGGGTTGTGGGGTGGGTCAGGGCTGTAGGGTTACGAGGCGAGGAATGGAGTTATGGGGTGGGTTGTGGGGTGGGTCGGGGCTGTAGGGTTGCGGGGCGAGGAATGGAGTCATGGGGCGGGTTGTGGGATGGGTTAGGGCTGTAGGGTTATGGGACGAGGAGTGGAGTTATGGGGCAGGCTGTGAGGCGGGTCGGGGCTGTGGGTTTACGGGGCGAGTAGTGGAGTTATGGGGCAGGTGCTGGGGTGGGTCGGGGCTGTAGGGTTACGGGGCGAGGAGTGGAGTTATGGGGCGGGTTGTGAGGTGGGTCGGGGCTGTAGGGCTACGGGGCGAGGAATGGAGTCATGGGCGGGTTGTGGGGTGGGTCGGGGCTGTAGGGTTACGAGGCGAGAAGTGGAGTTATGGGGCGGGTTGTGGGGTGTGTGGGGCTGTAGGGTTACGGGGCAAGGAATGGAGTCATGGGGGGGGTTGTGGGGTGGGTCGGGGCTGTAGGGTTACGGGGCGAGGAGTGGAGTCATGGGGCAGGTTGTGGGGTGGGTCGGGGCTGTAGGGTTACGAGGCGAGGAGTGGAGTGATGGGGCGGGTTGTGGGGTGGGTCGGGGCTGTAGGGTTACGAGGCGAGAAGTGGAGTTATGGGGCGGGTTGTGGGGTGTGTGGGGCTGTAGGGTTATGGGGCGAGGAATGGAGTCATGGGGGGGGTTGTGGGGTGGGTCGGGGCTGTAGGGTTACGAGGTGAGAAGTGGAGTTATGGGGCGGGTTGTGGGGTGGGTCGGGGCTGTAGGGTTACGAGGCGAGGAGTGGAGTGATGGGGCGGGTTGTGGGGTGGGTCGGGGCTGTAGGGTTACGAGGCGAGAAGTGGAGTTATGGGGCGGGTTGTGAGATGGGTCGGGGCTGTAGGGTTACGAGGCGTGGAGTGGAGTTATGGGGCGGGTTGTGGGGTGGGTCGGGGCTGTAGGGTTGCGGGGCGAGAAGTGAAGTTATGGGGTGGGTTGTGAGGTGGGTCGGGGCTGTAGGGTTACGAGGCGAGGAGTGGAGTTATGGGGCGGGTTGTGGGGTGTGTGGGGCTGTAGGGTTACGGGGCGAGGAATGGAGTCATGGGGCGGGTTGCGGGGTGGGCGGGGCTGTAGGGTTACGAGGCGAGGAATGGAGTCGTGGGGCGGGTTGTGGGGTGGGCGGGGCTGTAGGGTTACGGGGCGAGGAGTGGAGTCATGGGGCGGGTTGTGGGGTGGGCGGGGCTGTAGGGTTACGGGGCGAGGAGTGGAGTCATGGGGCGGGTTGTGGGGTGGGCGGGGCTGTAGGGTTTCGGGGCGAGGAGTGGAGTCATGGGGCAGGTTGTGGGGTGGGCGGGGCTGTAGGGTTTCGGGGCGAGGAGTGGAGTCATGGGGCGGGTTGTGGGGTGGGCGGGGCTGTAGGGTTACGAGGCGAGAAGTGGAGTTATGGGGCGGGTTGTGGGGTGGGTCAGGCTGTAGGGTTACGAGGTGAAGATTGGAGTCATGGGGCGGGTTGTGGGGTGGGTCGGGGCTGTAGGGTTACGAGGCGAGGAATGGAGTCATGGGGCGGGTTGTGGGGTGGGTCGGGGCTGTAGGGTTACGAGGCGAGAAGTGGAGTTATGGGGCGGGTTGTGAGGTGGGTCAGGGCTGTAGGGTTACGAGGCGAGAAGTGGAGTTATGGGGCGGGTTGTGGGGTGTGTGGGGCTGTAGGGTTACGGGGCGAGGAATGGAGTTATGGGGTGGGTTGTGGGGTGGGTCGGGGCTGTAGGGTTACGAGGCAAGAAGTGGAGTTATGGGGCGGGTTGTGAGGTGGGTCAGGGCTGTAGGGTTACGAGGCGAGGAGTGAAGTTATGGGGCGGGTTGTGGGGTGGGTCGGGGCTGTAGGGTTACGAGGCGAGGAGTGGAGTTATGGGGTGGGTTGTGAGGTGGGTCAGGGCTGTAGGGTTACGAGGCGAGAAGTGGAGTTATGGGGCGGGTTGTGAGGTGGGTCAGGGCTGTAGGGTTACGGGGCGAGGAGTGGAGTTATGGGGCGGGTTGTGGGGTGGGTCGGGGCTGTAGGGTTACGGGGCGAGGAATGGAGTCATGGGGCGGGTTGTGGGGTGGGCGGGGCTGTAGGGTTACAGGGCGAGGAGTGGAGTCATGGGGCGGGTTGTGGGGTGTGTGGGGCTGTAGGGTTACGGGGCGAGGAGTGGAGTCATGGGGCGGGTTGTGGGATGTGTGGGGCTGTAGGGTTACGGGGCGAGGAGTGGAGTTATGGGGCGGGTTGTGGGGTGGGTCGGGGCTGTAGGGTTACGAGGCGAGGAATGGAGTCATGGGGCGGGTTGTGGGGTGTGTGGGGCTGTAGGGTTACGGGGCGAGGAGTGGAGTCATGGGGGGGTTGTGGGGTGGGTCGGGGCTGTAGGGTTACGAGGTGAGAAGTGGAGTTATGGGGCGGATTGTGGGGTGGGTCGGGGCTGTAGGGTTACGAGGTGAGAAGTGGAGTTATGGGGCGGGTTGTGGGGTGGGTCGGGGCTGTAGGGTTACGAGGCGAGGAGTGGAGTGATGGGGCGGGTTGTGGGGTGGGTCGGGGCTGTAGGGTTACAAGGCGAGAAGTGGAGTCATGGGGCGGGTTGTGGGGTGGGCGGGGCTGTAGGGTTACGGGGCGAGGAGTGGAGTCATGGGGCGGGTTGTGGGGTGGGCGGGGCTGTAGGGTTACGGGGCGAGGAATGGAGTCGTGGGGCGGGTTGTGGGGTGGGCGGGGCTGTAGGGTTACGGGGTGAGGAATGGAGTCATGGGGCGGGTTGCGGGGTGGGCGGGGCTGTAGGGTTACGAGGTGAGGAATGGAGTCGTGGGGCGGGTTGCGGGGTGGGCGGGGCTGTAGGGTTACGGGGCGAGGAGTGAAGTTATGGGGCGGGTTGTGGGGTGGGTCGGGGCTGTAGGGTTACGGGGCGAGGACTGGAGTCATGGGGCGGGTTGTGGGGTGGGCGGGGCTGTGGGCGGGATGGCTTTCCCCGCCCCAGAGCAGGGCTGCGGGCGCCGGGGCACTCACCAGGGTCTGCTCTTCGGACAGCCCCGCCTCGGCCGCGATGAGGCAGAGGGTGGTGGGGTCCGGGTGCTTGTTGACATGGCTGAAGTTATACTCCAGGATCTCCAGCTGCTCCTGCGTGGGGCCCACTGGCTGCTCGGTGGCCATTTCCTCTGCACACGGGGCGCTGGGCGAGGGGCTGAGGAGGCACCTGGGGGGAAGAAGGTTCTTCCTGAGGCCAGAGCAGGGAGTGGAGCTGCGTCCCCTCCTGGCCTGTGTTGCTGGTGCTCAGCTCAGCCCTTGACACACAGCTCCAGCCTGTACCCCCCACCGCCAGCTCTGCTCAGCAGCCAGAGCGGCCAAGTTAGCAGGCACTGCAGCCGCGCAGCACGTGCAGCACCTGGTCTCTGGGCCCTGCGGGGCCTGCATGCGCTGTGACTGCCACACTGGCAAACGCCAGGGGAATCTCCTGCTGGAGGCTGTCCCAAACCAGGCTAATCTGAATGAGTGAGATTTAGTGTGCTGGCTCATTGAGACCCCCACCTTCATCATAGGCAGGGCAGAAACAGCCGCCAAAGATACCTGAATGGAGTAACCAGGCCCCCGATGCACAGGCCCAGCGGGCTAGTTAATGCGAGACAATGTGCACCCAGGGCAATGCTCAGTTTGCTACATGTAAACCAGTCAGAGGCTCCATATCGTTGTGTTCTCTGTTCCCACTTGGGTTTGAGCAGAACCCCTTCACTGGTAACACCAGGAGCTGCTTCCCCGTGAGCAAAAGCATCGCTCCTTCCCCTGGGAGCTGGCACAGACCCTTCCCCATGTGATGGAGGGGACAGAGTATTGGGCCGGTGTGATTACAACTGCTCAGCCCAAAGATTAGCAGAAAGGCCTAAATGAAATTGTTTAGGGGGATCTGGAACAGAGGAAATGGGGGGAGAGTGTTAGCTAGTTCACATCAATGTGTATCTGCTTGAGATGTAAGAGCCTGTAGAGCAGAAAACAGCACCTCTTTCTGTGCTGATTCTGTGCTCTGCTGGGCAAAGCTATTTTGCCATGTTTACAGTTCCAGCAGACTCCTGCAGGGCTGATTCCTGTCCACAACTTTCGGTGTTGGCATCGCTGGCTGGGGATGTTACAGGAATGTGCAGGACTCGGGGAAGGAAGGCTGCCAGTTATAGCACTGGGAGAGCCAGTCCTCTGGATCCTGTAGCGCCCTGCAAGCCCTGGTAACAAATTAGTGCATTAAGGGTAACTGCTAAGGGGAAAAAAATGCATTGTGCTTTTTTATTGTTTCTCCCTGATGTTGAAAGAATCTCTGAAAGGTTTTTTTAAGGCCTGTTTTTTTCCTTGGGTGTATCAGCAATAGAATGGCTTCCCTGCAAGGCTGGACTCCTTATAGAACCGCTGCATTGGAGTGTGACCTATTGGCCATGATTAGAGCAGCATGGGGAATTATTTCCCTTCCCAGGAGAACTGTCTAGAGTTCAAAAGACATTTCTGTCTCAAAATTGTCAGAAAAGTCAAAATGTAAAAAATTTTCACGAACTGAAAAATCTTTGCAGATGCAGATCTTTAGCTTGCAAGCCCCTTAGCACAGGGACGCTCCAGTATTTAGTTTTTGGTCTGTTAAGTGTCATGTTCTCCTATGTCACTTCAACGAATGAGAAGGCCAGGGCAGATTCTACTGTTAGTCAAAGCAGTGCATCTTCCCACAGCCCGGGGTCCCATGGTTTGTTCTCAGTGATCCCCACAAGTACTTTATGGTTCTACTGGACAGCTCCTGCTGGGCTCTCAGGAGGATGAACATCCATTCCCAAAGAGCCCAACCTAGACAGAAGGAATGCAGTCCTCCAGGAAAGCAACTGAAGATTTTCCACACCTGAGATCACCTTGGGGAAATGTTACCCAGCAAGCTTCCAAGGCAATACATTTGCTTGGCACCCAAACAACTCCGACACAACTTTTGAACTACTGATTGTGGAAATATTTCTTGTATGTGCTAAGCCTGAGTTTCCCATGCCCATCTTCAGTTTCATTGCTGGGGGATTTCTGTAGTATCTTGACATGCTTCTCATTCTAAGGCTGAGCAGGTCACACTATTTCACATGGTTGTGACACGTGTTCATATCCTGTTAGAGAACTGCAAAACAAAGGTTTGTTTGCTAGCTCTTAGACACCAAGAGGACATAGCTGCATAAACTCTAAAATCTTAATAGCTCCAAAATATTCCTGTGTTGTCCCAGGTTACTGTTTTGTCTGTGGGCCCTAGTGCATTTCTAGTACACAGCATTGGGGAAAATACTTCATGTGAAACCTTTGTTTACCAAAAAAAAATAATAATGAAGATTCTGGTCCGCCAAAACAATTTGTGAATTCAGCAAATTGTTTTGGTTGGATTTTTTTTCCCCTTGGAAATGTTGAAACAGTTTGTTTCAGCAGTTTTGAGATTAAATGTTTTGACTTTTCATTTCAGAAAGGCAGTTGGTATTGGGATGTCCCTTGGTCACTGGGCAGGTGACCTGCAAAACGCTGACCTCTGCTACCACTCAGCAGAGGGGCAGAAACCTAATTTGTGCATCAATCTACGAGCTGTTGCACAGGCAGAGGATGCAAAGGCCACCTGAGGCACAGGGCAGTGGAAATGTGTCCTGGCAATGTGCTGTCACTCGAAGCAGTGCAGGTAGAGTTGTGTGATGTATTAGTATTGCTCTCCAAGTCACAACAGAGAACTGCAGTAAAGGAGTCAGAGCTCTTTAACTGCCCTTGTGCTGGGACATCCCTCCGGAGCCCCTGGCCTATACAACTGCACCTGCCTTCACATCCATCCTCAAAAGCCACATCTTCCCTTGGGCCTTACCCTGCCCCAGCTGTCATCTAGCGCATTGCCCCCAAATGTCCAATCAAACATAATGTCCAGCTACCCTGATTTCTACCCTGGTTCTGTCCAGCTCTATGGCTCTAGCTGGACCCTCTATAGAAGCTGCATTGTAGCCTAATGCTGGAGCGATGGTTCGGGGGCTCAGTGTAACAGCCAGGCTAGACAGAAAGAAAGAAGAAAGGGAACAGTCAAGTCAGAAAAATGTGCAGTTACCAGTGTGAACCCCAGAGCTAGAGCGCTCCTCCTGTAGGAGAACTGGGAAGGAACGAGCTGTGGCAGGCTTCCCTTCCACGTGTTGCATGTGTCACAGTGGGGAAGTGAGGTACCAGGAGGAAGCATGAGCAGGAGAGCGCAAGAGGGGAGGACTAAGCCCTAATCTACACTATGAGTTTAGGTCGAATTTAGCAGCATTAGATCGATTTAACCCTGCACCCGTCCACATGATGCAGCCATTTTTGTCGACTAAAAGGGCTCTTAAAATCGATTTCTGTACTTCTCCCTGACAAGGGGATTAGCACTGAAATCAACATCACCGGGTCGAATTTGGGGTAGTATGGATGCAATTCAACGGTATTGGCCTCCGGGAGCTGTCCCAGAGTGCTCCATTGTGATCGCTCTGGACAGCGCTCTCAACTCAGATGCACTAGCCAGGTACACAGCAAAGCCCTTTTGAATTTCATTTCCTGTTTGGCCAGCGTGATGAGCTCATCAGCACAGGTGACCATGCAGTCCCAGAATCGCAAAAAAGCTCCAGCATAGACAGAAAGGGAGGTACTGGATCTGATCGCTGTATGGGGAGAGGAATCCATGCTATCAGAACTCTGTTCCAAAAGACGAAATGCCCAAATGTTTGAAAAAATCTCCAAGGGCATGAAGGACAGAGGCTACAAGAGGGACCTGCAGCAGTGAGGCGTGAAAATTAATGCACTCACAACAGCAGGAGAGCAGAGTTGCAGCAGAAGCAGTGGATGATGATGGTTTGCAGACCGACTGCACTGTCTGCTGCCAGCAGCATCCAGGACACAACAGCAGCAGTGATGGTGAGCTGAACTGAGTGGGCTCCATGCTTGCTGTGGTATGGCATCTGCACGGAAAAAAGGCGCAAAACGATTGTCTGCCGTTGCTTTCATGGAGGGAGGGGCGACTGATGACATGTACCCCAAACCATCCGCAACAGTGTTTTTGCCCCATCAGGCATTGGGAGCTTAACTCAGAATTGCAATGGGCAGCGGAGACTGCCGAAACTGTGGGATAGCTACCCACGGTGCACCACTCTGTGACTCGATGCTAGCCACGGTATTGAGGACGCACTCCGCTGGCCTACTGCACTTAGTGGGGACATACACGATCGACTGTATAAAATCGATTTCTAAAGATCAACTTCTATCAATTCAACCTAATTTTGTAGTATAGACATATCCTGAGAAAGCAGGACAATCAGCGAGTTATCTTAAGTGCTTATACACAAATGCAAGAAGCCTGGGAAACAAGCAGGGAGAACTGGAAGTCCTGGCACAGTCAAGGAACTATGATGTGATTGGAATAACAGAGACTTGGTGGGATAACTCACATGACTGGAGTACTGTAATGGATGGATATAAACTGTTCAGGAAGGACAGGCAGGGCAGAAAAGGTGGGGGAGTTGCACTGTATGTAAGAGACCAGTATGACTGCTCAGAGCTCCGGTGTGAAACTGCAGAAAAACCTGAGAGTCTCTGGATTAAGTTTAGAAGTGTGAGCAACAAGGGTGATGTCGTGTTGGGAGTCTGCTATAGACCACCAGGCCAGGGGGATGAGGTGGATGGGGCTGTCTTCTGGCAACTAGCAGAAGTTACTAGATCACAGGCCCTGATTCTCATGGGGGACTTTAATCATAGCTGCCGATTCCATGGGTGCTCCACCCTGGAGCACCCACAGGGAAAAATTAGTGGGTGCTCTGCACCCACCGGCATCCCCGCCCCCCCCACCCCAGCTAACCTCCGCCTCCACTCTGCCTCCTCTCCTGAGCATGCCACTGTGTCCTGCTTCTGCTCCCTCCCAGCGCTTGCGCCGCAAACAGCTGTTTTGTGCGACAAGTCTGGGAGGGAGAGAGAAGGAGGGGAAAAGTGGTGTGCTTAGGGCAGGAGGCGGGGTTGGGGTGGGAATTTGGAGAGGGGTCCAATAGTGGCAGGGAGGGGCAGAGTTAGGGAGGGTACTTTGGGGCAGGGGTGGAGTCGGAGCAGGGGCGTGATCACCCACTGGTGCAGAAAAAAGTTGGCTCCTGTGACGTCAATCACCCTGATATCTGCTGGGAGAGCAATACAGCGGTGCACAGACAATCCGGGAAGTTTTTGGAAAGTGTAGGTGACAATTTCCTGGTCAAAGTGCTCTAGGAATGAACTAGAAACAGAGCTCTTCTTGACCTGCTGCTCACAAACCAGGAAGAATTAGTAGGGGAAGCAAAAGTGGATGGGAACCTGGGAGGCAGTGACCATGAGATGGTCAAGTTCAGGATCCTGACACAAGGAAGAAAGGAGAGCAGCAGAATACGGACCTTGGACTTCAGAAAAGCAGACTTTGACTCTCTCAGGGAACTGATGGGCAGGATACCCTGGAAGAATAACAAGAGGGGGAAAGGAGTCCAGGAGAGCTGGCTGTATTTTAAAGAAGCCTTATTGAGTTTGCTGGAACAAACCATCCTGCTGTGTAGAAAGAATAATAAATATGGCAGGTGACCAGCTTGGCTTAGCAGTGAAATCCTTGCTGATCTTAAACACAAAAAAGAAGCTTACAAGAAGTGGAAGACTGGATAAATGACCAGAGAGGAGTATAAAAATATTGCTCAGGCATGCAGGAGTGAAATCAGGAAGGCCAAAACACACTTGGAGTTGCAGCTAGCAAGAGATGTTAAGAGTAACAAGAGGGGTTTCTGCATAACAACAAGAAGAAGGTCAGGGAAAGTATGAGCCCCTTACTGAATGGGGGAGGGAACCTAGTGACAGAGGATGTGGAAAAAGCTAATGTTCTCAAAGCTTTTTTTGCCTCTGTCTTCACGAACAACATCAGCTCCCAGACTGCTGCACTGGGCAGCCCAGCATAGGGAAGAAGTGACTAGCCCTCTGTGGAGAAAGAAGTGGTTCAGGATTATTTAGAAAAGCTGGATCAGCACAAATCCATGGGGCTGGACGTGCTGCTTCTGCGGGTGCTAAAGGAGTTGGTGGATGTGATTGCAGAGCCATTGGCCATTATCTTGGAAAACTCATGGCGATCAGGGGAGGTCCCGGATAACTGGAAAAAGGCTAATGTAGTGCCTATCTTTAAAAAAGTGAAGGAGGATCAGGCCAGTCAGCCTCACCTCAGTCCCTGGAAAAATCATGGAGCAGGTCCTCAAGGAATCAATTTTGATGCACTTAGAGGAGAGGAAAGTGATCAGGAACAGTCAGCATGGATTCACCAAGGGCAAGTCATGCCTGACTAACCTAATTGCCTTCTCTGAGGAGATCTGTGGATAAGGGGAAAGCAGCGGACATGTTATTCTTTGACTTTAGCAAAGCTTTTGATACGGTCTCCCTTGGTATTCTTGCTGGTAAGTTAAAGTATGGGGTGGATGAATGGACTATAAGGTGGATAGAAGGCTGGCTAGATCATCGAACTCAATGGGTAGCGATCAGTGGCTCCATGTCTAGTTGGCAGCAGTATCAGGTGGAGTGCTCCAAGAGGGTTCCAAAGAGGATGGATCTAGACTGTTCTCAGTGGTACCAGATGACAGAGCAAGGAGCAATGGTCTCAAATTGCAGTGGGAGAGGTTTAGGTTGGATATTAGGAAAAACTTTTTCACTAGGAGGGTGATGAAGCACTGGAATGGGTTACCTAGGGAGGTGGTGGAATCTCCTTCCTCAGAGGTTTTTAAGCTCAGGCTTGACAAAGACCTGGCCAGGATGATTTAGTTGGGGATTGGTCCTGCTTTGAGCAGGGGGTTGGACTAGATACCTCCTGAGTTCCATTCCAACCCTGATATTCTATGATTTTATGATTCTATGGTGTGTGGTGTTGCATTGTCTGGAATCTGTTTGTATTCTGTTTCTAGGAATGACAGCAGTTTGTTAACATGGCTGGTTATGAAAAGACATTTGAATTGTGCAAGATATGCCCAGTAGGAAGTGGATCATCCTGAGCTGACAGGTTGTATGTGGTTTGATAGGCTGGGAATGCATGCTTCCGAAAGGAAGAGAGGGGCTGTGCTGGAAAGGGAAGTGGTTTGATCAGGAGTCCTGCCTGGCTCTGGGTTTTGTACCTGGGGATAGATCTGGCTTTAGGTAATGCGGGGCCTGATTCGAAAGGGCTGTTGCTGAAATGCCACCAAAGATGGCGGCAATTTGGCTGCAGCTCAATCGATTCCCGCTGTTTCCAGCGGCACTTTGGTGGAGGGTGCGGGGCCCCTCTTCTGGACACTGCGGGGCCCAATTCCCTGGAATCCGGGGAATCGCCCTAAAGCCGGCCCTGACTGGGGACCCTGAACCCTCCATAGGGCTGTCTTCACTGCATTGGGCTTCCTGGTGGCCGAGATGAACTTCATGGGGCCTGTGCAATGGCAACAGAGCAAGAGCTGAACATCATGTGTGCCCTGAGTGCCGGGGCAGGAGCTGAACTGGCTGAGACAGTCACAGATCAGCAGGGGACCTGGTGGGGTGGGTGTTGCTGGTACAGAGCAGCGTGGCTGAGAGTAGCCTCCTAGTGCCCACTTGATCAGCACTGGGCCTAATGGGATCTGTGAGTAAGCTTTTAGATGGATGTGGGCCCTCAACAAGCAGGACACCTAATAACTGGGATTGTGGAGTGTGATCATAGAACCACAGGGTTAGAAGGGACCGCCTGGGTCAATCTACCCCCTGCCAAGATGCAGGATTTGTTGTGTCTAAATCATTTGAGACAGGTAGCTCTGTCCAGCCTCCTTTTGAAAACCTCCAGTGAAGGAGTTTGCACAACCTCCATAGGCATCTGTTCCATTGTCCTACTGTTCTGACAGTTGGGAAGTTTTTCCTGAGCTTTAATCTAAATCTGCTGTGCTGTAGTTTGATCCCATTGCCTCTTGTCCTGCCCTCTGTGGCAAGAGAGAACAACTTCTCTCCATCTTCTTTATGGCAGCCTTTCAAGTATCTGAAGACAGCTTTCATATCTCCCCCTTAATCTCCTCTTGTCCAAACTAAACATACCCAGTTCCTTCAGCCTTTGGTCGTATGGCTGCATTCCATCCCTTTGATCATCTTTGTCGCTCGTCTCTCCACATCCTTTCTATACACCAGTGACCAGAACTGGACAGCTTGGGTTTTGCTGATTTTATTGCAGGTAAATATATAGTGACTGTGTTTTTCCCAAATAAAAGGTGTGCGCGGTTCCTTGTTCCCACAGACTTTGAGTGCTGGGAAATGGGGAAGAACTGCCTGCAATGGTGACCAGGGAATTTAAACGTTAAGTTCTTGAAAGATGGACATGACTAAGGTTTTAATGGGGGAGAGAGGGAGGCTAGAGCCACACGTTTCGAGAAAGATCCCCATGGCATCTCATTGGAGCTGGCCTGGGTTAGAGTCATGGACAGCTGACTGCTCCACCAGCTGAGGAAAAATGGTCTCCAGGCACAAGTGTACTTGTGGAGGTGGAAATTCCACCCTCCCCATTCCTACTCCCCTTCTCCAAAACACAATGAAGATCTGGCTTGAACTTGCTGTGAAAAGGCAGCAGATTCTGACTTCAGAATCAAACCTTGTATCCTGCTTTGTTACCAGCTATTGCTCTCAGGAACCCCCTGTAGCAGCTTTATTTTCATGTCCCAGAAGGACTTGGTACAACCCCCCAGGCCCACAAACCAGGGCGGCTCTCTCGAGGCTGACAGTCATAGTCTCTAAAGTGCCAAGGTCTTATTGAAAGCCGATGGGACTATGACTCCTAACTGCCAAAGTCATTTCTGAAAACAGGGCAAATGCTCGTAAGTCACAGACAGGGCCGGTGCAACCATTTAGGTGACCTAGGCGATCGCCTAGGGCACTAGGATTTGGGAGGTGGCATTTTCTTTGGCAGCGACTGCGACGGCTGGATCTTTGCCTGCCCCTGTCACTGCCAGCATTTAGGCAGAGGAAGTTGGGGCAGGGGAGCGCCGGGAGGGTCGCCTGAAGCAAGTAAGGGGGATGGGGCAGCACGCAGGGGAACTCCCCGCCCCTAAGGTGATTGGCGCTGGAAGCCTGGGAGATGGGAGAAGTGAAGCAGAGACGGCGTGTTGGGGGAGGAGGCGGAGCAGGGGTGAGCTGCTTCACTTCTCCCGCCTCCCAGGCTTGCGGCACCAATCAGCTTAGGCACCACAAGCCTGGGAGGCAGGAGAAGTGAAGCAGCAATGGCTTGCTCGGGATGGAGGTGGAGCAGGGGTGAACTGGGATTGGGGGTGTGCCTCAGGGCAGAGGGTGGGGGGTGGGGAGCTGCCACGGGGGGCACCTCAGGGTGGAGGGGGGGAGCTGCCGCAGGGGGCACCTCATGGCGGGGGCCCGGGGACGGGGGAGGGCACAAGGTGGAAGTTTCACCTAGGGTGCAAAACATCCTTGCACCGGCCCTGGTCACAGAGGGTCTTTTGAAATGCTACCCTCTGTCTCAATACCCTTTGACCTTTCTGCTGCCAACACCCTGTCTGGAAACTCCTGTTGGAGCCACTTCTGCAGAAGGCAGCATTTGCTAGTGAAATCATTGTTTGGCAATATGGAAAGTGGTTATAAATAACACTGTGCCCCAGCTGTGCAACCTCCAGCATCATATGACTCGTTGGTTGAACACTGATGGTAAAATGCATTGCTCAAACACAGAGCATCTGTCCTGTGTCCGAGAATGCTGCAGGACAGTAACCACCCACATGGCTCTGATGTACTGATGTGTGAAATGGGTGGGACCAGCTCATTTCTCCTCGTTACAAAACAAACGAATGACCAAACAATTCGCTTACCTAATGCGAGGAATAGGACATCATTGCTTGTGCAAACTTAATTACTGCCACTCCCTCACTAGTGACCCACACAAACGAAATGAATAGCATGCTTTTCTATTGCGTCCTCCAGCACCCAGCTACAGGAAAGCCAGTGTCGTCCTGCCTGATCAGCAATGTGGAGTACTTTGCATAGAAATCGGAGTGACTCCAACACAGCACACAGTCGAGAGACAAGCATAAGAACATAAGAACGGCCGTACCGGGTCAGACCTAAGGTCCATCTAACCCAGTATCTGTCTATCGACAGTGGCCAATGCCAGGTGCCCCAGAGGGAGTGAATCTAATAGGCAATGATCAAGTGATCTCTCTCCTGCCATCCATCTCCATTCTCTGACAAACAGAGGCTAGGGACACCATTCCTTACCCATCCTGGCTAATAGCCATTTATGGACTTAACCACCATGAATTTATCCAGTTCTTTTTTAAACCCGGTTATAGTCCTAGCCTTCACAACCTCCTCAGGTAAGGAGGTTTTCATACCCGGCAGTGGGGAGGCAGCACATGTAGACATACCCAAGCCAGCTTGGATCTAGCTAGCTTCAAGGCGGCTCAAGTGATGATAGCAGTGAAGCTATGGCAGCAAGGGCAGGGGCACGGCTAGCGCCATTCGGGAGTTGGGTGTGTAGTTGAGCCACTTGCCCTAGATCAATGGGAGCTCAGATATGGTATGTGTAGACATGCTGTAGTCGCACCTCCTGACTGCAGTGTAAACACAGACCTGCCGCAGCTTTGACATGTGGTGTTTGTGCGAAAAGATAGTGGCCCCAAACTGGAAACCTAAATCTGGATGTAGGCTCCTTAATTAAAATAGCCGTCATAGGCTGAAATTTAGGCTGGCAAGCAAAGGACAACCCGGCTGATTGTAACTGCCTTGTGGGGCTAGAAAGCAGTAAATGGTCCTGCGAGTACCTGAGTACTGGATTTGCCAGGCTGGCTGAGTCCATCCCAATGCCTGGAATTGTCTCACTGGCCACTGGTGTTGTTTGCCGAAGGCCAGTTCCCTGCCTGCGATCCAGCAAGGAAGCGGGCTGGAAACCCCGATGCTTCTGGCTGAACTGGAAGGAGCAGGGAAGGGCCAATTCCAACCCCTGCCTGGAAGTGGTGTCCCATGTACGCCCAGAGACGAGCACTCAGGAAAAGGGAAGGCTCTCCAAAGAAGCTGGTGCTGGCCATGCTAGGCCAGAGTGGTCTTCCCTGGTGAGGGAGCAGCCACCAGTGACCCCTGCACCTACAGTCATTGCCCCAGGCACTCTGGGCTGGAGCCTCAGCGCCCTGAAGCAACCGCTAGGCCTCACTCTTCCAGCACCACTGGCTACAAGGTTGATGTAACGGTCTTCATGGGCGTTCCCCTGGCCTAGAGGAATCGCTGCCTCTCTGCCATCTCCGTCGTGTGGGGTGAGGAGCAGGGGGCAAGGTGTTCCCTCCCAGACGCTAGGCACCTGTCTATGCACCTATACAGGCCCCATTCCCATGCAATCTGAGCATTCGCGCTGCTCAATGCATTTGACCTCCTGACACCTCATGGGGCGGGGCCAGACTGTTAGCCTCATTACACAGGTGGGAGCTGGAACACAGGGGAGAGTAAGTGTTGAGCACAGGGCCCCAGGGAGTCAGGGGCAGAACAGGGGCTGACCAAGGTCTTTGCATCCCTCTTTCCTCTGCCACCAGCTGTTTGGAAATGTCCATCTGTCCCTCTGCCCCGTCTTCAGACCTGCTCCAAAACCAGATATTTCTGGCTGTCTGCTGTTCTGCAGCTCTGTGGGGTGTGGGCACGGCGGAACCCACCCAAAGGAAAGCTGTCGTGCCTCGCCGTACAGCGGAGTCGTGATGGTTCCTCCCACAGCCCAGCTCTCTAGCCTCCCACTGCGGAGATAGGGCTGGTTTCCATGTAGCACGGCTGTCTAGTATCTGCTTGGGTGCGCAGGGCGAGCTAGCCAGGTTTGCCCTACGTGTGTGTCAGCTACAAGCCCAGCCTGGGCAGGTAGTCTGTGCTGTTTGGAGGGAGATGTGTTTTCCTCCAGCTCCCACCCCCTCCGGTCTCTACTGTCTTGTCCTCCCTATTGCCTCTCTGTCCTCGGCTTCGTCTCTTGCCAGGCCCCAGGGCTGGAACACCGCCCTCCCCTCCTGCTCGGTGTTCAGATCCTGCCATGACATTCTGTTGAGCATCACTAATCTCACTGCTTCAGGCTAGGCCAGAGCCAAGTTTACAATGGCACCAGTGGCTCCATGGAGCCAGGCCCATACTCAGAAGGGGCCCCGGCTTGCTCCACTTGCACTGCACCCTGAGACCCCTGCTAGCTCTCCCCCACACCCCTTGCTCCTCTCGGCCTGCCCCCCGGCCTGACCGAGGCCTCCTCTCTGCCCCCTGGCCCCACCCCTGGTCTCTTAGCCCCCAGTGCACCTCCAGCTCTGGACAGTCTCAGCTTCCCACCAACTGTGGGGCCCCACCTGTCTCCCCAGAGCTGATTTGTCTGGGACTGGTGCAGAAGCCTGGCCAGTCTCAGCCACCCGGGGGCAGGTGAGGGGAAGAAACAGTGTGGAGGGCTTGGCAGAGCCCCTCCCGGCAAGGTCGTCTTGAGGAACCCCAGCTGGGGCAGGTCCCAGCCTGGCTGATCGTGCCACTCCCAAGGGGTCAGAGCAATTCCAGGCCCTGGCTGCACTGCCAGCTCAGCCTGGCAGACACAGTCACCTCCCAGCAAGGCTGGGAGGCAGGGCTTGGGGGAGTGGGTCTGTGGAGAGTCTGGGGGTGCTGGGCTGTGAAGGAGCAGAGAGGATTTGTGTGTGTTGGGGCACTAGGGAGTGGGGGTTCTATGGGGGGTGCTGGGCAGTTATGGTGGGGCTGTGGACAGAGGGCGCTGGGCAGGGGTGGTGGTGTGCAGGGCGCTGTGCATTTGGGTGCTGGGTCCGGGGGACGCTGGGCATAGTGGGTCCAGGGGGGCTCTGGCCATAGGGAATTGGGGGATATTGGGTGGGGGGGCTTGGAATGGGCCTGTCCCCGAGGGAAAGGGGCATACTGGCAGCACCGGGCTGGGCAGGCCACTGTGCTTCTGGTAACTGCTGGTTTGTAAATAGTGCCCTTGTATTGGGCAGGCCCCTGCCATGCCATGCCCCATTGTCTCTGGCTGGCCCCTCGCCCTGGGGAATAACCTCCCTACGCCATGCTCCATTGCCTTCATGGACACCCACAAAAGGCCCACAAAAGGTTAATCCGGCCTTCTGGGCCTTCATCTGGCAGAGCATCTGTGGCCGACAGCGCTGGACACAGCACCGTGGCCCTGGGGCGATCTGGAGCCCATTTGGGGTGCAAGTTCCCCTGGCAGAGCTGGGGCCAGCTGTGATAGGCTCAGAGCCCTGGGCATGCTGACAGTACTCAGTAAACAGTCGTTCTTTAAAATGTGTTAATTTTATGCATGCCAATTTGCATATGAAATTTAACACGTGCATATTTATTTCCCCAGTTCAGCTTTATAGTTGTTTTGTTTCTTTTAGCACTCTCCAGTGAGTGACTGGAGCCAGAGGCAGCTCAGTGGAAAAGCAGTTTCCAACGGGAGGGATATCCCTGCAATGACTTCAGGCAGAGGAGCGGCAGGGGCTGCTGTTCAGTGTTCACCACCCATGATCTCTGGCCTCAGGGTCTGTGGCCCTCAGCCTGCCAATTCCCTTTCCCTCACTAGCCCCAGTCTGAGGCTTTGATCGCGCTCCCCCGACTTTGGAAACATATGGTAACCTCAAGCTCAGTGGATGTGTTAACACTGCACACTAAGCCCAGGCCCGGACGCAGATTTGAGGCTATCCCCACTCTGGTCCACAGAGAATCAGACACTCAGGATGTAGGTCTTAGGACCCTGCGGAGGGAGACAGAGCCTAGTTCCTGGTGTGACCCAGGGCCAAGCCCTGTCACTTTGCAGCATGGATGCTGGTCTAGCTGCAGACCCGAGTCCGTAGGGCAGTGCAGTGCAGTGTGGATGCATTAGCAGGGCTGTGAGACCAGTTCCAGCAATGGTAAACCCAGGTTTCTAATGCAGTGTGGAGGCTCAAGCTTGGGCTTGGAAATGCTGCGTTCCCAAGATTGGGTCCCCCAGACCTGCGCTTAGTGTGCAGTGTAGACACAGGCTATAGAGACCCCAAAGGCAGAAGCTTTCAAACGGCTCGTGGCCTGGTCTCTGCTGTTGGATAAGCTATTTCCCTGGTGTACGTGTGTTCTGTGCTACCAACAGGGATTGAGGCTACCTGAGGCTTCCCTGAAATTCTCCCCCATTGCTCCAGTGCTGATTTAGCACCATCAGTGCTAGCAAAGGTGGGCACACTAGTGCAGCCTGCCCAGAGGTCTGTGCCCTAGTCACAAGGCCATGCTACACGCACCATGGCATTGATTTGTGCCTCACAAGGCTGTGCACCAGTAAAATAATGTCCAGCTCTGAGTGTTGGATTAGAGACTCCCCGTAACACGGGCCAGAGACTGCACAGGTGCACTGAAGAATACAGATTTCTTTGGCACTTCATTAGTTCTCTCAAATCTTTGCCACGCAACTGTAGTGTAGTCAGTCTAAATTCCCACTAATAAATACCTTGTATACAGAGCCTAGGAGAATTGTTACTCGTCACCATGCACAAAGTGACTCTTCTGTAACTCTGTAATGACTGAAGCATTACAGGTCAGGTGTCACTGAGTAAGTCCTGGAGTGAGTGACATTGTAAGCACTAAGGTGGCTTTTCCATTTCCAATGGGACAGATCATCATGATTTAAAATCTTGCAGAAATTAGGGCAAACGCTATTCCGTTGTTTGATAACAGTGTTTTGTTTGCTGAATTTTCAGCAAATTTGCTTAAAACAGTATTTTTTGCTTTTAAAATTGTAACGTGTTCAAAACATTTTTTTAAAATGTCAATACAATTTTTTGATTTGGGGATAAAACATCCCTGTATGGATCAAAACCGGTAATTAAAAATCCCCACAAAACTAAACTGAAAAAAGAAAATTAAGGAACAGTCAATAGAACAAACAGGCAAGCAGCAGAATACGGACCTTGGACTTCAGAAAAGCAGACTTGACTCCCTCAGGGAACTGATGGGCAGGATCCCCTGGGAGAATAACATGTTGGGGAAAGGAGTCCAGGAGAGCTGGCTGTATTTTAAAGAATCCTTATTGAGGTTGCAGGAACAAACCATCCCGCTATGTGGAAAGAATAGTAAATATGGCAGGCGACCAGCTTGGCTTAACAGTGAAATCCTTGCTGATCTTGAAGACAAAAAAGAAGCTTACAAGTGGAAGATTGGATGAATGACCAGAGAGGAGTATAAAAATATTGCTCAGGCATGCAGGGGTAAAATCAGGATGGCCAAATCACACTTGGAGTTGCAGCTAGCAAGAGAGGTTAAGAGTAACAAGAAGGGTTCAGGGCCGCCCAGAGGATTCAGGGGGCCTGGAGTCTTCGGCAGCAGGGGGCCCTCGCTTCGGCGGTAATTCGGCGGGGGGTCCTTCCACTCCAGGACCTGCCACCGAAGTGCCCCAAAGACCCGTGGTGGGGGTCCCCCCACCGCCGAATTACCGCCGAAGCGGGACCTGCCACCGAAGTGCCAGGTCTTCAGCGGTAATTCGGCAGCATGGGGTCCTTCCTGGAGATCTAGAGCGGAAGAAGCTCCAGGGGCCTGGGCCTCGCGAGTGTTTTTCGGGGCCCCTGGAGCAAGTGAAGGACCCCACTCTAGGAGCCAGAAAAACTCTCATGAGGGCCCTTGCAGGGCCCAGGTCCTGGGGAAAATTGCCCCACTTGCCCCCCCTCCCCGGGCGGCCCTGGAAGGGTTTCTTCAGCTATGTTAGCAACAAGAAGAAAGTCAAGGAAAGCGTGGGCCCCTTATTGAATGAGGGAGGCAACCTAGTGACAGAGGATGTGGAAAAAGCTAATGTACAAAGTGCTTCCTACCTCTTTTACCCTTTTTAACCAAAAGCTCATCCTCAGAGTCTTGTAACAAAGTCAGAGCATTTCCCTTTCTATGGCATGAGAGTGAAAATAAAGGAACAGTTCACCCCTCTCCCTTATGCAATGAACACGGGCCAAGACTATCTCTGCTGCCCTACCCCCCCTTACAATGCTTTCTCTATCCCAGGGTCCCTCACTCGGGCTCCCAGGTGCACTAAAGCCAACGAGCATCGCCTACCTTCCCAGCGCACTGCAAGAGGGGGCTGCCGACAGATCACATTCACCAGGAGCCACCCCCGTTTTGAACAGAACCCTAACACTAGGTGAACCTTCCTTCCCCGGGCACACGGCCTCCTGGGCATGCTTTACTCAGCTAAGGCAGCACTGTCTCTGGCAGCAAACTCAGCAGCCTGACTGCTTTCCTGGAGGAAAAGCAGATTGAGCTGGTGCTAGGTCCTGGAGAGAGCCCCTCTGCACTGTGTCTGCTCACGCAGAGAATGCTGCATGCAGAAGAGGCCTTCGGCACCCATTTCGGGGGTGCGTTTGCCTGAAAATATTTCTTTCGAACAACAGTTTAGAGCAGCGTGGACAAAGCAGTCTGCCCTGCCACACTTTTGCAGAGTCCTATTGCCAACCCTGAGGTTTGTATCAGGTCTGGGGGCCGGAGGTGCTGAGCCTTTGCGGGGTCCAGTGATGTCGCTTGTGGGTAAGTGCTCCTGACTGCTGAAAAGTAGCCCCTAAGGAGTGAGCTTTCCGAGAGCATTCAGTGCTGGCCTCACCCCATGGATGTCAGTGCTAAAACTCCCACTGGCTTCACGGTGAGCAGAGTTAGGCCAAAACTGACCCCCCCTCCTCCCCCACATTATAAAGCATCTTTCCTCCCAAAGGGGCCCCATTCTGCAAACACACATTGTTCACAAAGTACCTGAGTCATCTCAAGCAATGTACTGTAGGGTTCTCATTGAGCCCTGGTTCCACAGCCAACTGAATCACAGCTATTGAACATGGGACAGACCACAGTCTTCATGCGTAGAGTTGGTCCTGACAGTGCAAACAGGGCCAGCTCTAGGCTTTTTGCCACCCCAAGCTCCGAGAGCGCAACTGCTCAAGCAAAAAGGATGTTCGGAATGAAGCCCCTGGAATTGGGCCGCCCCAAGCACGTGCTTGCTTTCCTGGTGCCTAGAGCCAGTCTTGAGTGCAAGCAGCAAAAATGACTGGATCTCTGAAGCCAGGCTAAGTGCTTTCAAGGCACCTAGCATCATAGGCTCAATGATTTCAATGGGAGTCAAGTGCCTCCATTTCTTTGAGGTTCTGGGCCTTAGTGTCTGAGTGCCAAATTCTCCTGCTACCTGCAAGCTATCACCAAAGGGTCGTCCTTTATGCAATAGATAATATTGCAATTTCAACTAAGTACAACCCAGCTATAGTTTCCTGCCTTGCTGAAATCCTCTCAACCACAGGAAGCAGTAATCTTGGTTCTGGTGCTCGGACGTTATACACAACGGTCATACAAAGGGTTAATGGTGTTCTGTACTGGCTCCCTGGTGAGCCGTTACAAACAACTCCTATCCTCTCCACTGGGTCATTTGAACGCTATGCGCAATATCTGGCTGGTGGCTGCTTCTGTCAATATTTACTGAGCGATAAATGTCACTTGAAGTTTGGTCTCTTTTTAATATTTCATGCTTTGCTAAGCTGCAGCAGCACTGACTAACCCCCACTGCTGTGCTCTGTCTCACTGACCTCCCTGCTATCTATTCTTCAAACACAATCACTCAGCTGTCAGTGGGCTCTACCCTGACTGAATGTTTTAAGTGGCTATTTTTAGATATCCCCTTTTTCCTGCCACTGGGAGAATCAAAACAACAAACCACTAGCAACCAAAAGGCAAATGTGAAACGCCAAAAAAGCCCCCAGAGCATGTCCGTCCTTTTCTCTGCTTCAGCAACATGTCCTGGTCCAGGGCTCGGTTCTGCCACCTTTACTCTTGTTAATGCATACCATACTTTTGCTGGTGGTCCTGCTGACACCAGTTACCATTGGTTCTGAACTCAACTGGGGGGGGGGGGGGTGTGACACACACAATACGGTACCAGTCACTGTAAACAAGGTGACAGAATCTGCTCCTTAATACATAAACAGTGATCATGTAAAATAGTAACATGCAGCATCTAATTAATCTCCAGCTGGCTTCAGCAGCTCAATATTTATGGCAAAATATCTGGTAAAAGCAGAAGAAATAATAATCTGAATGCAACAACAGCCAGCAGTGCCAACTCCCTACCTTTTAACACTGCGAAGTGCAGCAACACCTGGTGCTATTACACACCTCTTTCTGCACCTGGGCACTTTCTTCCACCAGTACCTGTGCAGGGTGGTGCCATACAGTTCTGGCCCTCATCCCCACACCCCTCTGCTTCCCTCTTGCTGCAGCAGAGTCCCTGACAGTCCTCACTTCCATTCTGGGTTCTCACTAAAGCCACTGCATTCAAGTCAAAGTTTGCACTCACCTGGAGCTGTAAGTGACTGTATCGTTCTCAAAAATCCAGTGTCCTATGCGCCTGTTTAAGTAGCTGTGAGGGCGGTTGCCCCTGATAACAAGCCTATCTGTGTGTGTGACAAGCAGGTACCTGAAAAACCTGCAGCACACTGTCACCTGGCTGGCTGTTCAGCCACACACACTGCTGGTAATTCAGGTTTGGCATTCAGCTCGCCGAGGCAGGAACATCTGCTCTTATTCAAACCCACCGGTTCTAGAGCTCACACAAAGTCTGGCGAGAACAGAAGCTGAGGATACTTGGCTTCCCTCTCTGTGCCTGGCTTCTCACTAGCTGCTGCAGCACTTCAAAGAGCTCTTTGTTGATGTAATGAGTTCGCCTGGCCGTGTGCCAGCCTGGGTGTCGTTCTGACGGTTGTCTAATTAACGCATCCTTGTTTCCCTTTAGGGACAGAACGTACACATACCATATAGAAGGGAGGGAATGGCAGGTATGATTCACCCGCAGCTCCACCACAAACACTGGTAAATCTGTTTTCTTTCTCAGTGTGTCCTTCCTAGCTTGCCTGCCCTGACATCTCAGCAAAGAACTAGAGGGCTTTTCATGGGACTTCTGCACCCAAGTTTGTGCATGTGCAGGTGTATAATTGCCTTGCTGTGGGCACGCTGCACTCAGTTATGCCTTGGAGTCCCCTGCGCAGGGTGCAAGGACCACTTCCCGAACTCTCCTGGGTGGGCGAACTGGAGCAGGGAGATCCTTGGCACTGTCCCCGCAATATGCAGGCCAGTGTGGCTGAGTCAGCATCCAGGGGTCACAGTGCACGTGGAATAGCCATCGGAAGATTCCCACCACCAGTTCTGGGAAGGAGGCTGGTGAGGTCTCTGGCCTATGTCGCATGGGGGTCAGACTGATCACAATGGTCCTTCTACCCTTGGAATCTGTGACCCCTTCCAAGCTCAGATGAAGCCAGAGAAAATTGTGCATCAGTCACAAGGGCTCCTAGTGCTCCTCGTGGAGGCCACGTCGCACCACCACCTGTCTCATGGCTATGCTGACAGACACTGTCTAGCTTTGAAGAGGAAGGAGCCAGTTGGGTCTACTGAAAGTGATGACAAGCTTCAGGAAAATAAACTCCAGCAATGGGGTAAAATGCAAATACAAACCCTTCTGTGGCAGCCCTGCCCATGAAAAGCCCCCAGCCATTAAACCTAGTGGTAGCTGGGGGTGCTGACCTCTTACTCCCATCGACTTGGATTCCAGGTGCACTAAGTACCCAGGCCAACACTTAGTGAGCCTGGCTGCTAGAGCTCTGGGGTGCTCAGACTGAAATACCGAAGGTCCCTGGAGGTCCAGTGGGCATCTGCTGGGGCTACATGTGCAGGCCAAGGCAGCTCCGCTTGGGCACTGAACACTGGAGGCCCCTAAAATCAGTGACTACGTTTGACCATATGGTCCTTAGTGTCTGGCCTCTGCTGCCGTGAAAGGTATCTGCCCTGCCATTGGAGCATTGCCGATGAGCATCTCTAGTGCCCTTGCTGAGGACTTACCTTTGGTTTTGGTTTCCTGCATTCAGTGGTAATGCCCCTTTGGCTGGGTTCCTGCCATAGCAAATTAGCAGTTTAGAATTGGCTTTAATCTGTCCTCTAACCACAAGGATACTCTGGTGGTTAAGGCACAGGACTGAGTGCTGTAACCGTCTGCAATCAGTTCCTGGCGTGGCCACGAACCTCCTGTGACCTTGAAGTCCCATTGGCCTGGCTCAGCCTCTCCTGCAGAGATACCTTTTCCATGGGGTGTCTTAAGAGAGCTCCATAAGGAATCCCTCACTTCGCTGATTAAATATAGATGGCTCTAATGTTACTATGGAAACAATTTTGGGGAAGGAGGAAATACATTAGCAAAAATAATGCGATTTAGGGTGAGTTTTAGCCATGCATTCTCCTGCCCTCAGACTTTTATAGAAAATTGGTAACAGCTGAATACCTGCAGAGGCACAGTACATACCACTTCTGCACACTCCTACATCCAACACGTTGATCCCTCTGGTGTGGTGATGGGAGGACGGAGATCTCCTCTGGGGTTGTTCCTGCCTCCCAGTGAATGTGGCTCAGCTGGATCCTGTCTGCAAAGCGCCCAAGTGCTGTGGGAATTTTCTGGTCTGTTTTTCGGAATTTCCATCGGTTTAGGGGTTTGTGTTCAGCTGTGTTGGGACTGAATAAAACTAAACACTGAATGAGTGAAAGGGTAGAAATGATGAGTGTTGAAGTGCTGAGAAGGCTGAGGGGAAAAAAGCCTTCGGTTAAGAAGCTTGTAGCTACAAACAGGAATGCAAACTTTTCCTTAAGGAATAGCAGAGAGTTACTTGGTTGTCAGCCAGCTGAGTTGCAAATTAGCCAATCAGAGGCAGCCAAAGCAATCCATGGTAATCTGACAGCACAGAAAATATGCTGTAAATATCAGGGGAATGCTAAAATCTCCTTTCCCGGCCTCACAGGCCAGTTGAGGTTGATATCTAAGCCTCGGGGTTAAAAGCATCCGAGGACAGTGCTTTAATAGTCAGTACCTGCAGCCGCCCTCCCATAGGGTTTTAGTACTGTACTCTTTACTTGTAGATATGTTGTTCTTGCCCATGTTGCTTCACCACTAGGGGATGTTTCCTCAATAATTTCCATGGCCATGTGCTACTGCTTCACTAGATAAGTTTCTTGTGTTGAATTTGCAGTTATTGTGCCAGCAAAACTCTGCTTGAACTCAATTTGCCTGGAAGAACTGCTGTAGCCAACCACACGTTATTGGGCTCAGTACAGGGGGAACTGGGTGAAATGTAATGATCTGACTGGATGAGCTGATGGTCCTTCTAGCCTTGAACTCTATGAACCTGCCAGGTGGAGCAAGCACTGTTTGCAATACAGTGGTAATCTTGACACCTGATAAAACAAGCTTTGCTCTTAAATCTTTGTAAACAGACTTCCAGGGGCAGAGCACCTGGTCCTACACGCTTTACTTAGGCAGAAGGCCAGTGCCCAGTGTCCTGTTTAGCAGCACTGCCAGGCACAGAGCATGAACAGCCTTCCCAGTGAGAGACTGGTGCTACTGAGCTGCTGCTGAAGACATGTCATGAAGATTAGCTGGGGAAGCAGGGCACTCAGCAGAGTGTCTAAGCAACATATACCAACAGTCGCACTTGGACCATCCATCTTGGGACGGGGAGGGGATTTCTGCAGCAGTGCCTTCAAGAGCCTCAATAATAAATTATATATATATATAGTGACAGCATCAGGCCAGACGGATACAGGAGAGTTTTAGAAGGCAGATATATTAATCTCAGATTAGGTAGATCCCTTTTCCCTGGAAGACTGAGGAGTATAAGCGTTATCAGACATCAGGAGAAAGGTCCTGTGGTGAGGATAAAGGTGGTGTTGGGAGAAGGCCATGGGGAAGTAGCCCAAGAGTTGTAGCTGTTGCGCAGCTGTACCAGGAGGCACTCTAGACAGCTGCAGCCCACAGGGCCCTGGGCTGGAACCCGGAGTAGAGGGCGGGCCCGGGTTCCACCCAACCTCCCAACTCCTGATCAGACACAGGAGGAATTGACCGAACTATAGCTTCTATCAGAGGGGAAGTTCTCTGGGCTGTTTCCTGACCCACACAGTGAATCTCTGAGGCGAGCAAATCCGCCAATAAGCGCAGGACCAACCAAGGTAGAGGAGGAACTTTGTCACTATATATTTATTGTGACAGACCCAGGCCAGTGGGTTACAGGAGTCTGGTAAAGGGCAAATATACTGGTCACTGGATGAGTAGTTTTCTTTTCCCTGAGTGACCAGAGCAGGGGCTGCACTAGAGTAATCAAGAACCTGCTAGAACCAATTAAGGCAGACAGGCTGATTAGAACACCTGCAGCCAATCAAGGCAGGCTAATCAGGGGACCTGGGTTTGAAAAGGAGCTTGCTTCAGTTTGTGGTGTGCGTGTGAGGAGCTAGGAGCAAGAGGCGCAAGGAGCTGAGAGTGAGAGGGTGTGCAGCTGGAGGAGTGAGGAGTACAAGTGTTAACAGACACCAGGAGGAAGATCACTGAGGTGAGCAAATCTGCCAGTAAGCGCAGACCGACCAAGGTAGAGGAGGAACTTTGTCACTATATATATGTAACCCTTCTGCGCCTCTGAGTTGGCAGCAACAAGGGCTGGATTCAGTATCCAGGGGTTCCGTTTCAATAACACAATGCCAAACCAGCTCGAGCCCCCACCCAGTGACCTGGGAAAATCTTACACACCCCCCTAGGTGCCTCGAAGAGGCAATACTTCCCCTCTCACAAGCACAGAATCTCAGTGTAGCAGAAAAGGTTTAATTACATGAGATAAACAACAAGCATTAAATTGGGAAAACACCTCAACTAGAGTTCCTAGACCAAACTGTGAGCAAAGACCCAGCCCAGGAAATTAGGCCGTGTCCTTTTCCCTGGGCTCTTGAGTCCAGCAACTCCCAAATCACCCACAGTCCCAAAAGTCCCACAATCCAAAAGTCTCTGTTCTGTGTCAGTGCAGCCCCAAAGTTCGAGAGTCTATCTGCAGATGTCCCTCCCCCCAGCCTGGGTAGAAAGGGGCACCTTACGTGGTCCGGGGCCAACTGCCCTGCCTCTCCGTGGGGTTCTGCTTCTGCCTTCTCCACGAACTGTTCCGCTTTACCAGCCACTCCGCTCTGCTTCCCCAGCTGTCCTCACAAACTGCTCTGCTCCACTCCACCAGCTGTCCCGTGATCCGCTCCAGCCATTCCCACAAACTGCTCCACTCCACTCTGCCAGCTGCTCTGTTCCGCAGTGTAGCTTCAGGCTCCCCCACTAGTTAGCACAGTACTCAGTGCTCTCAGCTCAGTAATTCCAGCTCTTTAGTGATTTCAACTCTTAGTGATCTCAGCTCATAGTAGGGGACCCCCAGTGCTAGTGCACCATTAGCCCAAAGTGAGTTCAGCTCAGTAACCTGTATCTAGATTCTTAAGGAAATAAAAAATTAACTCTGACATTCTACAGTGGAGAAAGGAGTGGGTGGAACTGGTGCTTCTGGCACCACAAGGCAACTGCACCACCAGGCACAGATACCTGTCCCCAGCCTCTCTCAGTTCACTGGGTTTTGGAACCCAAGGCCCTTGCCTAGCAAGTACCACCCAACTGAGGTTGAGTCATTTCTGTCACAAAGCAGTCCCACAGCTCGGCAGCCTGGGATGGGGTAGGTGTGCCTATGCAAATACACTCTCTGAAATTCTTTCTCCCAGATGTCAGCAAATACACTCTCTGAAATTCTTTCTCCCAGATGTCAGCAAATACACTCTCTGAAATTCTTTCCCCCAGATTTCAGAGTAGAGCTCATCCTGACTCTGCTTACATATATATATATGTGTGTGTATGCACACACAATCATTATATACGTTGATCATGTACATTAACTGTGCATTATAACTATATAAAAACAACAACAACTTAATCTTTTACTCAGTGAGACTTCTGGCAATCTTTGCTTTCAACAATTCCCTTGAAGTTTGGTTTGTGTTTAGTTGTGTTCACATGCA
Source organism: Aldabrachelys gigantea (assembly GCA_026122505.1). Classification (NCBI taxonomy): domain Eukaryota; kingdom Metazoa; phylum Chordata; order Testudines; family Testudinidae; genus Aldabrachelys; species Aldabrachelys gigantea. The sequence goes on along the minus strand of CM047483.1, from coordinate 4,003,630 downwards.
TCAGTTCTCTTAAGTTTCTCTCTATCAAAACAGATCAGTGCTTGGATTTCATGTTTTGAGTGTCAAGAAAACACTCAAAGATAGGTCAAGGCAAACATCGAGATTAATTTTAGGGCCGCAACTCTGATGTTGGTGTATTTATCCTTTGGTACAGATTTTCAGAAAGTAAGGGTCCCCTCTATCTTCTGAACAGATTTCATTCTATTATTTCCATCTGGGAAGTTGCTTCATCAGTGACTAAAGGGGGCTTCAGACAATTGGCTTCAGCACTAAAAAGGTCAGTCAGAAATCTGATTTGAGGTCTTTTCTGCTGCAAATCTTGGAATGTTTCCTCAAAACTGTTCTTAATATCTTTAATCATGCTCACATACCTAGTTGTGCTCCGTTTTAGGGGTTCTGCTACATCTTCTTTTGATCTGGCTGGAAGTTGTGACATTGAGGGAAAGTGTGTCAGCTCTCTCTCAAGCATTTGTCTGTTTGTTCATGAATGCAAATACACCTTGCACTAGATCAGACAGCAACCAGAATTGTTCTTGTATGTTCACATTTAGTTATCCAAGTGCAGCAGCATGTCTGCAAGAAATGCCAAGTCTAGAACCCACCCAGGATCTGTGAGCTCGGGGTGTATTCTGTGCTTCTCCTACATAAACAATTTTACTGGTTCCAGGAGCTCAAAATAAACAACAACGGGGAAATAACATTACCTCTCAAGAGCCATCAAACTGCGCAATAAAATGACAAATCAGCAGGAGAGTCGTCTTCATCCAGTTCTTCAATTAGATTTTGAAATTGTGTGATTGAGTGCATTTCACAATGTGCAAGACAGGTTTCATGACATGATCAAATTTGAGATTTTTAAATACAAGTTGCTCCTGATGAATAATACAGTAAAATGTCCAAAATTTGGGAAAGCTCTCATTAGACTTACAAAGCCCTGCAAATTCATTTGCAGAGCCACACATGATCAGAGCCCTGTCCATTGCAATGGCAGTGAGCTTCTGTAAAGGCAAGTGGCTTTTCACAACTACCAACATCAACACCTCCTTTAGCTCTCATCTACGAATTCTGTCCTTTAGTGACATGATATCAAGGAATTCTTCCCTTACAACACAGTCGTCAGACACAGTCCGGACAAATACTGATAAAGTTTATCTGTACATCGGATGACTCATCCAAAGTGATGCTCAAATATTTACATTGCAGAAGTTGCAAGTGCAGTTGCGATTCGATGTCACTGTTCAGGTCGGAGATTCTGCATTCTGTTGTGTGGGGTGAAAGCTGCAGCTCAGACATTTTCTTCTGTAGATTCTCGTTCTCTGGTGACAGGACTGAAATCACATCAGTGAGGCATATTTTTAAAGGCTCTCCTTCAGAGTAGGGCTTTTTCACATTGGCTATGTGCCAGGCCACATAATAGGAAGCTCACATTACAGTCTGTGATCAGTTGGCAAATCTGGTGTGGTGAAGAACTGGGCCTCTACATCTGTTTGTTTTTTCAAAGTTTTCAGTTTTAAAGTGCAGAGTTCAGAACCTTGTGAGAATTCTTGATCCATATGTACATGGCTAGAAGTGAAATGACGCTGCAAGTTTGAAGATTTGAACTGAGAGATACAAGTCTGGCAAAGTATCAGGGGGTAGCTGTGTTAGACTGGATCTAAAAAAGCAGCAGAGAATCCTGTGGCACCTTATAGACTAACAGACGTTTTGGAGCATGAGCTTTCGTGGGTGAATACCTACTTCATCAGATGCATGTAGTGGAAATTTCCAGGGGCAGGTATATATATGCTAGCAAGCAAGCTAGAGAAAAGTACTTATTCTTCCACTTCTGTTGGAAGCCTTGATTTTTCATCTGTGTATTTTCTTTTCTGTTTGCACTTGCCTTCCATTGTTAGATGGTGTAAGAAACATTTTGATTAAACATTTCCACACCTGGCTAGTCACTGTGTGCTTTATTTTAGATGACACCGGTGCCAGCCAGGGGGTGCTGGACCCTGACTCTGTTCCAGGCCCCACTCCCACCTCTGCCCCACCTCTTCTTACCCCCTCACCTGAGTGAGCCATGTCCTTACTCCTCCCCCTCTGAGCCTTCTGTGCATTGCAAAACAGCTGATTGCAGTGGGTGGGAGGCAGAGGGAGGGAGGAGGTGGCGGTGGCGCTGGGGGAGGGAGAGGTGAGTCTGCGCACCACATCCTTGCTCTTCCCCCTCTCCCCAGATCCTCCTCAATGCCATGAAACAGCTGATTGTGGCAGGTGGGAGGCACGGGAGAGGGCAGAGGCGGTGTTGATGGGGGGCGCTAGCGGGCGAGAGGCACTGGAGAAGGGAGGGGTGGCTGATAGGGCTGCCAGTGGGTGCTTAGCATCGACTATTTTCCCCCAGAGTTGGGTCCTAGCGGGAGCCGCATGCAGCTCTGGAGCCACAGGTTGGCCACCCTTAGAGAGTGTGGAACTGGTCTACGTTCTAGACTTGTCAGTTTGGCACTGCAGCAGCAAGACCACCATCTACTCCGTTTGGTGTGATTTGTGTGTGTCTATTCCTAGCACATCAGAAGTTTTCAAAACTTAACTCCCCTTACCTCTGGCAACTGTGAGTGGGAACTTTTCTTCTTTATTGCTTCCTAGGAAAGGAAGGAACCCCTAATGTGGCAGGAACTCTTTTCCTTCACCTCCTGATCTACAGCAAGCAGGCCACTGATTTGTAAGGACAGGGCATTAGGCAGAGATGTATTTCTTTTAACTAAGTGTTATTATAAATTTAGAGTTATTATTTCAGCAATATTCCTCTGAACACTACAGCTGGTCAAACATTTTCAGCTGAAAGATTTATTTTGAGAAACGATGACTTTTCAGTTACAGAGCTTTTCAGTTGTGTCAAACACTCATTTTTTTTGTCAAAAATATAATGCCTTTAAACCTAACTTATATTTTGTTTTCCAGTTGTTGAATCAGTCCCTCAAGTTTTTCATCTTTTGGGGAGGGGTTTAACGAGAACCTCCAAAATTTTGATGAAAACTAAAAGTAATTTTATTTTCAGATTTGTCAAATAATTTCCTGACCAGCTCTACTGAATACTCCTGTCTGAAATCAGTCAGATGTGATTTTGCAGGATGTAAATCTATTACCATTAGCTTTGTAGAAGGTTACACATAATTGCTGTGTGGGGGATGTTCAAAAGGGAAGGTCTGAATAATTCATCTGATGAGTCATCTCTTTCCATTGAAAAGCTCACAAAGGAGCGTTAGGAGATTTGGAGGACCAGTGACTGCTACCCTCAGAAAGTTTCTCTCACCAACAGAAGTTGGTCCAATAAAAGAGATTACTTACCCATCTTGTCTCTCTAGTATCCTGAGACCAACACGGCTACACCATCCCTGCATACCCTCAGAACAAACATTCTGAAATAGGCCTTCCTCAGAAAAAGCCTGCATTTTATGCACTGTAGTCAGGCCAAATTCTGCTCTGAGTTATAGGCTTGCAAGTCCCTCTGAGCAGTCCCATTTGGATAGTCGAGGGGCAGATGCTTGCGCCCATGTAATGGAGAACAGTATTTGGCCCTCTCTACAAATTATCTGCCTGGGTAAGGTGGGAGAATTGCAGGATTAAGGGCAGAGGGCAAGTTGGCCAAGTGATTTTAACTGAGTTTCTCCGTACTTTCAAATATTTGCTTTGTTTTTAACCTGGAGCCTGCACCTTGATCTTCAGAGTCCCTAATGTGAAGTTTCTTGTTTTCTTTCAGAAAACTACCGTAGTATTTGATGGTGTTCCCCCCTGAAGTAAGTGATATTGGGGAAAACTTAACTTCAGCTGAGCAAAGTTTCTGTCTGGGGATATAACTGAGAACTGCGTAGCTCCCTGCACTGGCAAAGATACAGCTGCAGGAGCCATCAGTCCTTCTGTGTCTGGGGCCTCTGGGCTGTTCTCAAGGTGAACTATGCCTTCTTGTGACACCTTGGTCCTTGGCCACTTTCAGAGACATGCACAGGCAGGATTAGGTAACCCACAGGTCTATTGCTGTATGGCAAATTCTAGCTCATGGCCACACTGGTTGTATATTACTAGGACCCTAGCAAATTCACGTCCATTTTCATCAATTTCACAGGCACAGGCTTTTAAAAATGATCAATTTCATGGGTTCAGATATTTACCCCTGAAATTTCATGGTGTTGTAACCCTGGTGGTCCTGACCCAAAAATGGTTATGGGGCTATTGAAGGGGAAGTTGTGGGATTGCTCCCCTCATTTTGGTGCTGCTGCCAGAGGTGCTGCCTTAAGAACTGGGCAGCCGAAGAGCAGAGGCCAGCACAGATGGGAGGGTCACATGGTATTGGTGGGGGGCCATCACTCTTTTGGGGAGCAGGGCATGGTCAGAGCCCCAGCTGGGCACCCCCAGCCCTAATCCTCCACAGCAGATTTCACTGAGATTTCATGGTCCATGATGTGTCTTTCATGGCTGTGAATGTGGTAGGGTTCTATATACGATCCTATATATTACCGACCAAATGTTGAGCAGAAGCACAATGACCTTTTTCATGTCCTCTCAATCCTCTTTTCTGAGTTTCCGTTTCTTTAGTAAAATTTTATTATTTGACAAATAGCCTGGGTTTCACTGCATGGCCTATCCCAGAGTTACACAAGCGGATGCAAATTTCCCCAAAATGTCCCTTGCCCCACAGTTAGGAGTGCACCTTTCCCTCTGCCCCTGCCATGTGCCATATAGAGCCATAGAGTTTAAAGCTAGAAAGGACCACCATATCATCTAGCCTGACCTCCTGTATATCACAGGCCACCAGCCCCAGCTGGCACCTGCACCTTAAGCCCACCTGCTTGCACGGGATTTTTTACTGCTTGGCCAGCTTTTCATACAAACGAGACATCTGCTTGGCATTTCCAGTTGTAAGCTGTGCCAAATATAGATCCTTTCCCCAAAAACCTTTAGGGATTGCTGCTGAGTGACTAAAACGCATACAGAGTCTGCAGCTCACTTCCAGGAGACATCTGACAACGCTGTTGTCATCCTGAGGCACAGCATGCCCCAGCAGGTCAAGGAAGTACGCTAAATATCACACATGCACTGTATGAGTTGGCTGCCTCACCCACTGCACAGAAACATTTGCTTCTCATTGGAAATCCTAAGACCCGGAGAAACACTGTAAGGGGTAACAGACCATTCATTTGGTCTTGGAAAGTTGGGCTGCTTGCCGAGATGAGAAATACCATTGTGGTTCTAAAAGGCTCCTCAATGGGTAATTATCACCATGATGTTCCCATTACACCTCTGGAGTTTAGGAGAGCGACAAAGCTCCTCCACTCCACCTCCCTTGTAAGGTAACTCCCTTCTCTTCATGTGCCAATATATTTATGCCTGTATCTGCATTTTCCACTCCATGCATCTGAAGAAGTGGGTTTTTTAACCCATGAAAGCTTATGCTCAAATAAATCTGTTAGTCTTCAAGTTGCCACCGGACTCCTCGTTGTTCTTGAGGACACAGACTAACATGGCTACCCCTCTGATTCTCAAACCAGAAACAGACAGGAGTGAAGTTTGTTCTGGGCCAAAATATATGGAGGATTTTCCTGAGGTAGTTTGTATGGAATGAAGACAGTTTGGATATGTCATACTTTTCCATTCCTGAGCATTCTGCACTGTAAAGTAATATTGAAAGTACACAGCTCTGATAAAGCTTGAGTTTGGTTTTGTATGTTGATGATTTCCAGACAGTTATTTAAGTTCCTGAAGGCGTTCCTGGCTTTACTGATTTTGTTCTAATGTCCTGGCTTGTTCCACCTCCTGGCTGACGGTGCTTCTCAAGTATGTGAATGTTTCTACATTGGTGATTTCTATCTATAATGGTGATGGTTAGCAATATTAAGGGTCATGATATCTGTCTTATTGCTGTTGATTTTCAGTCCAATTTGCTGGCTGAATGTGAGTCAAGTTGTTTTTTTCCTGTATATAGTTTTTGATTTTTCTTGCCAATAGGTAAGGCAGATGCATTTTTAGACACACTGAGCTTTGAGACTCATTACAACGTGCTGGATAGCTCTGTTAAAATAAATTCTGTACCAGTGTCTCCATGAGAGAGACTGCATTTTTATGGTGTTATAAGGCAGACACAATGAATCTGCTACTGGCTGCCACTGGGTATACTTGGCAAAATAGATGTTTATTCTTCTGTAATAAGAATTAACTTGGCAGGTTTGTGTTATAGGACAGCTTTACTGAAAGAACAACACACCAGTAGACGTGACCCATAAGACAATAGAGGGCCAGATTCTGCAATCCTTGGGTTTGCAGATTACCCTGTGAGCAGCCCCATTTAAACCAGTGTAGATATCATGGAGTACAGTATTACTCTGGGTGAGCAAAGATGGTAAAAATATGCCCTAAAATGGTGATAATACATAATCATTTACTTTTATTTAGTGCTTTTCACCTCCTGGGGTCCTGAAGAACAAAATCCCAGGCCCATCAGTAAGTTACATTTTTAATAAAACAGAACAACCAGAAAATCTGGACATGCTCAACCCCAAGTCAACCTTAACTCTCACGCATAGCCCTGATAACCATTCATCCCCTTGCGTACCACTGCAGGCCACAGATCCCCACTGGTCCAAAGAAAACTCCATGCACTGGCTTATAAATTGCCAGACCAGCCACTAATTAAGGCCAAAAGACCAGGTGCTTTTCAACCTTCACCACCTGGGCCAGAGACCACAACACCTCACATTTTATTCTTAACTCATGGCCCTGTACTTGCAGAATCTGTAAATTCCTTCGGTCCAGCCCATTTGGCTGGTGGAGTTTACAGATTTTATCAGCTACACTTGCAGAGTTAGTAAAGTTCATGAGGCGTAGGAAGAAATGTCTAAATATCCCCAGGATGGAGCAGAGAACTTACAGGCTCCAATGTTGGTAACAATTTATTCCAGAACGAACCACCCAGTCTGATGCAGCAGGAGCAGCAGTGGAAGTAGAGAAGGTTTTAACTACCTTAAGTGAAATCCTGGCCCCATTTAAACTGTGGAGAGTTTTGCCATTGACTCTAGCATTTCACTTGAGGTTGTTTAGCCCTGTGTAGTATCAGCTGACTACCCAACTTGTGCTTAGTCCACTAGCACACAGAGTTCCCAGGCAAGTCACTCTATTTCCCCAGTCATACAGTCTGTAAACTCAGTCTGTAGGGAACCTTCACTACAAAATTCACTATCACCATGTGCCATGAGCATCTCATTGGGGGAGTAACTGCGGGAGCGAGAGGCAGCCAGGTAAATAAAGCCTACGCTGAGCTTATCATCGCCTCTTCATGTTTTCTTCCCTCTTCAAGGTGTGGCTCAGTTATTCTTGATCTCCATGTTGCATAGCTACACCTTCTGAAGTGGGAGAGCCCTTCACACTGGAATGTCGAAGGGGAACTTTCCTTTTATGACTAAGAAATGCCTTGCAATTGAATTCCAGGTGATGAGGAGGCAGATGCTTTTGCATATGTAGTTGGCAGCTGTGATGGCTGTGGCAGGCTTGCTGGAGGGATTTGGTTTTAATTTTTAATTTTTAATTAATAAGGGTTAATGTGGCCTAACAATGAAAGACGTGCTGATCAGAAAGTATGAATGGGAAGAGACGAGAAGTGGGCTGTAGCCCACGAAAGCTTATGCTCAAATAAATGTGTTAGTCTCTAAGGTGCCACAAGTACTCCTGTTCTTTTTGAGGATACAGACTAACACGGCTGTTACTCTGAAACTTGTTTGGCAATGTTCTTTTTATTAAATTATATTTTTCTTAGATGTGTAACCCTTCTGCCCCTCTGAGTTGGCAGCAACAAGGGCCGGGTTCAGATTCCAGAGGTTCAGTTTCAATAACACCATGCATAACCGGCTCGAGTCCCGACCCAGTGACCTGGGACACTTACATACCACACCCTCCTGGGCGCCTCTAGGAGGCAATATTTCCCCTCTCGCAAGCACGGAGTCTGAGTGTAGCAAAATCTTTTTAATAAAGGAAGGAATCAATGCGGCATCCCACTGGAGAAACACCACAAACAGAGTTATAACACAAACCATAACCACCCCCAAGTACATTTGGCAATGTCCTTTTCCCCTTAGGGTCTTAAGTCCAATCACTCCAAAGTCCAACAACCCAAAAGTCTCTGGTCAATGCCACCCCAAAATTCAAGGGTCTATCTGTAGAGGTCCCTCCCCCCAGCCTGGGTGAAAGGGGCACCTTATGTGGTCCAGGGCCAACTGCCCTGCCTCTCCGTGGGTTCTGCTTCCGCCTTCTCCACGAACTGCTCCTCCTTACCAGCCGCTCCACTCTCCTCCTCCGGCTGTCCTCACAAACTGCTCCGCTCCACCAGCTGCCTCGTGAGCTGCTTCAGTTGTCCCTGCAAACTGCTCGGCTCCGCTCGCTCTGTGGGCTGCTCCACACGTCCCACAGCTACTCCGCTCTGCCAGCCGCTCCGCTCCACCAGCTGTCCCGTGGTCCGCTCCAGCCATCCCCACAAACTGCTCCACAGTATAGCTTCAGGCTCCCCCACTAGCTAGCACAGCATTCAGTGCACCCAGCTCAGTAATTTCAGCTCTTTTGTGATTTCAGCTCTTAGTGATCTCAGCACATAGTAGGGGAGCCCCTAGTGCTAGTACACCATTAGCCCAAAGTGAGTTCAGCTCAGCAACCTGTAGCTAGAGTCTTAAGGGAATAAAAAAATCAACTCTGACATTCCACAGTGGAGAGAGTGGAACTGGTGCTTCTGGCTCCACAAGACAACTGCATCATCAGACACAGATACCTATCCCCAACTTCTCTCAATTCCCTGGGTTTTGGAACCCATGTCCCTTGTCTAGCAAGTGTCATTTAATTTATATTGATACATTTCTGTTATAAAGCAGTCTCATAGTTCCTCATTCACATAATCAGGTGGCAACACTTTATTTATCCTGCCCCAATAATGAAGAAATTGGGGATCCCAGAAATGTCAAAATAACCATTCCCAGGCTCCTTGCTGGCTCCTTGCTGGGTGTGCCTATGCAAATATTTGAGACCTCACATTCCGGACATTCTTTCCACACTTCCCATAATTCACCACCAGATGTCAGGGTACAGCTCATCCTGACTCTGCTTACAGATGTTTAGACCAGAAGGGACCAGTAAGATCATCTAGGCTTACCTCCTGCATGACACAGGCCAGAGAACCTCACCCTGCATAATTTTCATGTGACATACCCTTCATGCCCACTGCAAGAACTTTCACAGGATTAGAACCATTCTAAGCCAGGATCTTACCCCTAGCCCAATAAACCTCTTTACATTGCAAAATTGCCTTTTGATAGCATGTCATGTAGCACGCCGACATGTTACCCTTTTCTTACATATTACATACACTAACTCTGTTAAAAGAACATTGTGAAGGTTCTAAAGTCAAGCATACAAAGGTTTGGAAATGCCAGATTTACAGTTGTCCATGCAACCTTAATTTGGCCCCCTTGTGAATATACATTATTCAACAGTCTTTAATGACATGATCATATACTGATTTTGCCATAGGACCCCATATTCATTCAGTGTTCTTTTAACATAGTTTTTTGTGCATAATTTCCTAGGTTTTAAAAATAGCAACTTGAGAAAACAGAATTTCCATCATGTGGCATCATATTGACACCCACATAGGTCTTTGGTAGGGCTGAAACTTTTAGATCCATCACACAGCCCTCTGACACTTGAGCTAATGGAGGAACTGATAGCCATAGTAGGTTGTCATCCTCTCTGTGGATCAGCACTAGAGGGTGGGGGGTGAGGCACATATTTTGCCAGCTGGTTTCACAGCTATTTGCTGACAGAAGAGGAACGCTGAGACTCTGGATTCTTGGGTTCCATTCCAGGCTCTGGAGGGAATGTTCTCCAGTGGGTGCAGATTCTTCAGCCTATTTCCCACCAGCTTAACCCCTGGTGCCTGAGGTCAAAGACACCCTGTCTTTGTCTCAGTCCTCACCTACTCAGTCCCAGTCTCCACTCCTCAAGCTTATTATCCCAGGCCAAGTCTCTTTGTTGAGAATAGTCTCACTGTACAAGTCCCAGGCTCCCCTGACTCCCAGTCTGTCCTTCTCCTCATATCAGTCCCAGGCTCCTGCCCAGCCAGTCCCCATTCCCCACACCTTATTCAAACTGTCTCTCTTATGTACCTCCTCCCAGTCTGTTTGTCCAGCCAGTCCCAGTTCTCCTACAGCATTCACAATGGGGAGGGGTGGGGATAGCTCAGTAGTTTAAGCATTGGCCTGCTAAACTCAGGGTTGTGAATTCAGTCCTTGAGGGGGTCATTTAGGGATCTGGGGCAAAAATCTGTCTGGGGATTGGTCCTGCTTTGAGCAGGGGGTTGGACTAGATACCTCCTGAGGTCCCTTCCAACTCTGATATTCTATGATTTGTCTGCTTTGTTCCTCTAGACAGTGGTTCTTAATGCCAGTGTCTTTGTCCAGCTAGTTCCACTCTGTGACCCCTCCAGTCAATTGGGGTCCCAGTCCCACGCTCATTTCCCTCACAGTCACCAGTCCCAAGCTCACTGTCTCCAACTTTCAGGCACAGTTTCTCTCCCTGCTCCAGTCTCAGGCCATGTCTCCACTACAGCTTATGTCAGCATAACCACCCCCTAAGGGACATAAGTTAAACTGACCTGGTGCGGACAGTGTTATGTCATCAGGAGAGCTTCTCCAACCAACATAGCTACTGCTCCTTGCAGAGGTGGTTTTATTATGCCAACAGGAAAGTTCTCTCCTGTCAGCATTGAGCATCTTCACCAATGTGCTGTATGTGTAGCCAAGCCCTCAGTCTTAATAACTTCTTTTTCCTAGGCTATTCCTTTCCCCCTCCAAAGTCCAATTTTTGTCCCCTCTGCATTCAAATAAGTTTGCTTCCTCCTACACACTGCCTGCGTGCCAGCAGGCTATCACTGAGTGCACACGACTGACAAGGTTCCCTGCACTCTATTCTAATGCCCAGCCCCATCCTGACCCAGAGTAATTGGGAGCAGAAATTATAGAGAAATCCTGTAACCTATAGGCTGATGCATACTCAACTACACTGTGGGAACGGCACATGCAGAGTCTAGGCAGCTGTGAGGGAACTGAGCATGCTCAGTGAGGATGGACTCTTTGAAGATTTTAGCTGCTAAAATCTATGGCTCTGCTGAGCATATATGAACTGTGATTTTCCAAAGGCTCATAAATTGGCAAAATTTGGGTTGATTCGCACAGGGATAGTTAAAGGCACATCTCAGACACAAAGGCTACCCCCTTTCAAATTTCAAACTCCTGCTCCAAAGTGTGGGGGGAGCACTGCAGCATCTCAAAACACACCAGCTGGAGATGTCTGATCGATATACAGGAATGGCAGCACAGGACTGGGTCTAGGAGTGGGAGAACTGTGTGATTCCACCCCAGAAAAGATGAAGGCATAAGGCCAGACACCAGGGGGATGGTGCTCGGAGACCAGAGAGGGTACAGATGGCAAAAATCACGAGAGCTCTTTCCGACCGAAAAGCTCTTTTTGGCCATTTTAGAGATAATTCCTTTCAGTGTTTTGCTCCCTCTACAGCGGGAGTGTCAGCTAAGCCTCCTGGCTTTCCAGGAGGAAGGATGCCTGAAATAGCATGAGTTGTCTAGCAAGTCTGTGGCAAGTGTAGGGCGCATGCTGGCATAGTGCAGCGTGAAGGTGGTAGAATTATTCTTACCATTATTTTAAAGCATCCAGAAGAATGAAAAACATTTAATATAAAACATTGACAGGCATGGCCCCTGCCCTGAAGCTCTTACAATCTAAACTGTGGGCATGCCAAAGCAAGCAAGCGTTACAAACAGCAGGAACATGTGACAATCTCACAGTCACTTCCATCTGGTTGGTTCTGCTGACACAACACCCAGCAAGGAAGCTAGATATGTGATAGTGAACAGTCTTGGTTGCAGGCATCCCAAAGGAAGTGAGCGTTGGGGAGGGATTTAAGTAAGGGCAGGTGGTGGCCTGGGGGACTCCAAGGAACAAAGGTGCAGAGACAAGCCTTGGGTCAGGCTGGCTATCTCGGAGAGCAGAGGGTGAGCTGGGATACAAAGCAGTGGAGTCCAGGGATAGGGCACTGGACTAGGAGGATGCAGGACCCCTGAGTTCTCTTTCTGGGGCAAGTCTCCTCTAGGGTGATCAGTTGTCCTGATTTTACAGGGACAGTCCCGATTTTGGGTCTTTTTCTTATGTAAGCTCCTATTACCCCCCACCTCCTGTCCTGATTTTTCACATTTGCTCTCTGGTGACCCTCTGTAACCTCACTCTCTAGCCTTTTGTTAGACTCATCCATGTAGCTGGTCAGTCCTATGGGGAAGGGATGGACTCTATTTTTCAGTACCTAGCACAATGGGGCCCTGTCTCACCTGGGGCCTCCAGATGCTACTGTCAAACACACAGTAGTGTGAGCTAACTAGGGCAGGGTGGAGTTATGCAGCATTTTGAAGGCAAGGACAAGAAGAGGGAACCAGTGGCTACTCAGGAGTAATGTAGCAATCCCAAAGGACTGCTGATAAAACTCTTCTACGACAGCACACCATCATGCAGCCCACAGCTGGCACACATGGACACACATTGCTTACACATGTGTTTCATAGCGTACCAGTCATTACAGGGGCTCTCAGAGTTGATTGTGCAGGGCTTGAAGGCTGGAAGCAGCAGTGTTAGGCACCAGAGTTGTTGACTCTAAATGAATTGCTGCAAGTGCAAGCTTAAGCATGCTATCCTGCATTGTTTGAGAATCTACGTCAGTTTCAACCATCCCAGAATAGCTGTAGGGAGACGCATGAGTTCATTTGCAAGGGTAGCTTGCCAAAGGCAGCAGAAGTGTTTCAGTTACCATGCCTGTCACAATAATGCCATCGTTACAACAAATAAGTCCAGGTGAACAAATCACAATGACATTTTTAAAGTACATCTTGTTCCCTTTTTCTTACAGCTGTTATTGGTTCCAATGGCATTCTTGCAAGATTAGACCTTTAGCCATGAAGAAGTTGAACGCCATCTGCCTTTTACACATGAAGAAACTGAAACTCAGAGGTTAAATGACTTGCCCAAGGTTACACAGCAAATCTGTGTCAGAGCGAAGATGGAAGACATGCCTCCAGCCTCTCAACAAACGGCTATCCTCCTAGACCACACTTCCTCCCAAGCAGCCTGTCTAACCGTTCCTTAGGGGCCTCGATTCCCCAGCCTGCACATTCTGTTGCAGATTACCTGTCCTCTGCTACCTACGCTGGCTTCCCACAGAATATCTGTGCAGCAGATAACTTTTTCAGGGGCTGGGCCGAGACTGTGGAATGAACCCCCCGGGAACTAAGAACCATCACAAACCTCCCCATCTTCTGCTCCTGGTGCCAGATGTGTTGTTCCAACCTGCCTTCTCTAATATAAACATATAGCAACATATGAATTGAATCTGATCTCTATATATACACACATGAAAAAAATATTCCAAAAGAGAACATTTCACTGCACACCTTTCTCCCCCTGGGGAGAGGAAGAGAGAACAAACAACGCATGACAGTGGTTAGTGGTGTCGGAGAAAAACTCAGTTCTCGCTTTTTGTTTGAGTGCAGCAGAGTCAGATACTTTATTCTGTTTAGCAGCTACAATAGGGAGAGAGAGAGCACTAGGACATAAGGTCTCCCCTTCCTAGACAGGTCTCTCAATAGGTAAACAATTACAGCAGCATTTATCCTTTTGTTACAGACAATAATAAGCAACAGCTGCAGTTTGTTTATACATAGGTCATCCTGATATCTTGTTTTTCTCACTAAAGAGACACCTGTCTACATATTGTGTTATCTACACAAGGTCGAAAAACAACTTCTCACAGTTTTTTTCCACTCGCCTCACACAATCCTAGCTTCTACAAATCTCACGTTATTAGGATTACAGTTAGCCTAACCCTTGCTAACAGAGACTGTCATGCATTAAGTTCCCCTACAAATCCCTGTCAGTTCTTTCTGTACTTCCACACTCCCCCCTTCTGTACTTCTAGTACAACAGATATTTTCAAATCTCTGTTTGCATTAAGCCAGGGATTTCTGAGTCTGCATCAGATGTTTCAACCTTAGGGGTTTTCATTGGATATAATGACAAAGCACGATTAGCATGGACATGAAAGGTATTATTATTATTTTACAACAACAACAACATAATCCTAAACTAACTAACAGCAATATGAGCAATAACATTCCCACAGCAATAATATGATGGGGTTGTTGTACAGTTTTGGTCACAAAGCACAATATATCATACTTAGTACACAAAGCAGACACTCTCTAAGCTGTATGAAAGGCATTCCCATTCTTTTCAGCTTGAGATATATTTTGAAGCATGTGAATTTGCCCTTATATTTTAGAGATTTTTTTGAACCTTTGGTAACAATGAAAGCAAATTTTGAAATTGATTTGGTACTAAGCTGGTCCAATTAAAGGGTATCTGGAAACTAACGGCTACTTGCAAAATTCTATCTGCAGACCAACAAACAATATGATTGCCTGCAGTGGTAATGAGATTAAAATGTATATCTTGCAATGTGGTGGTTTTAACATACACACAGCTATCATTAGCTTGAAAAAGTAGGTGTCCTGTCAGGATAGTTCCTTGTCCTCTACCCTCCCAGCAAACGTTACCATAAACAGTGACAACTTCCCCTGGCTTCAGTTTATGGATACACTGAAGCTGTCAGGTTTCTAACAGCCAAATGTCCATTGACTCCCTATTCCTATCCAAAATATCAGGTGTTATTCTAGAGGCACTGACTATAAATCAGTTAGGCATACCAGGTGGTCTCATTTCCCAGATGTCTTGGTGAATAATCCAGTCCCACATGCAACCTCCCCATGGACCCGTCAGGATTCGGTATGTGGGAGCCCACACCCCCATAACTGGTCCAAATGCTTGGAAGGAGCACTGTGAATGTCCACACTTCCACCCAGAAAGTGTCCAAGTATGTCTCCATGGCCACAGATCAGATGGTCTGTAAGGGCAGTGTGCCAAGCCTGGTGCTCCAGATCACTCCGAATGGCCATCAGCTGGTCATTCAGGAAATCCCGAATTCCTGAACAAGCTAGATCCCACTGCAATGCCTTCCCAGCCTCAGTGATTTTTACACTATCTCTGTCAGTAACTTCTGGGTCATCGAACTAAGGGTGGAAATGACATGTAAGTCACCAACTCCAGCCTGTACTTGGGTTAGCTGAGATCCAGAAATAAGGCTAGTGGCCTTTTCTAGTTGGCCCAATTTCTCATCATGTTCTTGGCTTTTAAGAATATTCCAAAAGGCTGCTGCACTATTGGCCCCATCCCATAGGGATCCAGTGAAGTTCCTCTTCTTCCAGAGGAAATAATCCAGGTCCTCTGTTGTGCTAATCTAATGGCAGCCCCTTATGAGCAGTTTAGGTATGTAGAGATGATCTGAAAATTAGATAAAGGCAATGTAAACTTGACAGTCCCTAGTGTTGTATTAATCACAGTCCATTGATATCCTAATACATTTCTCTTTGGTGTAGTACATATCACATCTGTTCTTTAACTATTCTCAGGTGCTTTCAAGAGGCATTAACATTAATAGCATAGGACGGGGTGTATTGCAATAAGGTACAGGTTACATTATTAATCACTGGAATAATTTCAATACAGGTAAAATTTCCAGTGGCAGAACTAACTCTTTGGGTATTTGTTTAATTAATCACTAATTGGGTGACCAAATAACAATAAAGGCTTCTTTCATGTAAGAGTACAAATTCCAGGAATAACCATCGTATCTACTTCGCTATGGAACCCATCAATTTCAGTTCAGATTCTTGGGGTACATTTGTAGTGATATCATAGATTTTTATTTCCACTGATCCATTTATTCTCCACTCAATTGTTCACTTATTTTTAAAGTTCAGGATATCCCATATATTTTTTCTTTTCCAAACAATCTTTAAATAAATCACTGAAGTGTGAAGGCCTTGGCCATTGGTATATGGCATTATCTGTATTTGGGTGTATTACATGGGTAATAGTGTAATGGAGGAGATGGCAGAGGCAGTGGCAACAAGGTGCCTTTGGTACTTGTCATTTACAATCCAATTACAGAGGGCAATACATGCTGAAGGATTTATCCGAAACACAGGGCACAGCCTGTAGAATAAACCCCCAAACAACATAATCAATACCACATTCCCAAGCATGGGTCCCACAAATTTCTTCCTCCCAGTGTTAAATTCTTTGTTTCTTCACCAGGATCAGTTCTTAATGTTCTTTCTAGTCAGGAATTCCTGGACTTTGGCAATTTCAGTGGAGCAAGTGTTCCTTCTTTCCTGAAGCAATTGTAGTTCAGCATCCTACAGGTGAGAGGTTACCAGCACATCACCCTGTAATGGTTTTACTTTTCTAGAAAAATCCAAAGGCACAATAGGTCTGTCAGTGGACAAGGGAGAGGTTACTAGCACTTCACCTTGTCCTTTTTGCCCTGCTGTCCAGAAGGCACAGCAGAGCTAGAAGGAGGAATAGGCTAATCATCAGTAGGAGAATCCTTCCGAGGTGGAGAGGTCTTTTTGCAGTGAGAATCATGGGTCCAAGCAGTCCATTATTGGCACTTCACAGAGGTGTTGGTAGTCAGCAGGACTTAATAAGGGCCTTTCCAGAGTGGAGCCAGAGCAGGCTTTCGTTGGTGGATCCTTACATAGATCCAGTCTCCTGGTTTCAAGGAGTGGCAGGGCTGCTAGGATCTTTGGGTAGAGCTTCTTTACCTGTGAGAAAAGAAAGCTAACATATTTCATTAGTGCCTGGCAGTGTTTTGCAGATCTCACAGCTGTTTGGGCACATTCAAACCCTGCCTTTTCTTGGTTGTCAGCCAAGTCTTAACTGTGAGCAATGTCCTTGAAAGGGGCCAGTGTCTTATCTTTAGCCTGAGCTTGGTAGCTATTTTTTTTTCCAGTTAATTCATTCTGTTCTTTTTCCTTTTTCCCTTCTTGGCTTCCTTTAACCTACAGAGGAAACTTCCACTCTTCACTCATACACTTTTTCCCAACAACGAACACATAAACATTGCCATTATACAGTACATTAGTCTTCTTATTCAATGTATGCCACATACACCCTTCCAGTAAAATAGCCTTATTACAGAGCTTTGGAGCAACAAGCCAGGACAAGCACACCCACTTTGAGGAGTTCGCTCAATACAACCTCTGGTGTCCCACCAACCCCAGCCCTCTGCCTAGAAATCTGAGGTAGCCAGAAGGATCCCATGTACAATATGGGGAGTGGGTTAACTTTTCATGTCCTTGCTTCCAAAGACTGTTGGTATGCAAATTTTAATAACAATTTTCAATTAAAAGATTTGGCCAATGAAGTTTCTTTTTCTTACTTAAGGAAATATATTAGACTTTAGTATATCACATTTTCCTGATTTATTCAAACACTTTGTATTCCAAGTTGAATAAAACAAATATCTGCATTTTAATTTAACCCTTCTGTTTGATTTTAAACTAGACTATTCTATGAACATATTAAACACAACAATTCTGGGCACGAGACAAACACCACAAGACAGAACATCGAACACAAAACATAATTCCTATTGTGCCAGTAAAAGCATGATACGCTGAATGCCGTTCAGCTGGCATCAGTTTTCTCTGATTATCTGAAAGACAAAAAAACCAGAGATCTACCCCTTCTGGGCAGTCAATCATCACTTAAAATATATAAATACCCTTGTTGATTTCAGGCAAAACAGAGGAATTACCCCATATTTTCTTGTATTTGTTTCATAGGCAGTCCAGGTTTCAGTGGCTTCTACCTTATCAGTTAGATAATTTGCATTAATACAGATGCTTTCTGGCTTGCTTCTGGATCCAAAGCTATTCACAGCTTAAAAGTTCTTATCTTAAAAGGGACATAATTAACTTTACCTGAATTTATTTACAAACATTTTAAAGACACCAAGAACTTTCCTCTTTAGCATTCCTTTCTGAACACCGGGTAAAAGCCATTTATTTAATATGTAATCCAAAGGGCTATCCTTAGAGGGTTTCTGCTGAGAGCCACCCATCCCCTTTTCTGGCACTCAAACATAGAATTAAACAGAAAGAAGGAGGGAATAATGATCTAATCCAAAAAAAATCCAAGCCAGCAATCTCTGCTTACACTGACTGCTACAGCGGATGGAATAGAAGGATCTTAATACGACCTCAGGGCTTCCTCACATGCTATGGCTTCCACCCTGTGGAATTACGAACAAGAAGCTCATTTCCGCCCACACACCTAACACCCAAAGGTATAAGACAGAAATACAGTAACCAGGTAACCAGCATATAACCAGAACCCTATTATTTCCTTATCCTATTAGGACTCACCGTTAATCATCCAGTCCTCCACATATAACACCAACAGTACCAAGCAAAGCAAACATAAAATAACAAGGGTAAAACAAATAGATGGTGTAAATTCTGCAGGACTCCCCCTTCTCAATTGCTCACCAAACTGTGACAAATTTCTGTTACCAGTCTATCCCTGTGTCAGGTGATCAGGCTGACACTGCAGGATCGTTGGGGGAAGATAAAGAAAACACATCATATAACTGAATTTTAAAGCTTCATTAATAAAATAATAAAACAACAACGGAGAGTGTTGGGAACGCTCCCACATCACTCAGGGAAAACATTAATGCCCCAAGCCCTAAGCCACTTTCATACTCACACATGTACGTCCAGACTGGCCACTTCTGTGTATAGTGTTCAGAGAAGGGGGAGAGGTGGACGGAAGATTATCCTGTATACAGCTTGTCCAGAATTTCCAACATGCTTCCGCTCTTGGGAGGGCTGTTCTTTTACACCCTGGAATCTCCTGCGATGTCTCTTTCAGAGATTCCAGTTCAGGTCAGCTGCCTGTGGCTTCTTCAGTGTCACCAAGCCACACCGGCTCCAGGGTCACAAAGGCACACTGTTGGATCTCACTGGACAGTTAAGCTTTGCAAATGTAATCTCAGTTCTGTAATTTGTATTGCCTTTGGTTCACCTCTGTCTATATTTTTTCCTTCACAGCCAGCTGGGGCCGAAAGCAGTTTTTCTTTGTACTTAGCATAGTCTGCGTTGATTCTTGACCTTGAACACAGAGCAACTCTCTTTATCCCTGGGCCAAGCTGAATTTCAAATTAACCTGTTCCTTTCCTCGATAGACAAATTACTCTCACTGTGTCAGAGGCTTCTTTTTGGTGATTAAAAGCTCCTCTGAGATGTATGATCTTATCTAGTTTGAAGGTACCTTCTAGTGGACATTGTTCAGATGGATTTTCACACGTGTAAAGATTCCAATTCTCTAAATACCTGCAAGTTGTTGGACCATAACGTACGTACATGAAATAAGATGGGGTACCCTTAGGGGGTGAGGTGGAATGTTTAGACTGTCCCCCACCCATTTTACACACACACAGAGGGAGGATGCCCTGTCCGCGCTAGCGGCACATAAACTAAGGATTTCTCCCTACAGGGTACTCACACAGGAGAGGCTAACGAGGATGGCCACGACCCTCCTACATCTCCCTTCAGCAAAGAGCTTCGGCTAGTCTCAGGGAGACGGTGCCGCTTACTCTGATTGCATTCAGTGAAATGATCAGACTGTCAGTAGCCCACACGGAAAGGAAAGGGGGAGGGAAGATGGGTTCACATGCTCCTAGACCCAGGTAGCTTCCTCGCCGGACGATGCCAGGCCGAGTCAGCCCATCGTGGATCGGACCTTCTAAGATCCTTTAGTTACCGGGCTTGAGTTAGAGTAGTCCTGGTCATGAGCTTTCGCTTCGCAGAGTACTCTGGGCGTCTTCCGGTAACAGTCACTCACACTGGTGTACACACACACACACACGCACACACACCCAGGCCTTTATTTCCATATACCACGATGAATCTGTACCTTACGTCCAGATCCAATACCATGAGGCGGTATAACAACCCCTCCTGAGGCGGTAAAAACCCCTCAGCACCAGTGCATACCTAATGCATTTCCCTATGCATTACCTAATGCATTTCCCTATGCACTACCTTGTTGGCCAACCAAGTAGTTCCCCAGTACTGCTATAAACTAACCTTGTTGGGGCCTTTCCCCAATACCACTCTGCATCTGATCTTGCTGCACAGTCAATAAGTTCAGATGGTGTGAGCCCAACAGAGACAGAAGGCCTCACAGACAGTCCTCTGATGACACCCCAGTAGAGATTTCAAAGGGTCTCATACCTCTCTTCTGGCGCCATGGGATTCGAAGGGGAATGATCCATAGCAGCTGCCTGTGTCTCAGTAGGCGTTGCCATCCTGGACGAGCCCCCAAATTGTCGGAGAAAAACTCAGTTCTCGCTTTTTGTTTGGGTGCAGCAGAGTCAGATACTTTATTCTGTTTAGCAGCTACAACAGGGAGAGAGAGTGCACTAAGACATAAGGTCTCCCCTTCCTAGACAGGTCTTTCAATAGGTAAACAATTACAACAAGCATTTATCCTTTTGTTACAGATAATAATAAGCAACAGCTGCAATTTGTTTATATATAGGTCATCCTGATATCTTGTTTTTCTCACTTAAGAGACACCAGAGTACATATTGTATTATCTACACAAGGTCGAAAAACAACTTCTCACACAGTTCTTTTCCACTCGCCTCACACAATCCTCGCTTCTACAAAAATCTTGCGTTATTAGGGTTACAGTTAGCCTGACTCTTGCTAACAGAGACTGTCATGCATTAAGATCCCCTGCAAATCCCTGTCAGTTCTTTCTGTACTTCCACAGTGGTGTTGCTTAGTGCTTTACGGAAGGTGCTTCGATACTATAGTGACGAGTGTAGTATAAGAACTTATATACACTAGACTAAAAGTGGCTCTTAGAAACCGTTCCGTAATGTTGGATGCAGGGAAAAAGGATTAGTGGCAGAGTGCCAGTCCAATACAATGTTTGTGGCTCTACAATTCAACATGGAGATCACAGCTATGTACAGGGTATACACCAGACTGACTGGATCTTTCCCCTGTAAAGCATTTTGAGCAGTATCTAATCACACCAGCCCCAGACATAACAGGAAGAGGTGATTAGACAGACACAGACTAGTTTCTACAGTTGAGCAAGTGAACTTAGTTTGTTACCACATTGTTTACTTAGTTCAAGGGTAGCTCTGGCTTTTTTGCCACCCCAAACACAGCAGGCAGGCTGCCTTCGGGGACTTGCCTGCGGGAGGTGCGCTGGTAACATGGATTCGGCGTCCCCACCGCCGAATTGCCGCTGAATCCGTGGGACGGGCGGAGCTCCCACAGGCTAGCCGCCAAAGGCTGCCTGACTGCCGCCCTCTCAGGGACCAGCAGGGCACCCCCCGCGCCTTGCCACCCCAGGCACGTGCTTGGAGCGGTGGTGCCTGGAGCCACTACTGACTTCGTTCCACTGAAGACAACAGGAATAATCACAGAAGTAAGGTCTGCAGACTCCGGCACTATGTGCCTCTGGTTAATAGAACTGGCTTGATAGCTGCCTCTGAAACACTTCCATCCTGCCTTTGCTGGCAGCTCCCTCAGCCTGCTGG
The DNA here is from genome assembly GCA_026122505.1 of Aldabrachelys gigantea. Lineage (NCBI taxonomy): Eukaryota > Metazoa > Chordata > Testudines > Testudinidae > Aldabrachelys > Aldabrachelys gigantea. The sequence goes on along the minus strand of CM047483.1, from coordinate 3,982,044 downwards.
AAATGTTCCTGGTGCCTGAGTGCCCCCGTGTGCCTGTGGGGAGAACTTGGAGGCAACTGAAATTAGCCTGCTTGCATGCAGTGCAAGAGGGCTCTGTCTGCTCTTATCCCTCTCCTGTAGCAGGGCTGCCCGGGGGGGGGGGGGGGCAAGTGGGGCAATTTGCCCCAGGCCCTGGGCCCAGCAGAGGCCCCCACGAGAGTTTTTGGGGCCCCTGGAGCGGGGTCCTTCACTTGCTCCAGGGGCCCCAAAAAACTCTCACGGGGCCCAGGCCCCCGGAGCTTCTTCCGCTCCAGGTCTTCAGTTGCGAGGGGTTCCTCCACCCCGAATTACCACCGAAGACCTGGCACGGGTCTTCGGGGCACTTCGGCAGCGGGTCCTGGAGTGGAAGGACCCCCCGCCGCCGAATTACCACTGAAGACCTGGCACGGGTCTTTGGGGCACTTCGGCGGCGGGTCCTGGAGTGGAAGGACCCCCCGCCGCCGAATTACTGCCGAAGCGGGGGCCCCCCGCTGCCAAAGACCCCAGACCCCCTGAATCCTCTGGGTGGCCCTGTCCTGTAGAAGTGGAAATGGAGACCCAGAGCAGTGAACTGATGTGCCCAAGTTCACAGTGAGTGGGAGCAGTGTTGACAAAAGAACCCTGGTCTCTTGGCACTTAGTTTCCTGCTTCTAGCCCTTGCATATGGTCCCTCCTGGTTCAACGTTAAAGATTTCAGGGCTTGAAAACCCCGCTTGCCCAGGGTGTGCAGGGCTCCGTCCTGGGTGCATGCCATCAACCTCTCCAGAATCGCCATCTTCGTTTCCAAAGAGCACATGGAGGGGGAGGAAAAGGGTTCCTAGCTCTTACGGTTGCAAAGGATCCTTTCCCAGTCATGTCTGCACAAGCCTGCAGAGAGGACTCCAGCACCGCCATCACTCCTAGGGGAGAGGCTGCTGCTGCTGTCACTGACTGAAGTAGGGTGTCCTGGGAGGACCAGCCACCCCACCTCGGGGATAGAATCTCTAGGATAGTAACTCCATGCTCTAAGAAGAAGAATGTAGCAGTAGGGAGACATTACCGACCACCTGACCAGGATGGTGATAGTGACTGAAATGCTCAGGCAGATTAGAGGCTATTAAAAAAACCTCAGTAATAATGGGGGATCTGAACTATCCCCAGATTGACTGGGTACACGTCACCTCAGGGTGGGAGGCAGAGAGAAAGTTTCTTGACACTTTAAATGACTGCTTCTTGGAGCAACTTGTCCTAGAACCCACAAGGGGAGAGGCAATTCCTGATGTAGTCCTAAGTGGAGCAAAGATCTGGTCCAAGAGGTGAATATAGCTGGACTGCTTGGTAATAGTGACCGTAATATAATTACATTTAACATCTCTGTAGTGGGGAAAACACCACAGCAGCCCAACACGGTAACATTTAATTTCAGAAAGGGGAACTACACAAAAATGCATTTAGCCATATGGAGTGGAAATCCATCAACCTCATGAAGAAACTTGCACAAATACAGACTGATATCATCTTCCTTTCCAAATGCACATGGATGGACATCATACCAAATGGACTAAAGGTAAAAAATCCACTGCTGTCTACATACTACACAGACCACAGTGAGAGATTATGCCATATGCTATCAAAGAAACTGAGGAACCACCTGATCAGCATCCTATACAGCAAACAGGAAAACATCAAAAAAGAGCTCTCCAACCTGGAGACGTTCATTAATAACCAAACTTCCATAAAAACGGACTTCACTAAAATAAGACAGGAGATCTACAGCACTCACTTCACCTCTCTACAAAGGAAAAAGGACTGTAAGCTGTCTAAACTCCTACCTGCCACATGGGGACACAACCGTAGTACCCCTAACCCACCCAGCAATATCGTCAATCTATCCAACTACACACTCAGCCCAGAAGAAAAGTCTGTCCTATCTCGGGGACTCTCTTTCTGACCTGCCACCCCCACCAACATGATACAGTTCTGTGGCGATCTGGAAGCCTACTTTCGCCGTCTACGACTCAAAGAATACTTCCAGGACAACACTGAACAATGCACTGATACACAGGTACCCTCCCACCAACAGCACAAGAAGAAGAACTCCACATGGACTCCTGCTGAGGGTCGAAATGACAGTCTGGACCTATACATTGAATGCTTCCGCCTACGTGCACAGGCAGAAATCGTGGAAAAACAACACCGCTTGCCTCATAACCTAAGTCGTGCAGAACGCAATGCCATCCACAGCTTCAGAAACCACCCTGACATTATCATCAAAGAGGCTGATAAAGGAGGTGCTGTTGTCATCATGAACAGGTCTGACTACCAAAAGGAGGCTGCCAGACAACTCTCCAATACCAAATTCTACAGGCCACTTCCCTCAGGTCCCACTGAGGAATACACTAAGGAACTGCACCATCTACTCAGGACACTCCCTACACTAACACCGGAACAAATCAACATACCCTTAGAGCCACAACCAGGGTTATTCTATCTACTACCCAAGATCCACAAACCCAGAAATCCTGGACGCCCCATCATCTCGGGCATTGGCACTCTCACTGAAGGACTGTCTGGATATGTGGACTCTCTGCTCAGACCCTATGCCACCAGCACTCCCAGCTATCTCCGTGACACCACTGATTTCCTGAGGAAACTACAATGCATTGGTCACCTCCCAGAAAACACCATCCTAGCCACCATGGATGTAGAGGCTTTCTACACAAACATCCCACACACAGATGGAATACAAGCTGTCAGGAACAGTATCCCTGATGATGCCACAGCACAACTGGCTGCTGAGCTCTGTGCCTTTATACTCACACATAACTATTTCAAGTTTGATGACAATATATACACCTCCAGATCAGTGGCACTGCTATGGGCACCCGCATGGTCCCACAATACGCCAATATTTTTATGGCTGACCTGGAACAACGCTTCCTCAGCTCTCGTCCACTCACGCCCCTTCTCTACCTATGCTACATTGATGACATCTTCATCATCTGGACCCATGGGAAGGAGACTCTAGAAAAATTCCACCACGATTTCAACAACTTCCACCCCACCATCAACCTCAGCCTGGACCAATCTACACAGGAGGTCCACTTTCTAGACACCACGGTGCAAATAAGTGATGGTCACATTAACACCATCCTATATCGAAAACCTACCGACCGCTGTGCCTACCTTCATGCCTCCAGCTCCCATCCCGGGCACATCACACGATCCATTGTCTACAGCCAAGCACTGAGGTACAACCACATCTGCTCTAACCCCTCAGACAGAGACCAACACCTACAAAATCTCCACCAAACATTCTCAAAACTACAATACCCGCACGAGGAAATTAGGAAACAGATCAACAGAGCCAGACGTGTACCCATAGCCTCCTACTGCAAGACAAACCCAGGAAAGAAACCAAAAAGACCCCACTGGCCATCACATACAGCCCCCAGCTAAAACCCCTCCAACGCATCATCAGGGATCTACAACCCATCCTGGACAATGATCCCAAACTTTCACAGGTCTTGGGTGGCAGGCCAATCCTTGCCCACAGACAACCTGCCAACCTGAAACGTATTCTCACCAGCAACTGCACACCGTTCCATAGTAACTCTATCTCAGGAACCAATCCATGCAACAAACCTCAATGCCAACTCTGCCCACATATCTACACCAGCTACACCATCATAGGACCTAACCAGATAAGCCACTCCATCACTGGTTCATTCACCTGCACATCCACCAATGTAATATACGCCATCATATGCCAGCAATGCCCCACTGCTATGTACATCGGCCAAACTGGACAGTCACTACGGAAAAGGATAAATGGACACAAATCAGATATCAGGAATGGCAATATACAAAAACCTGTAGGAGAGCACTTCAACCTCCCTGGCCACACTATAGCAGATCTTAAGGTGGCCATCCTGCAGCAAAAAAACTTCAGGACCAGACTTCAAAGAGAAACTGCTGAGCTTCAGTTCATCTGCAAATTTGACACCATCAGCTCTGGACTAAACAAAGACCGTGAATGGCTTGCCAATTACAGAACCAGTTTCTCCTCCCTTGGTTTTCACACCTCTACTGCTAGAACAGGGCCCCATCCTCCCTGATTGAACTAACCTCGTTATCTCTAGCTTGCTTACTAGCATATATATACCTGCCCCTGGAAATTTCCACTACCTGCGTCTGACGAAGTGGGTATTCACCCACGAAAGCTCATGCTCCAAAACATCTGTTAGTCTATAAGGTGCCACAGGATCCTCTGCTGCTTTTAAAAATGAGGAAGTTAATTAAACAGAAATTAAAAGGTACAGCACCAAAAATGAAACCTCTGTAGGCTGCACGGAAACTTTTTAAAGACACCTTAATAGAGGCTCAACTTAATTGTATACCCCAAATTAAAAAAACATAGTAAGAAAACCAAAAAAATGCCACCATGGCTAAAGAACAAAGTAAAAGAATCAGTGAGAGGCAAAAAGGCATCCTTTAAAAAGCGGAAGTTAAATCCTATTGAGGAAAATAGAAAGGACCAGAACCGTGGCAAATGAGGTGTAGGTGCCCTAACTCCTTCACCTCCGTGAAAATGAGCGCAAGATTTGCCTGTCTCTCAGCAGCATTGTATGGGGTCAGTGTTTGTAAAGTGTTAGGGAGATGAGCAGCAGTAAATGTCACTGAAAGTCCTGTATGAGACTGCAGGGCAACAGTTGGACTCTATCCTAGCAGATCCTAGTGGGGTGATCCGGGGTGCAGCTCAAACATCCAGCCGGGCTGGCCAGGGAAAGGTGGGTGCGGCAGTGACTTCACAAAGGCCTTTGGCAGGAACTCAGGCTATTGGGCAAAGATGATGAGGTGGCTGCCACCTCACAGAGCTCCCTTGACAACAGCCATGTAGGACAGGGATGCGGGGCAGGGGGAACCTCGGAGAGCCCTGTAGCCTTGCTGCAGCAACCCTCCATCTCATGGTCTCTCGCTGAGGACCAAGAGACGTTGGTGTGCAGGAGATTCAGTGCGTGGGTCTGTCATTCCTGTGTGGATTTTTTTCAAAGACATTGTCATCTGTGTAGAAGGTAAGAAAAAATATAGGCTCTAGATGGAGATACAAGATCGGGGACTCTATCCTAGCAGATTGAAAGACATCACCACCCTCCTAGTGAAAAAGTTTTTCCTAATATCCAATCCTTCCACACTGCAACTTGAGAGCATTGATCCTTGTTCTGTCTTCTGCCAACTCTAAGATTTCATGAGAATCAGTCTTTCATTAGGAAAATAATTCAAAAATGCAAATACAAAAAACTTGGAGTGAAATCAACCCATCCTGATCTTTAGTGTCTGGGAGTGTGGGCTTTGGGGGCCAGACTGAGACCCTCCTGGGCTAGTAACACCCAGGAAACCAGTAAAATAATTCCAGTTCTCTTAGCATCCAAGCCTCCCTAATCCAAGGAACACCTGAGGGCTGCAGGAGACGGAGGGGTGACTGAAAATACAGAGGTGTGTTATTGGCTTTGGTTGGGGGACAAGTAACAAATTCATTGGGATTCTTTCCCCCAAACAACAATCGCCCATTGTCCTTTAGAGCACAAGGGCCCTAACACCCCTGACTTGCTCAAATCTCTCCCCTGCTATGACTGAGAGAATTTTCTCCATCCCCTGCGATACCGAGGGAAAGAGAAAAGAAGTGACCTCTCTTTGGTCACACAGCAAGGTCATACCAGAGCTAGAAAGAGAAGCATAAGAAAGAAGTTGTATCAAAATGTTTTGCATTTCAAACTAACTGATTTCTTAAACAAAGGCAATTTGATGTGTGGTTAGTGAAGTGAAATGATACATTCTTGTCTCCACGTGTTTCTAGATTGATGAACCAGTAGATCTATCCCCTAGTTTTTCTCCATAGATTGAGGGAGGAAAAGAAGTTTGCCTGTTTTGTGAATTCCCAATGGCTTTCTTGAATTTCTACAAACTAGTCGATTGAACTGAACCATTTGAATAAACTGAAGGGAAGACAATATTTTCTGCACCTTGCAAGGAAGCTACTGCTGCCCAAAGCTCGGTTAGCATTGCAGCTAACTTTGCTTCTAGGGCCTTAGCTATCATGTCAGTGGTGCGACTCTCTGAAAAACTTGGCAGTGAACATGTTCTACTGAATGTTATTTTTTCTCTTCTATTTAAATTATTTAAAAGATTGTCATAAATTTGGCCCTTCTCAGAGGTTGTCAATTTCAAATGTAATTCTGAGAGTGAGGGAGACTAGCCACTGGAACAAATTACCCAGGGGAGAGGTGGAGTCTCTGTTTCCTGGTGTCCTACCATCATAACTGGTTGGGAAGGTGCCTTTTAGTGAATTATACGCAATTGGGCTTAATAGGGTGCTAAGAGTGTGAAATTTCATAGCCCGTGAAATAGATGCCAGATTAGGAGACTGAATTGTTTCACGACCAATGCTTCTATGAAAAACTCAGTGTTGGGTGCGGAACAGACTCTGCTGTTTTACTGGGTGTCCTGCTTGCTCCCCAGAATCAATAATGAGCAAGTGGGGTGATCCGGGGTGCAACTCAAACATCCAGCTGGGCTGGCCAGGGGCAGACGTCAGGCCTGCCAGGGAAAGGTGGGTGTGGCAGTGACTTCACAAAAGCTTTTGGCAGGAACTCAGCCCATTGAGCAAAGACAATTAGTTTGGAATTGGTCCTGCTTTCAGCAGGGGCTTGGACTAGATACCTCCTGAGGTCCCTTCCAACCCTGATAGTCTATGATTCTATGAATGAGGGGTCTGTGACTTCACAGAGCTCCCTTGACAACAGTCAGGCAGGACAGGGATGCAGGGCAGGGGGAACCTCGGAAAGCCCTGTAGCTTGCTGCAGCGAGCCTCCATCTTCACTTTACCAGATAAAGGTTATGAGCAGACAATGGCTGGAAGTTGAAGCTAGACCAATACACATTGGAAATAAGGCGAGGAGCATTTTTAACATCAGAGTTTGGAGCAATTCACGGAGGGTTGTGCTGGATTTTCCACAACTGGCCTATTTTAAAATCAAGCTTGGGTGTTTTACTAAAAAATCTGCTCTAATTCCTATGGGAATTATTTTGAGGCACATTCTGTGGCTGAAGTGAAACAGAAAGTCAGACGACAGTGGTTTCCTTTGGGCTTGGAATTTTGCTTCCCTCTTCCGCCTTCCCTCTTGTCCCTTCTTCTCAATTGGAAAACAGGCCACCAGAAAAGCCTGATTTCCACCCTGTTCCCCTTCCATTAGTGCTGTAAGCTGAAGGGCGTTGTGACTTTCGAGTGAATTCAGCCAGTCAGTGCTAACTCTCCACAGGTGATTTGCAGAAGTCAGTAAATGAACATGCAGGTTTCCGTTGGAGTGATGCCCAAGGCAGGGCTCAGGTTTGGGGTTTAAGCTCAGGGTTAGTGGAGTCAGGGAGCGACAGGTGGCTGAGTTACCTCTGGTGTCACAATGTTACTGCTCAGGTTCCTCTGCCTGCTGCAGCACCTGAGTAGTGACTGTCAAGGGGAAGGTTTTGTGGATTTGAAACTTAGGAAGCAGGAAGCGCAGAAGAGGAATGGCTTAGACAGTTTGGCAGTAAAATGTAGGTTTTGGGGCAATATCCTGTGTGATTGCTACTGGATCCGGGACGGAGACAGCATTCCTGCCTCTCCTCCCACCTCTTAGCTGGGCCTCCATAAAAGAGACCAGGTAGAGTTTTGCACACTTGTTTGTTTAAGAGTGAGCAAATATGGCCCAACAAATTACTGCCAGGATGAATTTTGCTGCCTCCTCTCCTTGACTAGGACACAAGCAGTTACTGATTCTTTCAGACGAACTAGTTCTTGTAAAATCAATGGCAAAACCAATCAATGGCTTTTTCACAACCCAACCCCACCGCCCCCAGAGATTTTTTTTTATTTAAACTGGGTTTTTAAGATTTATATTGAAATTTTTTTTTAAAAAAACCTATCGAGTCTAAAATGTGAAATGATGACAAGTGACGTTAAGGCCTCTAGTTGCTCCAGCCTATTAAAGTAATTGAACTAAATACCTATATGAAGAAGTCCATGTTTGCTGCCAAGCGTCAGAGGAAGTCAAAGCACTGAACTGTTGGAAGTCATTGCCTAAGCACCTGGGGGTCCAGAAGTTATTGGAACACTCAGCCAGATTTTGGCAGCGCTAGCCTCTTCTGCGGGTGCAGAAAGAATATTTTCTTCATTCCAGTTGATGCAGCTACTTCATTCAAATGTAAGAAACTGACTGGGAGTTGAAAAAGGATGAAGGCTTCTTTTCCTCTTGTGATATAGGAATAAACGCTAGAGAGGAGAAGGTGTGAGTTACCACTTCTAAAATCTGGAAGGACATTATGAGCAGGAACACTCAGTTCAGTGCACGAACTAGAGATCCTTCTTTACCTCACTTTGTTTGAAATGAAAACAAACAGTTCAGTCAACCTTTTTGTTTGTATGTATCCTGCAAAACCAGCAAGTCAACATGTTTGAATGGATCCCTATTCCTAGAATCCTAGAAGACTAGGGCTGGAACCGACCTCAGGAGGTATCTAGTCCAACCCCCCTGCTGCAGGCAGGACCAACCCCAACTTCATCATGCCAGCCAGGGCTTTGTCAAGCTGCCCTTTAAAAACTTGTAAGGATGGAGATTCCACCACCTCCCTAGGTAACCCATTCCAGGGCTTCACTACCCTCCTAGTGAACTAGTGTTTCCTAACAGCCAAGCTAAGCCGTCCACAGTGCAACTTGAGACCATTGCTCTGTGTTCTGTCATTGGCCACCACTAAGAATTTCATGAGAATCAATCTCTCCTTAGGAAAATAACTCAAAAATACAACTACAAACCATTTGGAATGAAATCAATGCACCCTGACCTGTAGTGTCTGGGGATGTGGGCCTCTGAGGCTAACCTGAGACCCTCTTTGGCTAGAACCACCCAGTGAGCCAGTATCAATATCCAGTCCTGTTACCGTCCAAGCCACCGTAATGCAAGGAACAGCTGAGGGCTGCGGGAGACAGAGGGTGCTGAGAAGGTCTAAGTCATGCTTGCCAACCCAGAGATGTGTTCTTGGCTTTGGATGGGGGACAAGGAGCAAATCCATCAGTCACTACAACAGGTCCCACTCGGAGCCAGGGAGAGTGGGAATTGAGTCCTGCTGGCACTTCCCAGCTCTGGCTTTCTGGAGGAGGAGGAAGACATCAGCTCCCCTAGCTGACCCTGAGACACCTTCTGGGCCCAAAAGGAGGTGGCCCCCGTACAGCTATGGAGTGTCCCAGGAACGTTCCGCTAGTGGCATTGTATTCTTTTCACAGCCAGTTTCGATCTCTGGTTTCTACCCTTTGCCCTGCTGGCAGGGCATTGTGCGGCACCCGTTGGAGGCCATCTGGGTGCAGGAGATTGAGGAGGGTGAAGGGAGGAGCAACCCTGAGCATCTGCCATCCTGCACCTTCCGATCTAGAAGAAGTAAGTGGAGTTCTCCAGAGCCATCCCCATTGTGGAGGGAATATCCCAGCACTAGGGCTCCCAGCCCGTCTCTTGTCAGGATTTGTTCCCCAGGTTGAGGGTTCTGTGCAATGGGGTGGGATGTGTCGGGAAGAGAAATTGCCTCAGCAGAAGGGAGGTGGGCAAGGGAGCAGGCAGGCTCGTTAATGAGAGGCTTCTTTGAAGCCAGACTCATGGCTGCTCCCCACTCACTTCCAGGATGGAGCGAATAAGGCAGATGCTCAGGAGGAAGGCCAGGCACGTGGCTCCAGAGCCAAGAGGAAAGATCAGCCAGCCTTCCCAGGAGGAGAGCGGCCCCTCCGTCCCCGCAGGCGGGGAAGAGGCTTGTGGGCAGGGGAAAATGAGGAGCTGCATCCCATGCTGGAAAAGAAGGAAGATACCAGCTCCCCTAGCTGACCCTGAGGCACCTTCTGGGCAGAAATGGAGGTGGCCTCGGGTTCAGCTATGGAGGAAGGAGCCAGGAGAGGGCAGGAGCAGGGAAAGGCAGGTCTGGAGCTTCCTTCACAGGAAGCCAAGGAGCCAGGAGCTGCGTCCCGGGGCCCAGCAGGAGCCGTCCTCGACCATGGCATCTGAGGAGCCCTGCACCAGTACCACCCTGGCCCCAGAGGAGCCTCCCGCCAGAACCACCCTGGCCGCTGAGGATCCTCCCGCCATTACCACTCTGACCACAGAGGAGCCTCACGCAAGCCCCACCCTGGCGACCGAAGAGCCTCCCGCCAGAACCACCCTGGCCGCTGAGGATCCTCCCCCCATTACCACTCTGACCACAGAGGAGCCTCACGCCAGCTCCACCCTGGCGACCGAGGAGCCTCCCGCCATTACCACCCTGGCCGCTGAGGATCCTCCCCCCATTACCACTCTGACCACAGAGGAGCCTCACGCCAGCCCCACCCTGGCGACTGAGGAGCCTCCCGCCAGTACCACCCTGGCCGCTGAGGATCCTCCCGCCAGCCCAGAGCAGGAGTTGAGCAACTGCAAGACAAACACCAGCAGCTCCGCCTACTCCTGCGGGGCCAGCAGCTCCTCCATGGGGTCTGGCAGCATTGAGATTAAAGGCTCCCTCTTGAGAGGTGAGGGGAGACCCAGGGGAAAGGGAGGAGGACTGGGGCGGTGGGGGACTAGTAACATCCTGTGCCCATCGGCTCGCCAAGGTGCCGGGACTAACCCATGGGAGCCCCACTAACACTGGTGGGAGTGGCACAGCCACGCCCCATGGCAGGGGATACTGGGCGGAGTCGGGGAGCTCCAGCCTCCCCTGATCATGTTGTTGGGGGGGGGGCTGACTGCTACCGGGCCCTGAGGCTGATGGGGCTGAGGGCGTCTCTGGGTGGGGCAGGGTGGGGCCCTTGCTGCCATGAGGCTCCTTACAGAGAAAGGGGAAACATGGAGCCTTCTCTGTCCACTGCATCCCCCCAGCAGCAGAAGGGATTAAACTTTCTCCTTCCCTCCCTAGTGCAGACACCCCCAGTGCCCAGCTGGCGTGGGCTGAGGAGGAGGAGGAGGAGGAGGAGGAGGGGGAGGAAGAAGAGGAGCAGGAGGAGGATTTGTCCCCCATCACGGTGATCCAGCAGCACCTCCAGGGCAGAGCTGAGGTACAACAATCCCCCAGCTGCGCTGCCACCAAGTCTGTCCTGCTCCTTGTTCCATCCCCACCCAGGCAGGGGGGTCTTGTCCCAGAGAATCCCTCACCCCCAATGGGGGGACACATCTCCTCTGTTATCTGGCACCCCAAAGTGGGGACATTTGTCCCACACAGGCCAAGGTTTCTGCTCCCCGCAGACACTATCCCAGTTACAACCCCTGTCTGTGCAAGGCGACACTGGTTTCGGGAAGGGGGCGGCTTTCCCTGTCCAACCCCATGGGGGTCCTGAGCCCTGGAGATGGTTTGGGATGGGCGGGGAGGTCCCTATATAACAGGCTTTCTCTCTCCCCCTACCACTCTCCTAGCTGGTGGCGGACATGCCCGAACAGCTCCGCTTCCTCCACGCTGTGCGGTGTCTCTGCATCTCGGCCCAGAAGCAGGGGCAGGACACCCTGGAGCCCCTGGTCTCCAAAGCGGCCCTCATGGAGAGCATTGCGGTGAGTGGGACCCCGTGCCCGGCTCCTGGGGCGAGGGAGCCAGATATGGGAGGAAGCGTTAGTGGGATCCGAGCGGGAAGCAGAAGACAGGGGTTCCTGGGGCGGAGGGCTGGGGAGCAGGGAAGGGGATAAGTGTGACACTGCTGGAGAGCTGGCAGTGTGGGAGGGGACGGCAGAGTTGAGGAGGAGAGGGGGAAGGAAGTTTGATGGATGGGAGGAATGGGGGGGCCCAGCTGGTTGGGGGTGGGGGTGACACTGGCTGTTTCTGCAGAGCTCTTTGGGCTCCCCCCGGGGAAGTGCCAGTGCGTCTGCAGGGCCTGAGTCTCACATGCAGTTTTGTTTCCTTGGGGTCTCCCAGGAGCTGATTGAAAATCTCTCTGGTCCGTCAGAGCCAAGCTTCATTGTCCCCAGCTCCATGGCCACAGTTTCCTGCCTCAGGTACCGGGACCCTCCGGTCCAGCTGCACTAACCCTGGTGCTGACCGGGCCCAGAGCCGGGAGTCACAGCTCCTCCCCCGCCTGGGTTACCCCCGGCTGTGGCTGTTCCATCCCCCAGCAGAGGAGGCGGGAACGTCGCCTCTTTCCTGGCTGGGGGGCTGATTTCACTCCAGGACCGTTAGAATACCCGTAGGGAGGGGATGACTGCGGGGGAGGGGGTCATGTCCATGGCAGTGCCAGTGCCAGCGCCACGCTGGTGCTGCAAAGCGTAACATGGGCTTCTCTCTCCTGCCAGAAAACTGAAGCCACCGCTCGCCCTGGAGCTAGAATCTCGCCTCCTGCGGGCTCTTCTGAACAGGATGTATAGCCTGGGCACTGGGCAGGACACCACACACTTCCGGGTAGGTCCTGATCCTACTTCTCTGGCCCAGGAGCAGGCGCAGGCTCTAGTCCCTGCTCCCTCGCTTTGATGGAGCTGCTGAGAATGGGGGAGGGGTGAGCAGAGCTGGGAACAGGCCTGGGACAAACTGGCAGGGGGGCCCTTCCCTCCAGAGGGGATTGCGTTACCCCTCCAAGGCTGATCCCAGCCTTCCCTCCTCTCCTCATTCTCAGATCTCCTGCCTGGACTCTCCCGGCGATCCTACCTCCCACTCATTGCAGTTTGGCTGGTCCATACTGTGCTGGGTACCAGGCCCTGCACAGAGAACTGCTAAGAGCAAGGATTGACGAGGCAGCAGGAGTCCGGCCATGAACTCTTGCTAAGTGTCCCTGGAGTGATGTGAATGGGAGAGGCCAGGATGTGCCTTTTGAGTCTTGCCAGGGCTCCTGGAGGATCCTCCTAACTGTTCCCTGACTGCTGTAGCCCCATGTCCCATGATTGACGGGTGCTCCCTCTTCTTGCAGGCTCTGTACAACAACTATTCACAGAGCCTGGACATCCTGCTCAATGGCCTGCTGACAGAGACCCCCACCATGGAGAAGCTGCAGCACCTCCTGGAGGTGAGTAGAATGGGACGGTCTGGGGTGGAATTGCCCCTGAACCCCGTGGGAGGGCAGCAAAGGAGAGACTAGAAGAGCCACAGTTCCATTGCGTCCTCCCAGTTTGGACCCAGCCGGCCACACTTTCCCAGAGCTGCCAGTGCAGGGGGAAGGAGCTGAGACTGTCAGCCAGAGCTCTGCATGGCTGCATTAAGAGTGAGCACCAGGCCCGGCTGGGGCCTGAGAAACTGAAACCTCTGTGAGGTGCAGGACATGGGCCTCAGAGAAAAGTCACTGGCTCCTCTCTGGGGAGAGACCATGAGATACAGGAGGAGCCTCAGGGAATCAGCTGTTCTGTCCTAGGGACACTGCAGTTCCCAGAGGGATTGTCCTCACGGCCATTCCATCCATCCTACCAAGGCCTTTGCAGCTGGGGTCTGGGATCCAGGGCATGTGCCTTGATCCTGATGTGCTGTTTGTGGATCAGGGGTTCAGAGCAAATAGACCAGCCTCAAGACTGACCATTGTCCCTGCCTGGAGAGACAAGGAGCTTGAGCCCAGCAAGACGTGGGCAGTGTCATGAACCCCCTTTTCAAGCTCTGCAACCAGGGCTCAGCTACTCCACCCTGAGCACAAAGTCTGAGCTCCTTGGGAAGGGGGAGAGGCTGGTTTGCAGAGCATGTACACCTGCCCGCTGACCCTCCCCTGCCTCCTTCTCCCGCAGCACATCCATCTCTCTCTCCTGGCCAAAAACACCCAGGAGAGAGCCAGGGCCGTACAGAGCAGCGCGGCCCTGCTCCAGTTTGCCATCTCCCTGCCTGGATTTGACGTAAGTGACCTCTGACCCCAGCGTCCTGCAGAGTCAGGGCTTGAGTCAAGTTCCTCATCTCCTGGCTAACTGGTCCCCCCGGGTCCATAAGGGACTGTGTTCCATCGCCCGCTGGCTGGCAGGGTCATGCCTGGCCTCAGGGCCCTTGTTATTCTGGAACAGCGAGGCAGCGAGTGCTCAGAGAGGGCCCTTGCCCTGCTCCCTTTGCTCCAAGCTCCCTTGGGGGCAGAGAGGAAGAGGGCTCTCGCTCCTCTCTCCCAGCGCCTCTTACAGAGGGGTGGGAGCAGAGCTCAGATCCAGGGGCGCTGGGGCGCTGAAGGGAGAATGGTGATGGATTCCCCTCTCCTCCTCCTTCCACCAGACCTCCTCCGACTTCTCCAAGGCAGGCGAATTCGTGCTGCAGCTGGGTCTCTGTATATCCCACCCAGCCAGTGACATCAGTCGGCAAGCCAAGGGTGGGATATATTGGCTTTACTGGCTCCTGCTTCAGAAGAGGGGTAAGAAACCCAGCTGGGCAATGGGACACCATGGAAAGGAGCCTCTGGGAGACTAGCTCCAGCTGGCCTTTGGGACGCCTGTAGAACTAGGGCCTCTCTGCTTAGACCCACAGTAGCAGGGAAGAGGAACCCCAGTAGAAAGAAGGCCCCTCCTTTGAGGCTCCTTTTTCTGGGCAATGGGATCCTCCAGAAAGAAACCCCCTCCTCTGAGACCGACCTCAGCTTAGATGATGACTCTTTCTCTCCCCCTCTCTCTGAATTAGGGAGATGAGTGTGAAAGTGCCAGGGAAATTGGCTGCTTTATCTCAGAGCCCGGCTCTGTCCCCCAGCCCAGGGAAATCAGCACACCCCCGTATGGGGCAGCCAGCTCGTGAGGGGACAGGAAAAGAGCTGTTGAGACACATGGAGGGAAAGAGCCCATCATGAGGGCAGGGGCAGGAGCAGGCACCACAGGGGACGGACACAAAGCTTGTAGGATGTCACCAGTTGGGTATTCAGGGCCAAATCCTGACTTCAGTGGGTGTGGGGGGTTCTCAGTATTAGACACCCCCATGAACAGGCACCCACTCCCAGAGCACAATGACTGTAAGGGTCACATGATTACTGTGGGATGGCTGAAACAAATCCCCCTTCTGGAACTAATCCGCCTGGCACGGACCTTGCGATTCCATTGAGCCATGGACGCCATGAGGAGCCTGGCCAGTGTGCACCCAGAAGGAAAGAGGCACTGAAGGCGGAAGGCCAAACCTCCCCAATGGGTGTGTCTTTCTCCCCCAGGGCTCAACACCAGACAGGCACCAGACCTGTGGTGCCGGGATGGGCTCCATAACCCTGAGAGCCTGCGATATAGAAACCTGGCCAGGGTGGGAGAGGTAAGGACTCTCCGCCGGTGCATTACAGCAGCTCAGGTGTGGAGCTGTCTCCCGCTGCAGTGAGTGTGTCATGGACACAAGGCAAGAGCCTGCTTCTTATTTCCAGCTGAGTATGTGAGGCTCCTGGGAATGTCCGCGGGGTGAGACGTGGGAATGAACCAGATCTAAAAGAGCCGTAAACTCTAGCGGGTGAGCTGCAGGAGCTATCGCTGCTGGGAGCAGCAGGGGTCCTGTGTTGTCTGTGTGAACTGGGTTCCAGAGCAGGCAGACACATTCCCAGCATCTCATTGTGCCTGCGATGAATCCTGCTCCAGAAAGAGCTATTTGAGGCCTCAGTGCCTGCAGCCTCCTACTGAAGGGGGTTCCTGGTCCATGGGACCCCAAAGGTTGGCTGCCCCAGGACTCTTCTCCACCTTGTGAGACACTTAAGGGATTTGGAGCCTGGTTCTGGGCAACTGCAAGGGCTCTGGTTCTTTTCCTTTAGGTCTTTGGCAAGATATTCACAAAGGAGCAGAAAAGATCTTTCCTCCAGGCGGGGCTGCTGGCCATCCACGACCCCCTCCTCCACGTCAGCCAGGATGGCCTGATGCTGACATATTCCATCCTGGGGGAAGCCGGCCAGCTGATGGGGTACAAGGTAACCAAAGAGGGATCAAGTGGGGAGGGAACCCCAGGGCCTTTCACCTGCAGGCCACTGAAAATCACTCCCATCCCATCCCCGTGCGTTGAGCAGGGAGCAAGGAGAGGGTGACTCCAGGCAGGTGCCATTGGTCGGTGCCAGCTTGTCCCCTGAGCAGCTCAAAGCAGGGCAGACCCAGCTCTCCAGAAAGGCTATTTCCTAACAGGCGTGACATCAACATGACACACTGCCATTGCTCATGCCAGGGGCTGCCAACTCCCCTAGCCACCTCTGTGAGCCTTTCCGTGGCCTCCGGGCCTCAGACCGGTTCCTAGGCTCTGGTATCATGTTATCCCAGCCCCCACCTGCTCTGGGAGAACTGGAGGAGTCAGTCAGCAGAGGCTGCTTAAGTGCCCAATTCACCAGAGCCACTGCCCATGGCATAATGTTAAGGAGATGAGGATCCCTTGGGGAAAGGTGTCCACTTCCTCTCACCCCCTGGCACTACTGCCCAAAGCCTCCCAAGCCCTCAGCTGGAGGGGGCGAGGGAGGCTGAGGGGACTCTGGGGAGCGGAGCTGGATTCCCACTGGGTTGGGAGGTAGAACTGTTTTCGCAGGGGGACCGAGAGGAGTGGGGGCAGGAGTTCGTTCCACAATGGTGGGAGAGGGGATGGAAGTCACTAGAGAAGAGAGGAGATTTCACCTTGGGGGTTGGGTGAGGGAATCCGTCCCTCAGACATGGGGAGGGTGGGGAGGAAATTTTGCTGGCTCCTGGTGCTGTTAATACCCTTCGTTCTCGTGGGTGTCCGAGTCTCTGATTGATCCTTGTTCCCTTGCAACAGGAGGACATTACAGAAAAGATCCTGGCCGAGCTGTTTAACATCAGATGCTTGCGCCAGGTCCCCAAGTCCCTGGAGGGGCTGTGCTCCATGGGGCAGCAGTGAAGACCCCCCCGACTTCGCATGATCAGCTCCCACCCACTGCCGCAGGTACTGCTCTGTCTCACTGTGCCTGGGGGGAAGGGCTGGGGGAAGCAGCCATAGAGCCCGCAGCACTGGGAGAAACCAAGGCCGAGCACCTCGCTCTGAACACCCTGCCCCACCCCGAGCTCTGGAGCTGGGGCCAGGCCAGATACTGGTTCAGAAGAATCAAGCTGTGGGGCTGGCCCAGAAGTGAGAGCACCTGCAGAAGCAGGGGTTCTGCTCAATAGCCATTGCAGTCTGGGCGGGGTGGCCTGACATGGAGCCCCTCCCCCGTCATCACTGCTCAGACCTTCCCATGGCCCCTCTCACTCATGATGCAGCGAATGTCCGACCATCCCCCACCTGGGGCCCAATCCACCCACCTGGTATGTGAGCCCTTCCCAGCCAGGAGTGAAACTCCCCCCAAACACCCTGGGGCAGGGGAGGATCCTCCCCATCTGGCAGGTGGGAACTGAGACACAGAGGAAGGGCTGTGGCCCTGGTCACACAATCCTGGCAAGTGGACTGGGTCCCAGTCTTGAGCCTGTCCCCCGGGGGCACCTTCGCTTTCTGCCTTTTATTCTCCCCTCCGACTAGGGGGTCTGTGAGTGTGAAATGAACAGGGAGGGTGACAGGCTCCTGGCACACAGCCTGGATGGGAACTCCCCTTGGCTTGGTCGCCAGGGTCAGAGACATCTTGTCATCCTGCTGTCCTTCTGTTATTGCTAGGAAAGGAGTCCCCCAGTGAAGGGTCTCCAGGGCTCCAGTAAGTCATCCTCATTCCCGCCCGCATGTACCCCCCTGCCCTGCCCTGCCCTGCCCTGCCCTCCCGTTTCTCGCTGTTGACTCTGGCTGGACTCTTGGCTCCAATCTCTGGCTATGATTTTGGCGTGACCCTTCCTGGCTCCAGATTTGGGTTATGAACACCGGCTCAGTATTCTCCTTGCCTTTCTCTAGCCTTGCTCCAGGCCCTCCACCCACCCGCCCCACAGCATTGGTTCCTCCTCCTCCTCCTGATCTTCCCAAACCCCTCGGATTTCGACTACACGGATTCGACCTTTGGCATGGATATGGACTTTGGCTCATACTTCTGACCACCCGGCTTCGACCTCTGGCCCGGACATGGACACTGGCTCCGGTTCTGCCTGGACATAGTCAACACCCCGCAGCAGTAGAAAGGCCCCACCATTAATCAAACCGTAACCCCGCCCCATGACCCCTTAGTCCCTCCCACCTGTCACCGGAAGTCCCACCCCATGGGAGTATTACTTCGTGGTCCAGGCAGCCACATGACTGGAAGCAAGGTGTGTCACGTGACCCCTCTAAGAACTCCTCCCACCACCCTCTACCAATCAGGATGGGGTTCATCCCAAAAGGACCACCCCAAGAGGAGATTTGACAAATCAGGGCAAGTTCTGGGGCTGGAAGGTGGCCTGTCCCGACGTGGGTCTTGTGACCCCTCTAAGAACTCCTCCCACTGTCCTCCACCAATTAGGATCGGTCTTGTCCTGACAAGACCACCCTAAGAGGAGATTCTGACCAATCAGGGCGAGTTCTGGGGCAGGGTGACCCATGCGGGAGTGGGCCATATGACCCCACTAAGAACTCCTCCCAAGGCCCTCTGCCAATCAGATTGCAGCACTATCACCTCATAAGTCCCAGCGCTGGACGGACGAGGCCATCTCTTACCAAGAACACATGTTTTAGAAATCTTGGGAAGGCTGCTGAGAGGAAGCCTGGACTCCTTTGTCACCCCTGTGAAAACTTCGGACTCTGTCTTTGCCCCGAGGGTCTTTGATCGTCCGCGGAGAAAGCTCTGCATCAGCGACAGTCCCGAGGAGGAGGAGGGAGTAAACGAGGGGAGCCTTTTGGCCCAACCGTTGATGAATACGCTGGAACCCGAACCCAAAATCCAATTGCTTGGGAGACACCCCGATGAGCATGGTGGCCTCTCTTTGTCCACCCCCTTAGAGGTGGAATGCGATTGCGGCTCGGGGGAGTCACCGGCGGACAAGGTGAACACAGGTAAAGGAATGATTAAGTCAGGGGTGAAAGTCACTTCCAGGACTTACCTGTACTGCTGGAGTCCTGAGGGGTGTGGCCTCAACCGGAAGAGGCGAGGCCTTTTAAAGGTGCTGGAGCATCGGCTGTGGTTGGGAGCCCCAGGGCCTTTAGATCAACCCAGGGCTAAGGGGCAATTTAAAGGGCCCAGGGCTCCGGCCACTGCGGAGCCCCAAGCCCTTTAAATTCCCCCCGTAGCTCCGGCAGCCGGGTTCAGGCGTGGATTTAAAGGGCTCAGAGCTCTCGCCGCTGCAGGGAGCCCCGATCCCTTTAAATCCCAGCCCCAGCCCTCCCGCCAGACCTGCGGGGGGAATTTAAAGGGCTCTGGGCTCTACGCAGCCTCAGGGAGCTCTGAGCCCATTAAATCCCAGCCCCAGCTTGGCTGCTGGGGGGAATTTAATGGGCTCTGGGTTCCCAGCAACGGCGGGAGCTCTGAGCCCTTTAATTCTTGGCCCCAGCCCAGCTGCTGGAGTTGCAGGGGAATTTAAAGGGCTCGGGCTCCCTGCAGCCTTGGGAGCTCTGAGCCAGAGGTGAAAGTAAGCCTGTAGCATCCAGTACGGCATAGCAGCCAGAACCAGTACGCCATGATGGACCGCACCAGCTTCCTCAGCTGGGATTTAAAGGGCTCAGAGCTCCCATGGTTGTGGGGAGCCCAGAGCCCTTTAAATCTCCCCCGCAGCTCTGGCGGCCAGTCTGGGGCCGGGATTTAAAGGGCTCGGGGGTCCCTGCAGGTGCAGGAGCTCCGGGCCCTTCAAATCCCGGCCCCAGCCTGGCAAGGCTCTGGCTCCCTGCAGCAGTGGGAGCTCCGGGCAGCCGGGCCCTTTAAATCCACGCCCGAACCCGGCTGCCAGAGCTGCAGTGAGAATCTAAATGGCTTGGGGTTCCGCGGTGGCCAGAGCCCCGGGCCCTTTAATTTGCCCCTTAGCGCCGGGTTGATTTACAGGCTCCGGAGCTCCCAGCCGCAGCCAGTGCCCCAGGACTTTTAAATCTTGAGAGGCCCCGCCTCTTCCGATTGAGGCCATGCCCCCTCAGGACTCCGGCAGTACCGGTAAGTCCTGGAAGTTACTTTCACCCTGCTCTAAGCCCTTTAAATCCTGGCCCCAGCCCGGCTGCTGGAGCTGCGGGGAGGATTTAAAGGGCTTTGGGCTCTACGCAACTGTGGGAGCTCTGACCCAGAGGTGAACATCAGCCGGTACGGTCCAATACGGCGTAGCGGCCAGAGCCAGTATGCCATGCCAGACCGCACCGGCTTCCTCGGCAGGGATTTAAAGGGCTCAGAGCTCCCACGGCTGCAGGGAGCACAGTGCCCTTTAATTCCCCCCTGCAGCTCCGGCAGCCGGGCTGGGGCTGGATTTAAAGGATTCGGAGCTCCTGCGGTGGCCAGAGCCCCGGGCTCTTTAATTTGCCCCTGAGCCCCGGGTTGAGTTAAAGACCCTGCAACTCCCAGCTGCAGCCAATGCTCCAGGACCTTTAAATATTGAGAGGCCCTGCCTTCTCCGGTTGAGGCCCCCCCCCCCCCACTCAGGACTCCAACAGTATCGGTAAATCCTGGAAGTTACTTTCACCCTTGCTCTGAGCCCTCTAAATCCCATCCCCAACCCAGCTGCCGGAGCTGCAGGGGGGAATTTAATGGGCTCTGGGCTCCCAGTAACAGTGGGAGCTCTTAGCCTTTTAAATCCTGGCCCCAGCCCGGCTGCTGGAGCTGGGGGGGGTGGGCAATTTAAAAACCTCCGGTCTCCCTGCAGCCACGGGAGCTCTGAGCCCTTTAAATCCCTGCCGAGGAAGCCGGTGCGGTCCGGCACTGCGTAGTGGCTCTGGCTGGTACTCCATGCTGGACTGTACCGGTTTACTTTCACCTCTGGATTAAGTGATGGGCGAGGTCATGAGACGTTCCATAGAGCTCTGTTGGCCGCAGTGCCCATGACAGAAGGTGGTATGTTCCATTGCACCATGACATTCATAAACACGTCCCATCTTCAAGGTCTCTGTCTGCTGGGAACAGAGCGCGTCTGGGTCACGGCCAGTCGAGCATGTTAGAACCATTCACCACAGAGCCTTTGTGCACAAAAGCCCCTTTATCGTTCCATGAAGAGAGATTTGTAGCCTGGTCCAGCTGCTTTAGCAATACTAATGCATTTTTCTTAGAACGCTTCTTCCCGTTATCCAGCACCTGCTGAGCAAGAGAGTCCAAGGGTTTTGGTGTTTCTGGGGGGTGGCAGTTACATTCTCTCCCTCTTCTGCTAGAAACAGATTGATTTTCACTTTATCCGCATCGCTCGGCTTCACCTACATTAGGCACCTTTGAAGCTCGGCGCTGTAAGGTTTAGCCTTTTAGTTTTCAGCTAAGTCAGTTCTTTGAAGAACAAACTCATTTCAGCATCCAGTAAGCGAGTTGCAGTCGGTCGTTAGGCCCCCTGAGGATACAGAGGTCAGCAGTGTTCTGAGTGAAGTGTCAGATTTTTCCCAACTCTTTTTAGAATGCTGGCCTTTTAGCGCCCCCACCCCCCGCCCCGCCATCCCGCCTGGGGACACAGCGTCCATCAGTTTTCTGAATGAAGCATCAGAGTCTTCCCCAATACTAGAATATAGGGGAGCAGTGACGAGCTTATGGTTTTGGGAGAATGATTTGTCAGTCCTTGGTGTTTTTTTCAGAACACCTAGAGCGCATGCTCCGGGTTTGTGAATCTGTGTGGTTCTGCCCATGTTCAGAGCCCCTCGAGCGCATGCTCCGGGTTTGTGAATGTGTGTGGTTTTGTGCACGTTCAGAGCCCCTCGAGCGCAGGCTCCGAGTTTGTGAATGTGTGTGGTTCTGCGCATGTTCAGAGCCCCTCGAGCGCAGGCTCCGGGTTTGTGAATGTGTGTGGTTCTGTGCACATTCAGAGCCCTTCGAGCGCGTGGTCCGGGTTTGTGAATGTGGGCCTTTTCTCAGGGTTTGGTGTGGCAGTGGCCACTGAGGAACTGGAGTTGTGGTTGTGTGGTTGTTTTATACTAGAGTCTTGTTTTGCCCTTGGGTTTGACGGATATGAGGTTTGGACTGCCCGGATGCTTCATCTGCACTCTTGTGCTGGTTTGCATTATTAAAGGTCTCCAAGCAGATTCCTGCTTCTTTGGCGGTTCTGGAAGAGGTGTCCTTGTAGTGCTGACTAAGCATTGTCAGAAGAGTTGCCCATGCCTATAGGGGGTGGGGGGAACCATTTTACAAAACTGAACTTTACCATCTTTCTCACCCACACCTATGGATTCACTTAAAATACAAAACCTCATAGAACAACCAAACCAACGAGCAAAATATATTTACTGGGCTTCATCCGTCCATCAGTCACTGATACTGGTGAATTTTCCCTTTCAGCTGTCTCGTTCCCTTTTCTTCTCAGCTTCTTTTCCCTCTGCTCTAAGGATCTCTCATGTTTTCACCGTACTGTGGAGCAAACAGCGTTAATATAAAATACATGAAACCGTCTTGTAAACTAAAAAACTAAATATTCATTAAGGTGTTTTTCTGTTTAAAAAGTCAGCGCTTTAAAACAAATCATCTATTTCAGGCTGTACGGCAAACACAGGTTTTTAGTTTATTTCTGCCACTTAAAAAAAACGAAACAAAAAATAACAAAAAAAAATCGAAAACATTTTTTTTAAAATACATCTCATTTTGCAAAATAAAAACAAAACTGCTTTTAAAATCCATTTGAAGCCACATTTTGCACAGGAAAAAACCCCTGTTGATTTGAAACAAACCAAATACATTAAAAAAAACCCTACACCTATGCCTAGCCCAGACCTCTCTCACACACACATCAGGAGCTTTAGAAACACACCAAACCAAGTTTGCCTCCATAGACTTTTCAATAATACCCTCCCCCAATGCATTTAAGAGTCAGTTGCAAAAAAGTTCCCTTTCACTAAGGGATCATGTGTTGCAGGCACATGCTTGTTCTGTTCCCTTAATGTGTGTTTGAACCTTCAGGTTAAAGAACAAGCAAAAATGTTAGTTACCGTTACCACCAAATCCCTGTACAAACTGTGCAATACTTAAAGTTTTTTAAAACAGTATTAAGCACAACTATAATTAAAATGGTTTTTACCTTGGCCTGGTGGTGAACTGCAGCTTAAAGTTACTGGGTCCCTGCTAAGCAGATCACACTGCAATGAAGATAGGCACCATTATTTTCCTAAGACAGCCTGGGCAAAGAGTGGCATTATAGAATGTATAGTTTCAGAGTTAAAGTCAGCAAGCTGTACCTCTGTCTGCCGTCCAGCAGCCTTTCAAGAAAGTTTTTGTTGAAAAGGACAGTCTCCAACAGACCTGAGGGTTTTATACCATCTTAGCCCATTGGTTCAAACAGACTTCAGCATAGTAGCTAGCAGGTGAATTTAATCCCCACAGCTCTGAACTAATAGATCCTTAAGGACTTTCGGCACCCCTCCCATAGCACACCCTGTTGTGAGCTGGGGTGGGGGAACCAAGCTGTCTGCACAACAGGGCTTTTTTTTTTCTTTCTTTTTTTCTGTAAGTTAAAATAAATTTTTCTGTGGGGCCTTCTTACAGTATTGAACAGGACCCATTTCCAAGCAGAAGGCCCTGTGCAGATATCAATGAATGTCTTGGGGCTTGAGGTTTTTGTATTTTAAACATGTTTCTTTCATGCTTATAGTTTGGGGTGGGGGTGTTTTCTAGAAATAATGACCCATAGCATTCAACCAACTCCAGGGCCATATTTAATCTGTCCAATAGTGTTCCACCAACTCCTGGGGTCATATTGAAACTGTCCAATTGAGTTCTGCCAACTCCAGCAGTTATATTTAAACTGTCCAATAGCAACTGCGAATTCCTGAGGTTTTATTTCATTTCTTATTAATCAGAACCCCCCATCCATCCCAATCCACCCCTATCAAATTTAACCCTATGTCAACAAGGGTAAGTAATCGCAGTCACCCTGGCTATTCAGTGAGTGGAGGTGTGTGTGGTTAAACCCACTCAGTTCAACAGGATAAGTCAACTCTACTGTACTCAAACACGTCTGAACAACCTGTTTGTTTTATTGTAAGCACATTTTTTAGGATTTTTTCCCCCCCATCCACAACATACATTTCAGCTTTTTGCTGTAAGTGGGTCACTTTTACACACAAAACCCACAAGCGCTAGGTTCTCACAAACAATTGATTTTTTATTGAAAAGACATGCAGCTTCTTGAAACCAAACCAAGATGCTTCATTAAAACTTTTAGCTCATTTAAGGGCCAAAGGCCTTCGAACAGAAACACAGATAGTCACAAAGCCCTTTTCAATAATTTTTTTTTTAATTTACAGCTACCAAGTTTTCTATCGCGTGTTTGTCCCCTCACCATTCTCTAACTGAATCCTTTCAGATTCCTTACACATAGTCTTTTCCTTAAGCAGGGATCTGTAACTTTTTGTGCGGACTAGACGGCCAATATCACGCAGTGTCGTGGAAAAAAAACGCCCCCATGTTGTGTTTGGATCAGAATCACCTGAGGCCCCTTTATTACGAGCATGGAGGGGGGGACCATCTAACTGGCGTCCCCCTGAATACAGATTTTTCAACAGGTTTTATAGCAAAAAAACACAATTAGTGATACACACGTCCTTGTTCACATGATTGCCATAACTGGAGAAATGCTGTGCAACTGAGTAGAGACCCTGACTGTGTTTTAAAGAAAATGAACCTGAAGATGCTTGCAAATTTTCCACTCCAGCTGTAAGCAGGTTATTTTCTTTAAAACACAGTCAGGGGCTCCACTGAATTGCACAGCATTGATCAAGGTCGCCCCTTACGCTGAATGTTCTTGGCTTAGGCACAGACATTGCACAGCATAACCTCTGGCAATAACGGTGTTTAATCAGCTTTCCAAACCCAGCTCAGCACATAGGCCCCGGAGCTTGCAGTTGATATCCACTGAAGTCATGGGGCTGTTGGGCTGGCGTATCTATGACACGGCCCTCGCAGTCTTCACAAAGTTTTCCCTAAGGCAGTGCTCAAGGGCAGCATAAACAGCAACACGTACAATAGTCCGCATGACTTTTTTACGCTCACGATGTGGCACTGGCCCAGTTAGTTCTATGCCAAGCCTCCTCCGAAACACCTCATGGCCATCATCCTCAGAGTCCTCTTCAACAATTTGTATTGGCATTGAGCAAAACCAAAGTGGGCCCAGTTCATCTTCCCTGCTTGATGCAATGCTGTCCAGAGCTTCCGAGCCATCTAGAAAGGCATCGTTGAGCTGTTGAGAGCTTTTCAGAACAGAAACAGTGTGAGCACCCCACTGCTTGTTTTTAGATTTACACAACCCCCGGTTCCTTACCCATTAAGAAGCAATTGTTTCTTAATCATTCATTTACCTGTGTGACGTCTTTTCCGTTCACCTTGTCCACCGGTGACTCCCCCAAGCCTCAATCACATTCCACCTCTAAGGGAGTGGACAAAGAGAGGCCACCATGCTCATTGGGGTGTCTCACACGCAATTGGGTTTTGGGTTCTGGTTCCGGTTTATCCATCAATGTCTGGGCCAAAGGGCTCTCCTCGGTCGCTCCCTCCTCCTCCTCCTCGGGACTGTTGCTGATGTAGCGCTTTCTCTGCAGATAGTCAAAGACCCTCAGGGCTAAAACAAAGTCGGAAGTTCTCAAGGGGGTGGTGAAGGAGTCCATGTTTCCTCTCAGCAGCCTTTCCACAACTTCTAAAACATGTGTCCTTGGTAAGAGATGGCCTCGTCTGTCCGGTGCTGGGACTTATGGGGTAATGGTGCTGCACTCTGATTGGCAGAGGGCCTTGGGAGGAGTTCTTAGTGCGGTCACACGGCGCACTTCCGGACGGGTCACCCTGCCCTGGAATTCTCCCGGATTGGTCAAAATCTCCTCTTAGGGCAGTCCTATTGGGTCAAAACCCATCCTAATTGGTAGATGGCGGTCGGAGGAGTTCTTAGAGGGGTCACACAACCCACTTCTGGACGGGTCACCCCACCTCGGCACTCACCCTGATTGGTCAAATCTCCTCTCAGGGTGGTCCTTCTGGGATGAAACCCATCCTGATTGGCAGAGAGTGGTGGGAGGAGTTCTCACAGGGATCACATGACACACCTTGCTTCCAGTCATGTGGCCACCTTGACCCCGGAATTAAAACCCTCCATGGGGCGGGACTTCTGGTGACAGGTGAGAGGGACTAAGTGCTCAACGGGTAGGGCTTGGAAGGGTCAAGGGGAGGGGTTAGGGTTTGATTGATGGTGGCCTTCCTGATAAATACCAAGATTAAATGGATACCTTCGAAAGAAATGTGGACTTGTTACCTTTGGACTGGGACTATGACTGCCTTATTGACCTACCACCTTGGCTGAAAGTTGCTTTTCCCTGTATTTACGCATTGTTGGGACTAGAATTAGTGGATCTCCCTGCATACAGTCATGAATACCGGTCCTAAGAACAGGTCCTTTTTGGGAAGAAGAAATGTGGGACAATTGTTGGCTCACAGGAAACCTGCAAAAGTTTTCGTCAAACTTCATCTGCAAGGATTTCCATTCTAACGCTCGTTTGGGCAAGGAACAAATGGAAGACAGTGTGTTTTGAAATCTATGGACATTTTAACTGTCTGATATGCTAATTGAGCTAACTAACGGTCCCCTGACCTTGCAACACTTCATCAGTGATGTATTTGGGGACAGTGTCATCTATTCGGGTGACATACATCTCTTTTTGGAGAATCCAGAGCAGCACGCGCAGCACATCCGAACCTGGAGAGGTTTCGGCAGCATGGTCTCAACACAGAACTGGAAAAGTGGAACCTCCAGCCAACTCTCCACAGAGTTTTTGGGGTACATCCTCTCCCCAGAAGATGTTACGGTTGATCCAAATAAGGTGGAAGCTATTCATAAATGGGGTGAAGTTTGAAGTCCTCAAGACGTGCAGCACTTCCTAGACTTCACTCATCCTGTGAAATCGAGATGTGCTGGCTCTCAGGGATGCTTAGATGGAAAACCACGCACCCCACACAGAGGTTGGAACCAGCCACTGCCCGGTTGTCCTGAGGAGCCGTGATTTCTCCAGGAGGTGGGTAAAGGGCACCGGAATCAGTCTGTCAAAGGTAGGGGAGGATTGGGTGAGGAGAGGGTCTAAGAGAGGAGGAGCGTGGGCTAGGCTCTGTATTTGGGCTTGGGAAGGATCGAGAAAAGGGACAGGGCTGTTAGAGGGCAATGCGAGGTGCGAGAGGGGTCGGAGATGGGGGCAAGGCCTGAAAAGTTCAGCTACTTTAGATCAACTGTGCCAGAAAATCAACTGGTTGAAGTGACTGAAAGCTCTAACCTGGGGCTGGCCAAAATCCTCCTCCTCAGATGGGAACATCCCAAGTGTCTGCAGAAGCTCAGCCTCTGAGGTGAACGTTGTGGTCCTAACCTCTCTCTGTTCTGTACAGGATTCCAGCCGGCTGTTCCAATCCAGGAGGAAAACTGTGCCACCCAAGTCTCCCAGCACCTGGGCAGTGAAGTGCCACTTAACCCCGCTGTGATGCACAGACCTTGCCATGGCTGGCTGCACAGGGCTGGATTTCACCCCTTCAGAGTGTAAGGAAATAATTGGCTGAAGGTCTTTTTCTGTTTGGACGTCTGTCTAGTGGGAAAGAACCATGGGGATTTGTAACCTGTTTGGCTCCCATGCCTGGTGCTTCAATGACGCAGAGAAGTGCTGATGCATTGGTTGATTTCCCACCTTTTAATCTGCTCTCTTCTTCTCTTTTAACAGGTATTCTGAGTCCCCCCCACCCCCGTGCTTCATATGGGCATTCTTGGGGTGCAGATTGCATCAGACCTGCACCTGAATAAACAATAGGGACTGAAATATGCAGACACTAAAGTTCTGCAGCCAAATTCTCAGAAACCTTCCTCTGCAATGTACGATCGGGATTTTGGTTTGAATTGATTTTTTTTAAAAAGTGCGAAGCAGGTACTACACTGTAAGAAGAGGAAACAGAAGCAAAAACGGAAAGACTGTTACTTAAACCAGTGAACAGCTGTAGAGAGTGGAGACCTGGCAAAGCAAATTAATGACGACTGTGAGTGAATCACCTGAAAGCAAATGGGGAAGAAAATCTCATCTGGGTAATTGTGGCTCTTGGGGCAAAAATCGGGTTCCTAGTACGTAGCCTGTCTGAGATCATCCCTTTTCCCTGGATCCCAGATCCCCTGGGATTCAAATGTCATTCTCTGTGTGTTGTCCTTCTTTTATTCCAGGGAAAAGGATCCCCAAAGGAGGCGTAAGAATCTGGAACTCTAATGTCTGCCAGAAGCTTCAGCCACATTCACAGGTAGAAGTCACTTGCTTTCCTACCATGCCACTAGTGCTCTTTCTGCTCTCCAGGTCTGCTCCCTCCAGCAGGACAGAGACACCCCTTAACTCTCTGAGTCCTGATTTCCTGCCATTGAAGGGGCTGAGGGTTTGCATTGCCCCCACCCCCACCATCAGAGACTTTTCCTATGGGAATCTCCCTAGAGCAGGGGAGAAATCTGTTCTTCCATTAGAACCAGTCTGCTCAGTAAATCCACCCAGACTGACCTCATCTCAGCTGCTTTGTTTATCCGAGATTAGTGGTATTTTTGGAAAAGTCTTAGCGTGTCAGGTGGAGCAGGGGATCTAGGAGCACCAGCAGATTCCCCTGAAGAACATCACCCTGTCTTTCTCTGGTCAGGTTAGAGCTTGCCGTCCATTGCGGAGGTGAAGACCAGATAGGAGCTGCTGGATTGACCTTGATGTGCCATGTCCCTGTGTAGATGAAGGACCTACATCTCAGGGATGGTCAGCAGCAGATGTAACACATGTGTCCAGGAATGGGCTAACTAACCTACATTGAGAAGTAAGTCAAATCATGGCCACATGTAGACATCACAGCAATTGGTGGGGATTGACCCAGGGTCCTTCAGCACAAGCCCCTCTCACTCACTGTCAACAAATCCACCTCCACACACTAGACCACACCTCATTCCAGAGCCACAGAACCCAGAAACCCTGATTCTCAGACCTGGGCCTCACATCACAAGGCCAAACCTCCTCCCATTCTGGGCACTGTAGAAGGGACGATTGGCAAAACCCCTTGATATTCCCCCTGTCAGAGACTGCAGCCACAGGTGACAAGTGAATGAGCTGAGATTTCCCCTGTAGGAATCCGAGGGGCTGCACATCTGGGGTTTCACAGGGATGGCCTCTGGCAGCTATTGACAGAGTGTTCTTGGGAGGAGATTTTCTGTCTATAACAAAGGGTTTCTGTTCCCCCAGATCTCAGTCACTCAGCAGAATGCGGGAGAGCCGAGTGCTGATGGGCTAGAGGGGTCCCAGGAGTTGCTGTGCAGCAGGGGCAGGGTCTGCAGTCACCATGGTCCACACCCTGCGCTCCAGACAACCCAGGCTGTTTCCCTGGATTGCAAAGGGGACTTTGGCTTGGGGAATCGGTTGCTGGTGCCTTTGTCCACAGCTGGGATGTTTTCCTGAGGCTACTCTATGGTCCATGAAGCGCCATGCAAGTAAGGGGAGAATGGACATTAGAGAGCGAGGCTGGGACCTCTGCGGGGCTGCTGCAGTCAAACATCCACAGCCAGAAGAGACGATGGGAAACGCGCTTCGATGGCTGGCCACAGCCGCAGCAGCTGTCTCAGAAAGCTCTGCTCATGCTCCAGCCAACAGAGGCAGGACAAAGAGCCACACAGTGAGATCCTGGGTTGCAATTAGCAAGTCCCCTTTTTTCCAGTGGATTATGCTGCCCTGACCGTCTATTTCCTGCAATGTGCACATCCAGCCTCCCTGGCTGACCTCAACAGGAGTTAGGTTCTCCGTGCCCACAGGACAGGGCCGGCCTTACTATGAGGCGAACTGAGGCAGCTGCCTCAGGTGCCAGACTGTGGGAGGGCACCACTGGGACCTAGAGTGTAGAAAATTGTGTCTGGGGCTGGTGCATATGTTTTCCCTCTGCTCGAAACACACACAGATGGTGGAGTGCTGTGCTGTGCTGCAGGAAGGGGGGCACAAGAGACATAACAGGCAGGCAGGAGAAAAGGGGAGAGGGAATAACAGAAAGCAACAGGAGCTGCAGGGAGAGAGAGGAGGAGGAGCCTCTTATGTACCTCTCAAGCACCCCCGGGAGTCTGGACTGATTCACACCAGCTTGTCAGGGAGCTTCCTGTTTCCTGCTGCTTCCCTGAACCCGCTTGAGGAGAACAGGCAGTCAACTGAAGTAGTAGGAGCCGAGTAGGCCCTTAAGATGCTGATATCTTCCCTCACTCAGACCCTGCTACCAGCCTGCTTATTTGTCCACTTCAGCGGCGTGTTGAGAGCCACTCTAGCTGGCACAGAACAGCAGCCATGAGTGAAAGAAGAAAATGCCCCTCTGGGGCAGCATTCAGAAAAGGAAAGAAAGCAAAGGAAGCTTTTGTGTCTAAGCAGGAAGGAGCTCTCCTGAGATACATAGACACAAATGTTCATGGTGAGTCTTCCAGCCCCAGTGAGGATGTGACTGGTGAGGAGATGCCCTGATCTGCCAGTTAGTCAGAGTGCAGATGACCTGGCAGCTACTGCAGCATCCATATCTCCATCTGAAATGGATGTAACCATGCATATTCCTGAAGAAAAGTGTAGATCAGAGAAGAGTGTGGTGGAGCCACAAGAAACAGCTGCTGCTGAGTTTAGTTCCTTAAATTTAGATGATCCAGGACTGTGGACCTACTTGAGCAGTAGCCTGAGGTACTTCCTTGTATTGTCTGGGCCACAGCAAGTGAAAAACTTCATGTTCCCCAAAGATAATGAAAATAGAAGTTTCCATCCAACACATTCCTGGTGTGAAATCCCCAATGGTGACAAAGTGGAGAGGCCATGGCTCAGATACTCAAAACCCCAGAATGCTGCATACTGGTTTTGTTGCAAACTCTTCCAGTCTAATGTTCCAGCCACATTGCGTTCTACAGGAACAAAGGACTGGCAAAATCTGGCTAGAAATGTGGCATGCCAGGAGAAGGCAGCAAATCACCAGAGAGCATTCCATAGGTGGAAAGAGCTTGAGATGAGCCTAAGGTTAAAGTCCACCCTAGATGATGAGCATCAAGAGAAGACTGCATCAGAGTTCTGAAGAGGCTCTTTGCCATTGTGAGAGTGCTTGCTACCCGAAACCTAGCACTGCGCGGCACTTCAAATCAGCTGCATGTGCTAAACAATGGAAACTTCCGCACAGAACGTCCTCACCACCAAGTTCCCCAACCCACCACCCTTTCTTTAATCATAATAATTATTCATAATAAATAAATGATTATTCATCAAAAGAAAGAAAGAACGTCCTAGTTCTTACATCTCCTGCTTTCTTTGTATGTGTCAGTCTTCTTTAGATCACAGGGGCTTTGTATCAGGGAGTGTCCCTACTTTCTCTGTCTTGTAAAGCGCACACTAGTGACACTGACCAGATAAATAATGGAAACATCACACACACAAAAAAATAACCAAACCCTTTGTCATGAAGACTGTTCTCCTCAGCAACGCAAGCTATAAACATTAGGAAATGCCCAGAGGACTAAAAGGCTGCAAAGCGAAGCACTCTCAAGTTAGGAAATATCAGAATGAGCATTGGCTGTGCAACGTTAAGTCTGCAGTAAACTAGGCAGGGATCCTACAGGGAAAAGACTCCTTCAATGCACAGCCCCAGAGCAGAACACCCTGTGAGCTGAATAAGGAAGGGGTCCCGGGGCAAAAAAATACTATGGGATCACGTCATTCAAGTCTGCATCATCCTGCAAATGCACAAGAGGACTGAACTGAGGGTGCCAGGGCAGCACGTCTTTGGACATTTGCTAACCTGAGAATGCTTCACTTTGTAACCTTTTCATCCTGTTTCAAAACCTTGACTTTGTAATTCCTAATGATTTGATTGATGAAAGCAAACGTGAGTAACGTTAAATGAAGGGTTTTTGTTGGTTAATTTCCTTTGGGTTTCTTAATAGAAAGTAAATCTTTCCTCTCTGTGCTGTGTAACGGGATGACCCCCTGCTCCAGCCTGGAAGTTGTTGGAAAAGTCCTGCAGAGGGCTGGGGCTGAGCCAGGTAAATCCCTGGCTGACTAGGGGAAGTGGCTGGAGCTGGGGCCATGCCCCAAACTGAGCAGCAGGGCCTTATAAGAAGGCCAGGGAAGCCAGAAGGATCAGTCTCTCTCTGTCTGTCGAGGGAGAAGGGCCTGGCTCCAGGGAGCTAGAGACAGGGTACCTGAGTGGAGCAGGGCTGGGGAAAGACAGAGGAGCTGGGGCACTCCAGCCTGGAAAGCCCCAGGCAGTGGCCTAGCAGAAGGCCAAAGGGTCCTGGGGGTTGCAGAGGGCAGCCCAGGGTAGGCCAAGGCAGCAGGTCCAAACCCTGCTTGCCAGTGACGAGTGGCTGATACTGCAGTCTGCCCCAGGGCGTGGGGCTAGACAATGACTGGCAGTAGCCTGATACTGAGGTGAGGTGAGGATAGTGGGTGGGGGTTCATTGGGGAGGGGAGACCCTGAGACTCTTAAAGGGGCACCAGGTCCAGGGAGGGGCACAGGGGACCGGAGGATAGGGTGGATCACTGGCCTGCAGAGGGTGGTCCGGAGTTGGAATGAGCTAATTCCCAGAAGTCACCAGCAGGAGGTGCTGTGGGGGTGAGTCCGCACCTCTGCAAGCTGTTTAAATAATGAAGCTCTTACTCATGCGTTGGTTCAGTCTATATTTTATTGCCATTTTATGCTACTTCAGGATCAGTGAAAGTTCTCAGCTACAACCCTGAATGGGCAAGAAGGAGAGAAACAATATCCAAGAAAAAGAGCTGGAATTTTGCATCTAGGCCTTACTGAGGACAGTAGCAAACACCTGCCCTTTGCGAAGGAACACAGAGCAGTACCGCAGCACAAACCCCACTGAGCACAGCAGGGGCTGTCCTGGTTATCCAGCTCTGGCCCTGTTTCATTACAAACTTCCTGTCTGTGACGATGTTCTGGTAACAAGGGGACAATCAGCTGTCAAAGGCAGCTGTCGCCATAGTAGCCAGGGTGTTACTCGTTCCCTCCAAGTATGAAAATGAACCGACGGGAGGGAGTGCTGAATGGTGGGTTATCTCCGATGTCACCAGGCTACTGCTCAGGCAGCATCAGTGGGCAGCAAATGTGTGGCGTGTATGTGTGTGTGTGTCGGGGGAGGGCGCGAGACTTTGGCAGTGCTCTTGTTTTCACAAATTTCTTACAGAAGCCAACAATATAACTACCCAGAATACACATTAATGATGATTCCACCCACATAATAATTAGTCGCTGAAATTTGATTCAAATCCCGCATGGCATGTTTAAAACAAGGGTTCCAAAAAAGGAGATACCTTGTAAAACAGAAAATGTTGATGCTCTGGTGTATTTGTGGTTGTGTTAAAATTGAATCCTGTGACTTTAAGTGTTCGGCAGGGTTCCTGGGTGTGCTTGCATGCTGGGGAGCTCAGTAGGGCAGCACTCAATCGGGGCGTAGCAGCAGCCAGTCAGCAGGTACCAGTGAGTTGGGCCTCTCTGTTATAGGCAGTAGTCTGCGTTCTCTCCCTCTGAGTTTTGGGTTCCTACGTGGTGGTGTTCTGGCTCCTAAGAAACAAATTAGCGAGACTTTGCGAACGTCCAGCAAGAGTATTTTATATATTCTCTAACTTGTCTGCTCGGGTGCCACAAACCATGAAAGGCACAATCTCCTCCACAATAAAATAAACTTATGAAGCCAAATGGCCTTTTGAAACCAAAAATGGAACATTTCATTCTGGGAAGGTTGATCTTACTGAAGCACTTCACTTTTCCTTCCCCTTTCACAAGGAGGAGCCTAAATTAAGTTTCCCTACAACCATGATTGGAATAGTAATGCAAAGCCTCGCTAGAAGCCAAGCAGCTCGGAAAGAATGGAATGATCACAATACAGTAGAACCCTGTTTATCTGACCCTCCGTTATCCGGGGTTCTCCGTATTAACCCAACAACCAGCGCACGCAGATCCAGAAGTGGGCAATCTCTCCTATGGTCCCTAGATGGCGCTGCAGCCTGGCACGTTCCCATTCATCCGATTCTCCGATGTTTTGGTTAACCAATCTGGCCCTGGTCCCAATTCGAGGAGATAAAGGGGGTTCTGCTCTCCTTGTGAGCGATTGTTTGATGCAGGAGGTCTGCTGCTGGTGTTCTTCCTCATGGAAAAGTACAAATTGCAAAACTGATGGAAGGGGCCTTCTGAGATCGTAGGGAGAGGTCACGCTGTTACCTGCAAAGTACACAGGCCCCCGCAGCAGGGATGCACCTCGGACTGTGCATATAAACAGGTTAAAAGTGCATCACAACAGTGAAGCCGTTGTCAAGATGATATTCTGTGCAGAGGATTGTAAGACAGCCCCTGTTCCTGATCTGAGGCCTGAATGCCATAGGGACATCCCACTGGAGAGCTTTGAGGTGTGTGAAAAGGTCACCCTAAGTGATAAGACGGTGGTCATGGCTGTGGTGCAGCTTCACTGGCAGGTATTATCAAGCAGGACAGGCCTGACTCATGGAAGTTGCCTAAGATGATGTTAAAGTTAGACTCAGGACTCAGTCAAAATTCCCACCTCTCCCCTTGGAAATTTTTGAGCTTTTATGAATAAACCCCCAAATCCAAACTATTTTGGCAATGGTCTATTTTGGCTGAAATCTGAAGTATTTTGGTTTTGAAGTGGAGCAACTGGGAGATGTAGTTGAACCAACAAGACTGGCCTATAAAGGAGAAGGAAGCATGAGGAACTTCAGCTAGACAGATCAACATCTGGACCGCTCAGTGCTGAGGGTGTTTGAGAGCAGGTCAGAGAAACACCCATTGGGATGTTTACTTGATGTTACTTGGTCTTGCCCCAGCATGGGGAGCCTTACTTGACTCCATGAGGGCCCTTCCACCCTACATTGCTAGGATTCCCTAATAACAATATTTGTATTGATTATTATTTGATTTGTTGTAAAAATGCTGACATGTCCATGGAAAAGTTCAATGCAAAAGAGATTTGTTTGTTTTTGTGGGAGGAGGGCAATTTTCATCTAGTTTCCTAGGAATGTAGTGTTCCCACTCACTGTAGGGGGTCTAATCCAAAACAGATTGACGCCAAGGGGAGTTTTCCATTTCTTTCAGTGCGTTTTGGGTCAGGCTATTTGTTAAGATCAGATTTAATCATTTTACCAGCTAGCAGAGTGAGAAGCAAGGAAAGGTAACACTCAGTATATTTGAACCGTCTGCACTCCCTAAAGCAGGAGATCTTCAAGGCAAAGAGATTAGTGAAGCTCACATCAAATTATAAGTGTACATGAACTCAGAGAGGAAACAACATGTCCTCTTTTACTGAACTATTCAGTATGAGATTTTGAATGCACTGAAATCAGGAAACTGAAAGCAGGGTCTAAAATCCCAAGATGTTTGTGACAGCTTTACCTGCCTTTAATTGACTAGTAGAATCATAGAATATTACGATTGGAGGAGACTGTCACGGAGTGTGGGGGAGTCCGGCCCTGCACCCCTCTTTCTGGAACCCGCAGTGACTCTTGGCCAGCCAGTAAAACAGAAGGTTTATTGGACAACAGGAACACAGGTTACAGCAGAGCTTGCAGGCACAGCCAGGACCCCTCAATCGAGTCCTTCTGGGGGTTCAGGGTGCTTGGATCCCAGCTTAGGATACCCTGAATTCCGCCCCACAGCCCCAAACCCCAAACTGAAAACTACTTCCCTCCTGCCAGCCCCTTCCTTTGTCCACCTTCCCGGGCAAAGGCGTTGATGTCTCCCCTCCCTTACCTAGCTCAGGTTACAGGCTCCGGTATCATCCATCCCCTAAAGTCCTCCCCTGCTCTCCCATTCCCCACACAGACAGTCCCTACTCCATCACAGAGACCTCAGGAGGTATCTAGTCAAACACCCTGCTCCAAGCAGGACCAATTCCTAACTAAATCATCTCAGCCAGTGCTTTGTCAAGTCTGACCTGTAAGGAAGGAGATTCCTCCACCTCCCTAGGGAGCCCATTCCAGTGCTTCACCACCCTCCTAGTGAAATAGCGTTTCCTAATATCCATCCTAAACCTCCCCCACTGCTAGTTGAGACCATTACTCCTGGTTCTGTCATCTGCTACCACTGAGAACAGCCTAGCTCCATCCTCTTTGGAACCCCCCTTCAGGTAGTTGAAAGCAGCTATCTACTCCCGCCCATATTCTTCTCTTCTGCAGACTAAACTATCCCAGTTCCCTCAGCCTCTCCTCATACGTCATGTGCTCCAGCCCCCTAATCATTTTTGTTGCCCTCCGCTGGACTCTTTCCAATTTTTCCACATTCTTCTTGTAGGGTGGGGCCCAAAACTGGACACAGTACTCCAGATGAGGCCTCACCAATGTCGAATAGAGGGAATGATCACATCCCTCGATCTGCTGGCAACGCCCCTACTTATACAGCCTAAAATGCCGTTAGCCTTCTTGGCAACAAGGGCACACTATTGATTCATATCGAGCTTCTCGTCCACTGTAACCCCTAGGTCCTTTTCTGCCTAGCCATTCGGTTCCTAGTCTGTAACAGTGAATGGGATTCTTCCGTCCTAAGTGCAGGACTCTGCACTTGTCCTTGTTGAACCTCATCAGGTTTCTTTTGGCCCAGTCCTCTAATTTGTTTAGGTCCCTCTGTATTCTATCCGTAGCCTCCAGTGTATCTACCACTCCTCCCAGCTTAGTGTCATCTGCAAACTTGCTGAGAGTGCAGTTCACGCCATCCTCCAGATTATTAATGAAACAACATCCATAACAAAACGGCATAACCAGTCCACTGGCCAACTCAGCCAACGCAAAACACAGCCAGACCCACCCAACCATCTCTCTACATGGGCTCCTACCTGAAATCTCTTTTAAAGTAAACTTATGGAGCCAGTTCCTGAGCTGCTATAAACTGGAATAGCTGGTGGACTTTTCATTCGAGCACTTTATCCCAAAATGATCTCAAAGTATTAAAGTCTTGCAAATAAAAACATGGGGAACAATATATTTGCATGAATATTCAGTCATTTCCCCTAGATGTGCATCTTTAGCACAAACCGGTCTTTGGCTGCTTTTTATTACAGCTCCTAGTTTTTTTCAGATATGCCCATCTATGCTTATGAACAAGGTCACTAGTAACAAAGTTCTTGCGTTTCTCCATGAGACAAAGAAACACCAAAGATAGGAATCAAAATTTCCATATGGAAATGGAAGCATAAAGTCACACTCATCTGGAAGCCTTCTTTCCTAGTAAGGTGGCTATTTTGGTACTAGATTTCTACAATTCTTTACCTTATCAATGTGAAAAATTAAAATGCACGTGTGCGCGCATGTGCACACACACACACATACACTTCAATTGTCCTGTTGGGACTAATCATGTTTCTCCATAATAGGAACCCATCAGAAAACATCAAGAGAAAAAAACTTTATATTAAATAGACAATTGAAAAATAAAGGATATTTTCCACCAAATGTAATATTAATATATTATTATATCTGTTATCATTTCCAGGTTTCAGAACTGCTCCTAAAACATCATCAACTCTTACCTTGTTGTAACAACGCAATATCCAGAACACTTACAAATGCCGTGTTCCCTCCTAACTGTGATGTAATGTGGGATAGAAAAGAAATTAATTCAAGAATCTTTTTCAGGTGGAAAGAGCCAAAATTGCTAGTAAAAGTGAAAACATCTCATCTCTAAATCACACTAATGCTGTAGCTATTTAGAGAAACTGAACTGAAAGACAATGGCAGAGAAAAAGAATTACTTTAAAAAGAAGGAGGTGAGCGTTTTGGAATTTCCAAAGGCAGCTTGCTTCGAAGCAATTGACAATTGCAAATTTTTTTCCCCAAATCAGCATTTTAGAAATGCCAACCCCAAACAACGCAAAGTCGGCAATTGCAGATATAACTTTCTTCTTATGAAACTAAAAGGCCAGATGTCACCACAGCCACCTGATCTATGGCAGGGGAGTGCTTGGAGTGGTAGATTTAAGCCTCATATTAGCACTCTAGTACCTTTCCATAACTAAAGCAGGAGCTATGCTATTTATAAGAAGTCAATTAAAACCACAAACTAGGAATAAACTCGAATAAGTTCAATACCCAGCATTCTTGTTGAAATCAGTAAGATTACGTTCACACTGGTTCACTGTATATTAACTGAGGAGATATGAATGAAGAGCAAAGTTAAGCAGCGGAAGCTGAATGAAAACGATGGGTGAGACCCTCATGCCTGCTCTGGCTTCTTGCACAGCCTACAACTGGAGTTCTGCAGTGGGGAAGCAGAGACAGCAAGTGAGTTTGGAAAAGCTTCCACCTCCAAAGGAAAGGACCCTAATGAATACTAAGTAAAACATCTCTCTCTCTCCCGTGCTCACACGCAGTATCTTATCATCCTGTACGATTTACGGCTATAAATCTCTCTAATTTACCGTGAGCGACTAGAGACAGTGATAGGACCAGCCTGTCCTTCTCAGAAGATAGTTCTGCTTCCTAGAGAATCTCCACCTAAAGGGCCACAGTGAATTGCAGGTCAAACAGCATCAAGAAAGATAGTTCCCTTGGAAGCTAGGTGGGTCCTGACGTTCCTGTTCCTTCTCCCGCTTCAAACTAAGAGCAAAACTCAACTATGCAAGAGAGATTTCATTCCATTATCGGTGTGTATCCACCGCGAACCCATGAGACCTTCCATGGGGGCAGAGAATGATGCACTGGGGGGAGCCCATTCCGTATTGCACTGTCTTTATTCACAATCTTCTCTCTCCCCGGCTGTCGACTGGGAATATTTCACCAGCATAAAACTTAGTCTGGGAAATTTTAAATGAGAATGTTTGATATTCAAATAAATGAAGCACATTTTTAGGGGAAAAAAAAGAAAAAACCCTCCATTAAACAAGATTCTTTAGAACCAAGGGGTAATTTTAAACAGACTATTTTCATCTTCATATGCACAGCGTATGAAATCTTTTATCTCAGTACAGCACAATGGACCAGACACTCGGTTGGTATAAATCACCGTTGCTCTGCTGATGCTGATGGATCCGTGACATCTGACGCCAGGTGATGATGTATCCTGATATTCCCAAACTTTGACATGCAGTGTTCAGGATAGTTTAGGCAGTTGGTCCTATTTCACTGCAAGTTATTTTGTGAGAGAAAATGAAGACAACATTTTAGGGTCAAAAGCATCAGCACTTCAAGAACAGAAAAACAATCTTTTCTCTTGGTAGACAGAATGGATTTTGGAGCTCTCCTTCAGTATTAGAACTGAAAGAAAAATAGACCACTCACCGTAGTCTTTTCCCTGTAATGTTGAAACTTGTTGCAAGATAGAGATCTCTTTCTTGAACTCAAATGGATTGTGTCATGAGAGGTGGGGTTTATTTTTTCTGCCAACATGAGAAAACAGAATTCATAGAATATTAGGGTTGGAAGGGACCTCAAAAGGTCATCTGGTCCAAGTTGCTAGTCAAAGCAGGACCAATCCCCAGACAGAATTTTGCCCCAAACAGCCCCCTCAAAGATTGAGCTCACAACACGGGGTTTAACAGACTAATGTTTAAACCACTAAGCTATCCCTCCTGAATCTTAGGTCTGGCACAGGCAGGGTGTGTGTGTCATTAAAATACCAGTTGCGTCTCCCGGCAGCAGGAGGTAGACAGACACCAATATATGGTCTTCAAATATTGTTCAAGTTCTTAGACATGTTGATGCTTCTCTTTGTCTTTCTCTCTGTTTCATGCAGTTCATCTATCTGAAAATCGCCCCTAGCAAGAAGCACGTCCAATCACAAATACACTTAGAGAAGCACAGCAAGATTTTAATCACTATCTGCCAGGATTAAAGCTGTGAAGACGGTTTCTTTCAGAGCAGCAGGACTAGACGTCTGTGTGTCACACAGCCAAAGGGCAAGGAGCATTCTTCTGCTCAGTGCTGAGCGAGAAGGAACATTTGAAGCAGCAGCATGAGAGAGTCCAGTAAAAAGTCAGGAAATGCACCTGCGCGTGCCCGTCCGATTCAGATCTCAATTGGGTGCTGTCAAGGGCCCTCAGCAAAGAGCCTGTCATGCCACATGCCATTTAGCTGAGCCCTGGCGGGATCCTTATCAGGCAGGATAATGAGGGTGATGCTGCAGCTGGGAAGAGGGAAGATCCTGCCAATGTCCCTAAAGGCCAGGATGTGACCTCACATTAGATCAGGAGGACCAGTCTGGAGACGATAGCAGTGAAAACTCTGGAGAGGGGGATGTGCCTGGCCAGAGACTGGAAGTCCAGGTGGTTACTGCAACTCTCTAACCCCTCCCTCCCATTGTTTTCTAGAGAAATTGGACTTTCAACATTGAGGATTTGGTAGGTTATGGCCAAACAATTTACTGTCCTGGATATTATGTCCTGCATTGCTGTGTGTGCGCCTGGGGGGTAGTGCAGATGCCACAACATTTGCATGGCCTCCTCTCCCTTCCCCTCCCCTCCATCAGCCTCTGCTGGGCACAATCCCAAGTGGATGCAGAGCACTGGGGGAAAGGTTTCGGAAAAGCCAGCTTTGTTGTTTATCCAAGAGTTCAGAGTATGGGCTGTATGGCTTGTGCTGAAGCCCATAGTCTGTAGCAAGTTCACAACTAGAAATCAGTGCCTCTCTGGCCGTTTCACTGCAGGCAGGCAGGTGGGGATGGAAAGGTTCAAACACGGCTTGGATCAATGCTCTCCATCCTAGCTCAGGCTTGGTTGGTTCCCTTCATTTCCTCCCAGTCCTGTTAGCTTATTCTGGGAAGTTTCTCAGGCAGCAGGAATTCTCCATGGCCTTTCAGGAGAACAGGGAGTGCAAACCTGCTCGGGCCTCCATAACAGCCAGGTCCCTACAACATCCAGGGCTCACTTTGACTAATTTACAAAGTCTCTGGCCTTGAAATTGACCAACATCACCATTTTGATGTTTCCACCTGACATTTCCTGGTATTATAACCATGGGGGTCCCGACCAAACTGGGAGAATGGGGGAGTTCAGAGGTTATTGTGGGGGGGTCACAGCATTGTCACCCTCACTTCTGTGCTGCCTTCAGACCTGGGCTCCAAGGGCAGAAGCCAGCAACCTTTCTGAAGGTAGAGGAGGTTCCCAGATGTGCAGGTGGGTCCCTGCTGTTGGGAGCACCTCAGCTCCTACCTACTACTTGGGAGCACCTCAGCTCCTACCATTTTCGGGGCATCCAGAGAAATGGACCCCTGAGCCCCAGAAGGAACTGCAAGGGAAGCCTCAAGCCCTCATGGCAGAGTCCAGGCAGAAGCCCCGAGCTCAGGCACACAGCGCCAGCAGGAGTGGGGAGGGGCATGAAAGTCCTGAGCCTGGTGCCCCAGCACTGGCTGACCCCCCGGGGGGCCAGAAGCTCTGAGTCCAGGCACCCAGAGACGTGACTGGAGCGGAAGCTGCCAAGACCAAAGCCCTGAGCGCAATGCCGGGCTGACGCAGCTCACTCACTTCTGCATTGCCTTTGCAGGTGCCTCTGATATCCCCCCGGAGAGGAAGCCCTGTCTCCAGCCGGGCAGACAAACAGCTAGGAGGCCAGTACTGGGTTCTCCTGGCTCGGGGGGGATCCCAGCAGGACAGGGAGATTGGATTTGACGGGGCAGGGCTAATTCGATCTAGCCAAAAAAGGCACAACAAGAACCAACAGCTGCCAGCTGAAGCCAGAGAAATTCAAATGAGATGTAGGTGCACATTTCTGACAGTGAGGCAGACTAGCCCCTGAACAAATGACCCAAGGGAGAGGTGGAGTCTCTGTTTCCTGGTGTCTTCACACCACAACTGCATGTCATTCTGGAAGGTGCCTTTTAGTGACTTACAAGCAATTGGGCTTCATATGGTGCAAAGTGTGTGAAATTTCATAGCCTGCGAAATAGAGGCCAGATTAGGAGATCGAGTTGTGTCATAACCTCTATGAAAAGCTCAGCGTGGGGTGAGGAACAGACTCTGCTGTTTTACTGGGTATCCTGCTTGCTCCCCAGAATCAATAATGAGCAAGTGGAGTGATCTGGGGTGCAGCTCAAACATCCAGCTGGGCTGGCCAGGGAAAGGTGGGTGCGGGAGTGACTTCACAAAGGCCTTTGGCAGGAACTCAGGCTATTGGGCAAAGATGATGAGGCGGCTGTCACCTCACAGAGCTCCCTTGACAACAGCCAGGCAGGACAGGGATGCGGGACAGGGGGAACCTCGGAGAGCCCTGTAGCCTTGCTGCAGCAACCCTCCATCTCGTGGTCTCTCGCTGAGGACCAAGAGACGTTGGTGTGCAGGAGATTCAGTGCGTGTGTTTGACATTCCTGTGTGGATTTTTCTCAAAGACTTTGTCATTTGTGTAGAAGGTAAGAAAAAATATAGGCTCTAGATAGAGATACAAGAGATATTATGTTTCTAATGCTCCTGTTACAGGCACAATTTTGATATGCAGGGAAAGTCATAAGGCTCTAAACACTGGATTTGTACACTGCATATTTATATTTGACATTGATGAGGCCTCATCTGGAGTACTGTGTTCCCTGGGAGGTGGTGGAATCTCCTCCCTTAGAGGTTTTCAAGGTCAGGCTTGACAAAGCCCTGGCTGGGATGATTTAGTTGGGGATTGGTCCTGCTCTGAGCAGGGGATTGGACTAGATACCTCCTGAGGTCCCTTCCAACCTAGTCTATGATTTTAAGGTGCCTAAACACCTTGACTGGTGGGCACCTAGTTCATATAGTGACATGAACATTCCCCATCTTACAGTACTTTGAGTACAAATTGAATTCTCTAAGAATGTACACATCAACCCATTAATCTGAGTTACAATTAAGTAAAAATGTGTCCTTTAAGAAATATAGCACCCTGTTTCAGGCCTTTTTTTGTTCCAAACGATGTTAATAATGGCAAAACAGACATCAGATTCCCATACAAATTCCACGTGAGAACAAAAACCTTTCCCTTGTATTTTAAATAGTGTCAGAGGCAAATGACATTCTGTATGTTTGCTCTCCGGGATGTGACCCCTTTCAAATATCATGCATGCATCACATTCCATTCCCCAAAGCCAGATAAAGATAGCAAATGTGAGTCCTACAGAGTGGGGTCAGGGAAGGGGGGATGAAGGGGGGAAGCCCCTTCTGACTGGTTGTCTGTCTCTCCTCCTCCAGGGGCAGGGCAACCAATCAGAACTCAATCTCCCTCTCCTCCCCTCTGCCCTCCTGTGAGCAGTGGGTTGGCTTCTCTGCCACCCCCCCTCTCCTGCAGTTGCTGGCACACCCCTGGAGAGGAGCAGAGACCCTGCTACAGCTCCCCAGGGTTGGGAGGGGAACTGAGTGTGAGGTGGAGGAGCTGGGTGTGGGGGCAGAACGAGTGGGAGCTGGGGGTTGGTGGGGCTGGATTGGTAGAGGGTGAGGATAGAACTGATGGGGGCTGGGGGGGAAGAACTGATTTGGAGATTAGGGGCAGAGGATTGATTTGGAGGTTGGGGGGCAGAATTCATTGCTGGGCAGGGGACAGGCAGATGTGGAGGTTAGAACTCCTGCAGCAGGGGCCAAATCCTCGTAGCCAATACATTTGGGAGCCTGGGCAGCACTAACACACACTCTCTCTCTCTCTCTCTGGGGATGTCACAGACAGACTGAAAAACAATAGAATCTCTTTGTAAATAACCACAGGTTTGGGGGACATTCTCTTGATGCGTTGGGGTCTGACTCATTTATTTTTGGTCTCTTGAGATAGGCGATGCTCTGTGGGAAGACTATTTTGGGAATGAGAAGAAATGATTAATTATTAATTGCTTATCATCCCAAAATATTATCCTCAAGTGCGTGTCACTTTCTCCACTGAGCATGCTTTTGTCCAGAGTTCTTATATTTAACGTTAATGTTAGTTTCCACTAATGTTAATTCTGCCACAAAAGACAGATCACGATCTAACATTAGCCTCCGTGGTTGATTTAAGGGTGTGGGTAGCCTCTTAAGGTATATAACAGAAGAGAAGGAACCAAATGGCACAGCTAAGCTTTTTTCCATCTCACTCTAGGCCAGAGTGTGTACAGAACTACTGGGTGTGAATCACCTTATGGTAGGGCACATTTGGAATGCAAAGTAACAGATACAAATCTGGCACCCCCATGCCTCCAGTTACCCAGGATTTTTAAGGGTCTTGTATGACAAGTGAAGCTGTTTTTATTCTATATAAATTGTGTAATAAGTCTATTGATTTCAGCAAAGAGCAGGGGAGAGGCCTTGAAAGGCAATAGGCAAATGATATGAGTAATTTTGTGGCAGATATTCATGTTGGCTATTTCTATTCTCCCTAGTAAATAGGAGGAGGAGATGCCACCTCTCTACATCCTTGAAAATTTCTTTTAATAGATAGTCCATATTTATAGAAACAATTTTGGGAAGATTAGGACAAATGTTAACACCTACATAAGTTATTTCCTTGTATATTTGAAATG
This sequence comes from Aldabrachelys gigantea, assembly GCA_026122505.1. Lineage (NCBI taxonomy): Eukaryota > Metazoa > Chordata > Testudines > Testudinidae > Aldabrachelys > Aldabrachelys gigantea. The sequence goes on along the minus strand of CM047483.1, from coordinate 3,937,736 downwards.
GAAAAATGCTGAAACGTAGAAGGCTCTGGTCCTTTGGATAGATCCATTGCTTGTGATTTGTTCTGGTTACTGCCAAAACCAGAGACCTTTCCAAAAATACAAGTTACATTCAGTAACGGTGGCAGTGATGAGGACAGAGCCTTCCACAGGCCCTCCTCCCCCTAAGTTTTTCCAAATAGAACTACAGGGTTTTACAGCAGAAAGTGGCCTTCAATCTATTTCAGTCTTCAATCAACTGCTGGCACCAACAGATGACTGGTTCTGACTAATTGTTCAGTGACTTCTCTACCTTCCTGGGTAACAGGGTCTCTTTGAGCTGGATGGATCCCACACTAGAAACACAGGCACCCCAGGCACAGGAGATTGCAGTCTTTGAACAGCAGGGTTTGTTGGGCTGTGCCTGCACTGGGCATGTTTTGTGCCCCCCAGGAACAAAACAATCCCTCAGTTCCCTCATTCGTTCAGAAGCCTGGATAAAGGGGACTCCACAAAGGCAGGGCTATAGGGTGGGTTGTGAGATCCACTCCGAGAGCCACAGTTACTCTAAGGTAAGTAACCTTTCTTCAAGTCCAGTGGTGCCCATAGCTGTACGCATGCGATTGGCAGGGCAGAGCTGTTCCCATGGCAGCTACCAAGAGGAGCAGCACTAGATGTCCACTACCCACTCAGGTCTGGCCCCACTGCCCCTCCCCCATTCTGACAGAGGGTTCCTGGGCCCAAACCTGAGCAGCACTGCAACCCCTGCTCACTCAGTCCTGGCTCTGCTGCCCCCACATCATGACGGAAGGACCCGGGGCCAAACCTGAGCGGGCAGTGAGGGATCCAGGGCTGCTTCTCCTTACCCCTGCCATGGGGCTGTATTGTGCACCAGGGCTCACCTAGGGGCCTGGATGGCCTTGCCCCACTTCCAGCAGCCTGTGTCCCCTCCTCTCTGCCAAAAGGATTTGCTAAGTGTCAGCCCCAAGATCTGCTGCAAGGACGAGGAGCTGCGGTGAGGGCCTGAGTGAGGGACTTGGCTAGGAGAGGGGCAGTGAGGAGCCCTGAGGGTCGAGCAGAGGCAGACATGATGGGCTCTGCCTATGCCCCAGTGATGGGTCTCGATGGGCGATTCTGTTTTGTTTCCTTGCTCTGAACAGGATTTTGTTGGAGAAGAAACTTTGGGCTGGAACCCGGAGGCGCCATGCGTTGTGCGTACCAGGGGAAAAATGTCTGGGGGTGCCCCTGTTCAGTTCTTCAGCTGTGTGGTTCCAGCTCTAGGAGACTGACCAGCAGAGCCCTGTCTGGAATGTGGGATTGAGTCCTGACTGTCACTAACTAAACGATTGTAATGCTGACCTACCAAGTTTGGCATCCGCTCATGTGTGCAGATCAAGGGCACATTGCTTAGAGGAAATAAGGGAATTATTTCACATAGCTGTCTTGCAAATTCCAAATATTGGGATGCTGCTTAAGCTTTAGTATGTGGAGGGAGAGGTATAGCCACTATTTGATAGCAGACTGTATACCCTGCACAGCCCTTTTTGATAGACTCTGGAAAGAGATGGCTTGACCCTTAGAAGCTCTTGAGATGGCAATAAAAGACAGGACAAAACTTTTCCAACTCTCTCTTTCGGTAATATAACAAGGCCTTTGAAATGGGTGAGGTGTGGATTATATCTGCAGGAAAGGAATGAGGTTGGGAAAGGAAACAGGTCATTTAAGAGGTTGGCTGAAGGAAAGGCTGGTTTGGATAGGGCTAAGCAGGCCATTGCCATGCTGGAGATGAATGCAGTGGAGCTCTAAAATGAAAGCTCTGGACTGCAGCGCACGAGACAGACATTTGCCTGACCTGTACGAGCTGAGAGAGAAAGGGTCCCCTGCTGGATGGAGGAGAAAAGGTGTGTCCTAGTGATGGAGATGAGGAGTAGACACAGAGACGGGCTGCCGACTTTTGAAGCTAACTTAGTACCAAAAATGCGAGAACACACACCAGTGCCAAACACAGAGACATCAGTGCCTATGGCAGTGCTGCAGATGCAGTTACGGAACCAGCAGGTACCAGTACAGGGGTTGATGCTGATGCGATTACTGATGTTGGCATCTGCCATTTGTGAGCATTTTCAGGCACCTCTGGCTTGCACTTGTTCAGGGCTGAGTCAGAGGCTGAGCCAGCTTCACTTGCCTGTTAGGTGAACAGGCTTAGTGACTTGTTTCCTGGATGGTGAAGGTTTGGGCCTCTCTTTATGGGAAAAGGAGGACCTGTACCCATAATCATGCCTGTCCCAGGTCTGGGATGTCCATTGATTCAGGGAGGAGGTGGTACTGGTCTTTGGTGCTGCAGTGGTAGTCAGTCCTGAGGCAGTCTTCTGTGCCAGATCTTTGCCTGACACTACCAAGGATTTTTTTGGCGATACTGACCCTGGGAACTGGCTGGCAGAGACGTAGCAGGGGGCAGATAACAGAGATGCATTGGTGCTAGCTAGCAAAGGGTTCACTATTCTCTGTTAGCAACACGTATCAGGCCTGACAAACTCACTCACTCACTACATTGCTTTCATAGTGCTTATCCACAAAGTGTCTTGTAAGGTATCAAATGAAAGCCAATGACACACTGCTCATTAATATCAACGTATAATGCATGTATTGACACTATATAAGAAATTGGGCAAAACAATTGCAATATGTATCAAGTCTGTAACAAGGCAGCATGGACAAGCTAAGTTTTCTGCCATACAAAGCATATGTATGCCTCTAGCACTATCTCTGATGTAAATTAATCATTATAAAGCTAACACAATGGACACTCTATTTACATGTGAAGTCAACAAGAAAACAGGTTGACAGAGGATGTGACTACACTGGAGAACCAGTACCAGGAGAGAAAAGTCTTAGGTTGGGGGTTCATTTCAAAAGTTTACTGGACTGCAAGAGGAAGGCAAATGGACCCCCCCCCCTTATCCATCACCGGGGGAACAAAAAGGACAGCAGTTTTTGTATCCATGAGCAGTGGATCCCAGCCAGGGGTGTTCGTGACAGTGTGAGGAAATGTTAGAAAGGTGAAAAGCTGGATGGACCTTTGGTGTGACCCAGTATGGCCGTTCTTATGTTCTTAAGCTGCTTTAGACAAGGTGTAGACATGCAGACTCACCCCTGCAGTGCCTCCTGCTGGTCATCCTCAGGAATTACCTCACTTCCAGCCAGGAGCGCCCTTTGCAGGCTAGTGATCTCCCTGGCCTCTGGCCCCTCTGTCCCTCCCTAGACCCCCATGCCCTTTTAACTGGGGTGCTGCCCCCAGCAGTCCCCCACCAATATGGGTCTTCCCTCCCCCAGGGAATCCCCAACCCACTATCCCCATTTTGCCTCAGTTTTGGCTACTGCCCAGTCTCCATCTAGCTCCTGTTCAATGGGGCAGACTACAGTATCAGCCAGTCATCATCAGCAAAGGGGTTTGGACCTGCTGCCTCTGCCTACCCATGAGCTGCCCCTTTGCAACCCCAGTACCTTAGGCCTGCAGCCTGTGGGGGTTTCCAGGCCAGAGTTCCCCAGCTCCTCTTGCCTCCCCCCAGCCTTACTCTACTTTGGGCATCCAGGTACACTCCCCAGCAGCCAGGCCCTTCTCCTTCTAAAAGCAGAGAGAAACTGTTTGCTCCTGGCTTCCCTGGCCTTTTTATACAGGCTAGCTGTGGCCTGATTAGGGTGTGGCCCAGCTGTGGCCAGTCAGTCCCACTTTTAGAGCTGCAGCTTTTAAGCCCTTCTTGCGCCAGCCCCAGCCCCAGCCCCAGCCCCAGCCCTCTTCTGGGCTGTTTTAAGCCCCAAAGGGCAGGAATGGGTAACGGCCCTGCTACATTTTTAGTTGTCTCCCGAAATCAGTGGGGTTCTGAGGTCCTGTGGGTCCTCCCCTTAGGCTGGGGGGGGAGATCCTTTAGCAGTGAGTGGGCTTCCGCCCGCCCACTTCCCAGACACCCTATAGATACATTTTTAGTTGTCTCCCAAAATCAGTTGGGTTCTGAGGTCCTGTAGATCCTCCCCTTAGGCTAGGGAGTGGGGGATCTGTTAGCAGTGGGCAGGCTTCTGCCTGCCCAGTTCCCAGAAACCCAATAGGTACATGAGGATTTTAGCCTATTAGGTTTTGACTCTCAGAAGTGTGCTATACCCTTTGTTTTAAACATATCCAGGTCTGTTTCCACTTCTTGTCATTATTTACTAGGTCTTAAAGTGTCTTCTTAGATAGTAAACTTAGGAAGGTTTCACTCTTAATGTATTCCAGAGCTAGATTGTTACAAAGGACCCAGTGCTGAGGTGTGCCAGTCAAGCTGTGTACGCTGCTCTCTTTGGAAAAAGAACAGGAGAACTTGTGGCACCTTTCTGTGAATGTCCAGCAACAAGGGCTGGATGCTACAGAGAGGACGCTGGCAGAGGGACTTGGCAGTTGTTGTGTCTGTTTAGGAGGGACAGAGGGCAAGGCATGTGGAGAGCCAAAAGTCAAGGCTTGTCTGTGGCCAGAGGCTTTGGGTTTTAGGGAGCTGAGCTAAAGCAGATATCATGCAATACTGCTTCACATGAAGGGCAAGTGGCAGAGAGGTCTCTCAACTCAGATGAGCAGTAGAGGGTAGATTTGTCTTGGAAGCTGATGCTTGCTCTTGGGGCTGAAGTTCACCTCACACTATTTGAGGTGATATAGCTTCAAACGGGTGTCCCTGGAGTTGTTCTTACTCAGAACCACCAATACATGGCTCTTACCAAGACAATGCAGACAGCAGCTGTGGCAATGAGGGAGTAGAATTAAACTGGCACAGGACTGAGTTTTAAGCCAGAGGGCTTCAGCTCTGTCATTTTGCCATGGGTTTGAAGAGTAGACTCACTTTTGGCACCCCACCCCCATGGCTGGCATAGCCACCCTTTCCTTTGTAGCACCCCTGCTGCTGGTCACTCATCCTGTGATGATCCACCTTGGCTCAGAACTTGGGCCTCTGGCCAGGTCACATTTTAGTCCCAGCCCATCCATGATAATAAATGTACAAAAAAGTTTTCCCAGACCTGAAGAGCTCTGTGTAAGCTCAAAAGCTTGCCTCTCTCACCAACTGCAGCTGGCCCAATGAGATATTACCTTCCTTGTGTCTCTCCAAAAGTACAAGAGTCAAAAATTGCCCTGATGCAAAAGATTCTCTGACTCCTCTTGGACTATTCCTTAGCCTCCCCATTAGACTTAGTCATCTGCCCCCCCCCCCGGCTCCATAATTCTCACACTGGGCTTCTATACCCCTTTCTCAGTGCTGGTAGGAGAATCCAGGGCCACCTCTGCTCTAGGTTCTGGCCCAGGGACCCTGTATCAAATAGCTCCTTCTGCTCCTTCATACACATTGCTATTTCCTTACCTCCAAGCCCCCTTTGCTGCTTCCCTACAGCCTGAGCATAAATACAGCCTCTGCTCTGGGTCCCAAGCCTTGGGCTTCTCCCTAGTCCTCCCAGTTCCACCATTCTCTGCTGAAATGCTGGCCCTTCACACTGGGTTCTTCCCAGGGCCCATTACAGGGACTGATTCTGTCCATGGCCTTCTTCTGTCTGCCTTCCCCAGGGAGAGGGAACTCCTTACTTCCTCTCGCCTCAGTGCCTCTCCTGCATCTTCACTATAGCTTCCACATCCTTATTTTATGAAAGTGACCCAACTCCTCTCCAGCTGGGTCTAATAAATCAAGCCTAACACACTAGGTGCCGTAAGGTGAGCTAACTCAGCGCTCAGACATTTGTTAACTCTTATTCACCTATATGGAGCAGACACCCCAGCACAGAAGGATAGAGGAGCCCAGGGACAAGTTTAGTTTAGAGTGTTTGGTTTTCTTGGTATTACCAGAACATAATAAAAGAGGTTAATATTTTGATGGGAATTACCCCTAACTAAAATACATTTAATCCTTCTCAGGGAACATTCTCAAACAGCTAACTTACTAGTTTATGCCTAGATTCTACACTGGGATTGGCTAGCCCAGGAAGACTATCATTAAAGTGAATGAACTCCCCAATGATGCAGTGATCTATGCATCAGGGCTTAGACTGTAATATGATCTCCTCTGAGGCTAAGGTACATAAAAATATTTGATTTTTTTATATATATAAAAATTAGTATCATGGAAGACATCAGCTTAATACATTTCCACCTTAGTGAAGTTCTTATTGATAACAGTGAGAATTGAATGTAGCGATGTTAAGTTGGCATTTTGCTTTTGCTACTGACTAATGCAGCAACAACAAGATATTTTATCTGAAGTAAAATGGATTCATACATCAAAGTGAAAAGAGTACATAAGTAGTTTGCACTGTGTAGACTGATAGAAGCTAAAATGGTTGTAGCATAAAACTTACTGCACTGACAATTAAAACAATTAAAGGCACAGGGCTTTCAGCAACAGAATCAAATGGTTACAAAAAAAGTTTAAGCATTGTGGGCAGCAGGTTAGCTATATTCCCGAGGGCCCACACACCAATAAGAATCTGTATTGCAAATTTGGTGTGGAAAGACAGTGCCCTGCCTATAGCATCTCAGGGGAGGTAAAAAAGTTACCCTGGCTTTTTAATTAAAAACATAAAATAAACCTCTGAACCAGGGACACTGCAGTAGTAGGGGATGATGTGGAACATACAGCAAGCTTAGAAATTTGGTTCGCCAAGTAAAAATTATGCTATGCCTAGGGAGGTCAGACACATGGATGGTGCAGCAATGGTATAGTACAGGGTTGGCAACCTTTCAGAAGTGGTGTGCTGAGTCTTCATTTATTCACTCTAATTTAAGGTTTTGCATGCCAGTAATACATTTTCATGTTTTTAGAAGGTCTAAGTCTATAATATATTAACTAAACTATTGTTGTATGTAAAAGTTTTTAAAATGTTTAAGAAGCTTCATTTAAAGTTAAATTAAAATGCAGATCTCCCCAGACCGGTGGCCAGGACCCGGGCAGCGTGAGTGCCACTGAAAATCAGCTCGCCTGCCGCCTTCGGCGCACATGCCATAGGTTGCCTACCCCTGGTATTGTATAACCTACCAGATCCCCACATACCAAGCTGCCTCAACCTCTCCATGAAGTAACCATGCCATCTCCGACAAATTCTATATAGATAATAAAATCAAATTAGATTCAGAAATCTTCAAGTGTAGTATATCTTCCAAAGAAAAAAATAGACTGAGCATATAAATGAATCTTACAGATACATTCATAAACATGACTACTATTTTAATAAAATAATAGTATTAGGTGTATTCAAAAGTGGTAAAAGAGCAAAATAGGCATTTTATTTAATTAGTCTAAAACTACTTAGAAGGCAAATTTAAGACACTGTTTCCTCTTCAGATTGAAGAATATGGAACAGATGAAAGCCAAAGAATACCACCACCATATTAGCAGGATCCCTTCCAGCTAATTTTGACATTCTTCCTATTTTCCCTGTAACCAGAACAAAAAGAGAAAAAATATTAGAAGATGGATTTTAATGGAGTGGCAAACAAAAAAAGCAACGCACATTTTCTACAGTGGAGTTTTATTCAGCTTATTTCTATATTTTAGAAGTAGAATCACATTCAGTGACGTTTTCAGCAAATCTTACTGCAAAACTACAATAAAGTTTTATACATCATGCTTAAGTGACTTACTAGAGAAAGCCTTACTTTTGAATCTATCATCCATGCAAGCCTTGATAACAGTTTATAAACCTGAGTAGTATTAACTTGTGATAGAGAAAGCTTAAAATGAATGCCAAAATGTCAATTATCCAAGAATACTATCTTGTAGGACAGGCTCACAGTTCCTGCAAAAGGAGCCAAACTTAAACCTTGCAAAACTGCCTGGCCTCATCCAGAAAACCACTGGAGAATTGGGGGGGTGGTGTACAGCTTCTGAACTGTGCATTCCCATTTTAGTAGGTTCCCCGTACCCTTTTACACTTATATCCCTCTCCAGGGTTTTTAACAGCGATCTTAACTCTGCATTCCCTGGTTTGCAAACATTAGAGTTTTGTTTTGGAGTACATTAAATTTGCTTAATTTACAAATCAAGTTTTTCTTACCACACTGAAAATGAGAAGAGTAAAGGTCAGTTAAACAGCCTGGGAAATGAGAGTCACTACTTTATGTGCAATGTTTGTCATACTTCAGACAAAAAAAGACAGGATGTGTCAGTTACACAATTACCTGTTTGAAAGGCAAAGTGCACACTCATTTGGATACGTGTGCCCATCAGTCCCACAAACCGGGTTAAAGTTCTTTGGACATCCAGGCATACCATACAAGTAGCATTTTGGCTAAGGAGGAAACAAATTTATGAAACAGTTTAGGATAAGCAATTCCAAACAGCATTTTGGAAACCTCCCAGATTAAGCAACTTAACAAATCCTGCCATCTTCCAATGGCATACCAATGTACTTATATACAAATAATAATCAACATTTCATAAAAATCTGTGGAAGGGTTGTGAGATATTGCATCTCTTTCCTAGTTACGTGGAAATTTATCACTTCAGGTTTCACATACTAATTGCTCCCTGCCATCACTTAGCTAAATACTTAAATTGCTCAATAGTCAAGGGAGCCTTAGTCATCAATGCTTTAAAAAAAAAAAAAAGGAGTGTTTTTTTTTTAACCTTAGGATATGAACATACAGTGGAGACAAGGGGCTTTAGTTTTTGCGTGAAATAAACTCAGAGATCAACCCAAGGTGGGTGTGTAAGGCTAGCCTCCATATATCTACCACTTGGTAAAAGTGAAGTGCCTTATCTTCACTGTGTTTACGTCAGGATCACTCATGCACTTTAGTTACCCTGAGATTAAAAAAAAGCCATCACGGTATTTTTAACAGTGAAGACATGGTCACTCATTAACAAATCAAGAGCATACTGTAAGATACACTAACACGATTTTGAATGGAATCTAACATTTTAGGGCCAAAATAATCTCACTGTAAAAACTCCCATCTGGTGCTAGCCATCTTGCTATAAAATCCTACACTTAAATTGCTGGTCAACGCTGCTGGGTTGGTCAGGGATGTGAGAAAGCCACATGCTAAAAATCCTATGCTGACCTAACCCTGGGTTTGGTTTCATCAGCCTAGCTACCATGGCTCAGGCAGATGTGTTCCTGCGCTATGTGGACACAGCCTACACCTACAGAAGGGGTTTCTGCATTTCAGGTGATGCTGGCATAGCTACAGCGCATTAGTGCGGACTATCCCTAGGACGGCAGGCAGATCCCTCAGTGCTGCTGTAAAATCTGTACCTCGGTGGAGCTAGCTGAGGTCCAGCTGCGCTGGGAAGAGGCAGGCAGCTGAGCACTGACCACACCAAGGGAAACAGCCACCCGCCTGGCCTCCAGCAGGGCTGGAAAACACCGGCTGACCGGCCTGTGTCTGCCAAGAGCCAGAGACCATCAGCGCCCAGCAGCGAGCAGCACCTACGGAAACGCCTCACCAGACCCTGGGAAGCAACAAGGCCCCAGAAACGAGCTCAGCTCGGTCCGCGCCCCGTTGTGCCCGGCTGAGGGGAGCCCCCCAGGCTCCGGGCGGTCACACGGGGCTGGGGGCTGCTCTCACAGCACCGCGGGCTCATGCCTGGCTCCCCAGCCCGCCCCCCGGGGCTCCCTGGGACGGAAAGCAGCTGGGGGGCCGCAGGGGCCTACCCCGTGCGGGGGAGATGGGGGCTGAGGGCAGGTGCAGGGCCCCGTGCCCCCCGCGGGCGGGCTGGGGGGGCGCTAGGCAGCGCAGCGCCCGGGACAGGATGCGGGGGGGCCCGGCGCTGGGCGCTGTCGCGGGCTGCCCGCACCCCCGGCCCCACTCACCGAGATGGCGGCGGCGGCCCGCGCGGGCGGCGGCAGGAGGATCCCTGAGGGGAGAGAGGGACACAGCGTTACCATGGCAACAGGCCCAGCCCCACGCCCAGCCCAGTCCGCGCCAGGCCGGTACCTGCCAGCGCCCCGCACAGCAGCAGCAGCGCAGTCGCGCGCACGACACAGCCCAACGCTCCCATCGCCATACCCGGCGCCGCGGGCAGCCCGCTTATAGGGCACGTGCCCCCGGCGCGTCACACTCCGCCCCGCCCACGCGCCGCCACTGACCACGCCCCCGGAGACTCCCCACCCCGGGGGGATGGGGGCAGGGCAGTGGTGCCCATGGGAGAGTGGGGAGACGATGTGGGGTGGCTCCTGTGGGGTGGCTGGTGGCGCCTGTGGGGGTGCGGATGGTATAATGGGAAGGGAGGGGTGATCCCAGTCAGCTCTGTGTTCTTGGGGAGCCGGGCGCAGTACCCAGCCTGACTCAGGAGAGACCCCCCGCCAGCCGCTGCTTAAACCAAAACCCATCAGAGAAAAGTCTTGCAGAGAGCAGTGAAGGGCATTGGGAGACACACCTAGACCCCTCCTGACAAGGGTGATACGATTAAGACACCTATTAGCATACAGAATGGAGAGCAGAGACAACGCCCCTAGCCTTCTCTGCAGGGGACAGGGAGACATCTCCGTTAGCATACAGAGTGGAGAGCAGAGACAACGCCCCTTGCCTCCTCTGCACGAGAGATGGGACAGGGAGACATCTCCGTTAGCATACAGAGTGGAGAGCAGAGACAACTCCCCTAGCCGCCTCTGCACGAGAGATGGGACAGGGAGACATCTCCGTTAGCATACAGAGTGGAGAGCAGAGACAACTCCCCTAGCCTCCTCTGCACGAGAGATGGGACAGGGAGACATTTCCGTTAGCATACAGAGTGGAGAGCAGAGACAACTCCCCTAGCCTCCTCTGCACGAGAGATGGGACAGGGAGACATCTCCGTTAGCATACAGAATGGAGAGCAGAGACAACTCCCCTTGCCTCCCCTGCACGAGAGATGGGACAGGGAGACATCTCCGTTAGCATACAGAATGGAGAGCAGAGACAGCGCCCCTAGCCTCCCCTGCAGGAGAGATGGGACAGGGAGACATCTCCGTTAGCATACAGAATGGAGAGCAGAGACAACGCCCCTAGCCTCCCCTGCAGGAGAGATGGGACAGGGAGACATCGCCGTTAGCATACAGAATGGAGAGCAGAGATAACGCCCCTAGCCTCCTCTGCACGAGAGATGGGACAGGGAGACATCGCCGTTAGCATACGGAGTGGAGAGCAGAGACAACTCCCCTAGCCTCCTCTGCATGAGAGATGGGACAGGGAGACATCTCCGTTAGCATACAGAATGGAGAGCAGAGACAACGCCCCCTAGCCTCCTCTGCACGAGAGATGGGACAGGGAGACATCGCCGTTAGCATACAGAGTGGAGAGCAGAGACAACTCCCCTAGCCTCCTCTGCATGAGAGATGGGACAGGGAGACATCGCCGTTAGCATACAGAATGGAGAGCAGAGACAACGCCCCTAGCCTCCTCTGCACGAGAGATGGGACAGGGAGACATCTCCGTTAGCATACAGAATGGAGAGCAGAGACAACGCCCCTAGCCTTCTCTGCAGGGGACAGGGAGACATCTCCGTTAGCATACAGAATGGAGAGCAGAGACAACTCCCCTTGCCTCCTCTGCACGAGAGATGGGACAGGGAGACATCTCCGTTAGCATACAGAATGGAGAGCAGAGACAACGCCCCTAGCCTCCCCTGCAGGAGAGATGGGACAGGGAGACATCTCCGTTAGCATACAGAATGGAGAGCAGAGACAACGCCCCTAGCCTCCCCTGCACGAGAGATGGGACAGGGAGACATCTCCGTTAGCATACAGAATGGAGAGCAGAGACAACTCCCCTAGCCTCCTCTGCACGAGAGATGGGCCAGGGAGACAACTCGGTTAGCATACAGAATGGAGAGCAGAGACCCACACTGAACTCTGGGACTGGAAAAGCGGGAAAGCACTGCATCATGGGAATCTCTGCTCCAGATGCTAATGAACCTATGCCTGCCCACACCCAGCTCAGCAATTATCAGAGCAGTTCTAGTAAGGAATCCTTATGATTGACATGGTCCGCAAGTTGTATGGGTCCCTGGTACCTGGGCTCCAGCAATATTCAAGCCCGGGGGCCCCAGCTCTACTAATGTTTGGGGCCGGGTCTCTCCCCCCGATTCCGCCTGCTGCCCTCCCCCACTACTCTCCCAAGTGTCCCCCCGGCCCTACTTGCTGCCCCCACGCACCTCTCCAGGCCCCAGAACGTCCTTGCCTCTCCCCTGCAACTCCACACTGACTCCGCTCTGCTGCCTTCCATCATCAATTGCTGCCACAGGGTCCTAGTTCCCCCACCCACTAGTAGCAGGGTAGGCTTCTCTTCTGCCTTGGACCCTTCCATTTTCCAGCGGGACCTATCACCAGCACAGGGCAAGGGGAAGCCCCATCTCCCACCTTCAGGGAGGCTACAGTGAGGGGCAGTAGCAGGGGAGGAGGTGCACATGTGATGGCAGCCCACCCCCAGCACCCATCACAGCGGAGGCAAGGGGGCTTCGTGGACCTGAGGGGGGCTCTAGAAGCACATGCACTGACAGTGGTGCGAGGTGAGTGTGCTGCTGTGGTGGGGGGGAGGAGGGAGCTCTCCCAGAGCTCACTGCTGCCAGCAGGAAGAGGGTTGGGGGAGTCTTCCTCTCTGGCCCCAGCCCCAGGGCAGCCTTCCTACACCCCAAACACATCCCCAGCCCTGCCCCACCCCAGAGCCCACACCCCCAGCCAGAGCCCTCACCCCTGCACATCCAAACCGTCTGCCCTAGCCCTGAGCCTCTTCAACATCCCAAATCCCCAAACTCCCTCCCAGAGCTTGCATCCTGCACCCCTCCTGCACCCTAATCCCCAGCCCAGGGCCTGCACTCCAGACCTCCTCCTGCCACCCAAACTCCCTCCCAGAGCCCAACCTCTCACCCTTTCTGCACCCAAATTCCCTCCCAGAGCCTGCACCCTGCTTGCACTCCAATCCCATGCCTCAGCCTGGACCTGCACCCCAGACCTCCTCCCGCCACCCAAACTTCCTCCCAGAGCCTTAAGCAGATGTAGGGGTGGAGTATTGAGGGGGGGACAGGTTCTAGGCACCACCAAATTTTCTACAAACCTGCCACCCTTGATGATTGATATCCAAAATACTGAAGCAGCCTAGTTGCATTGTGAGCTCCCTGGAAAAAAACACCACCCTTAGCCAAGAGTGATCAACTCCTATAGTCTAGCCTAAAGAAAACCTTTGAGCAGTAATGGATAAACAAATTTGCTGCCCCTAGGCCCACAAAAAATTGCCCCCCTCCCCCCGCACCAGCTCACCTCTGCTCCCTCTCGGCAAGTCTGGGAGGGACAAGGGAGAAGGAGAGTTGTGGCACACTCGGGGGATGGTGGAGGTGGAGCGATGGTGAGCTGGGGCAGGGAGTGGTTCCCTCTAACCCCCCCGCCAGGAGTTACTCCCCGCACCCACCAGCCCCAGATCACCTTCACTATCACCTGAGCGCACCAATACTCGCTTATCCCTCCCTCCCTCCCAGCGCTTTTGCACGGCAAGCCTGGGAGAGAAGGGGAGTTGCAGTGCACTCAGGGGATGGCAGCGGTGGACCAGAGGTGAGCTGGGGCGGGGAGTGGTTCTTGCCCCCCCCCCCCGATTACTCTCCACGCCCACGGGCCCCAGCTCACCTCTGCTCTGCCTCCTCTGATTGTGGCTACTCACTTCTCCCTCCCTCCCAGCACTTTTGTGCAGCTAGCCTGGGAGGGGGGAGGCAAGCACGGTGAGCCCGGGGGAGGAGGCAGGCCGGGGATTTGGGGAAGAGGCAGAGTTAGGGGGACGTGAGCAAATTTGCCGCCCTAGGCCTAGGCGATAATACGCCACTGCCTTTGAGTCATCAGTTTACATATAAACAAATCTAGTGTTCTCTCTTGAACCATTGTATTTTCTCTACAAAAATCCCTACTCACCCTCTAGTCAGTGTTCTGATGCTTAGATCCAAACTATGTATCAGTTCCACTGGGACTCCCATCTTCTCCTGACTGATCGTGCTGGGGGCTCTGCCTGTCTCCAGCACTCTGGACCCTAAGCTACCACCATCACCTGGGAACCCGGACCAGTTCAAGCTTCAGGGAGCAGTGAGATCCCCTTCTTTCTCTCTCTCTCTTTTCCTTTCTACCTTAGGTATTAACCTTTAATAATGTATGTTATGATGGTTTAGTCCTCCTTGTGTAGTTATCACTATTATTCAATACATAACTTGTATGGTTAAGCTGGTTGCTTCTTTCTGTCTTGCTGAACTTTACTCTTTTGTGTTTTTAGCTTCCCCCATTCACTCTACAGCAACGCTTCTTTTACCTAAGCTAAAGATCCCTGCAGCACCCAAAATACTGTGGGGTTTGCTCATCAAGTAGGTTACTGCCAGTACAATTGTTATGTGAGAGTGGGGATAGGGACATGCAGAATCTGAGACACATAAAGGTGGCAGCTTGAAAGTGCTCCATGACTCAGTCAGTCCATGGAGCCCAGGGGCATATAATGGGGGGCAGCTTGAAAGTGGTGCTTCATCCAGCCCAGTGAGTCCAGAGACACATAAGGGGTCAGCTCGACAGTGCTGATTGACCCGGTCCACTCGGGGGCTGGGGTGTGGGTGTATGCACGCGCAGAAGGGAGAAGTAAAGCTCCATATGAAAATACATGTGACACAAGCAGTACATTGATAGAATTACAGAAACACCCTCTCCCCCCTCCAAAGAGTAACCCGAATAAATGAGCATACCCCAATGTAACGGGGGGGTCAGTGGCACCTTTGGGAGTAGTCCACGGGGCAAGGAGCCAGCAGGGGCCTTGCTGCCAAGCTCAGCTTTCCCCCTGGCTGGCTTGCATAGAGGCCCACCCCCCAATTTCAGTCACTCCCTTGTGAGAGATGCCAGGTGTTCAAGTCCTTATGCAGTCCCTAGCACCTCCCAGCCATCAGTGCAGTTGGCTTCATCACACCCCATGAGGCAAGGAGACACTGTGCCCATTTTACAGAGGGCAAGCTGAGGCACAGAGTAGATGACGTTACATGTCTAAGCTTACAACAGGGAAACTGTGGGCAAGCTAGGAATTGAACCAAGCTCTCCTGCATCTAAGTCCATAGAGCATTGTCTTGCACTGCCTCCCTTCTGGGCAGGAGATGGTGGTGTTTGCTCAATGCTGTGACAAGTGTGACATTTTATTATAGGCAGGGCTGCTAGCACCACTATTAAGGTTGCCTCCCATTATAGGACTGTGTTTTCAGTTGTATATAACAGGGGTGGCCAAATTTACTGACCCTCTGAGCCACATATGACAATCTTCAGAAGTTCGAAAGTCAGGGCACATCTGCTGGGGTTTCAGCTCCATGAGCTGCACTTTAACTGTAAAAGAACCACATGCAGCTACAAGCCACAGTTTGGCCATCCCTGGTATAAAATTGCCAAACTTTAACTATCTGGACTGAAATTTTCCATGCCTAGTGCCCACCTCAGGCTGTATTTTTTCTGAAAATTTTAGCCAAAACAGTTCATCCATATCTGAGAATGAGGCTAAAATTCTTTGAGAAGCTTTAGTATCCTCATGCTTTGGAGGAGAGGCTTGAAATTTGGCAGGGTATGGCCTTTGTGTCAGACATGTGCCTTTTGCCACCCTCATGACAATCTACTCACATTTGGCCAAGTTATAAGCATCTGAAAAATTTCAATTTGCACATGCTCAGGAGAGACTTCTTAGAGTTTAACAGCGAAATTTCCTGAGGATTCCATGGGCTGAGCAAGTCTTCTGATGTAATGCTGCTCTGGGCTGCTGTGGTCCATTTTGTGTCTGGCTGTGGGTGCCTGTACAGAGAGCTGAGAATCTGTCTCTACTGTGGCCTCAGTGATGCCTCTGCTGGCCCACACAGCATGGAGGAGGAAAATGTCTGATTCGAAGCACAGAGGACAAGAGCAGACCTCCAGAGGTTTGGGGAGTAGACTGGGATAAGGAGCTTGGGATTCAGATTTAGAGTGGGGTAGCTGGGACTGGCTGGGCAAGGAAATTAGGAGTTGGCATGGGAGACTGGGGCTGGCTGGGATGGTACCTGAATCTGGGAGCCAGAAGAACTACAGAACTGGCTGGGTACAGAGGCTGGGACAGGGAGTAGGGTTGCCAACTTTCTACTTGCACAAAACCAAACACCCTTTCCCCATCCATGCCCCACCCTTCTCCACCACCGTTCACTCCATTCCCCCTCCCTCTGTCACTCACTTTCCCCACCCTCACTCACTCGCTTATTGTCACTGGGCGGGCTAGGATGTGAGAGGGGGTGAGGGCTCTGGCTGGGGTTGCAGGTTGGGGCCAGAAATTAAAAGTTCAGAGTGTGGGAGGGGGATCCAGGCTGGGGCAGGGGGTTGGAGCAAGGGCGGGGGGGGAGTGAGGGTTCCAGCTGGGGGTGTAGGCTCGAGGGTGGAGCTGGGAATGAGGGGTTTGGGGAGCAGGAGGGTGGTCTGGGCTCTAGGCTGGGATCAAGGGATTTGGAGGGGGATCAGGGCTGGGGCACAGGGCTCAGGAGTGCAGGTTCAGGGCAGCACTTACGGTCTCCGGCTCCTATGTGGAGGCACAGCCAGGTGGCTCTACATGCTGCCCCATCTGCAGGCACCACCTCCACAGCTCCCATTGGCCGGGAACTGCAGCCAATGGGAGCTGTGGTGGTGATGCCTGCAGATGGGGCAGCATGCAGCGTTTCCTGGCTGCCACTACACGTAGGAGTCGGAGGCGGGGCAGGCTGGCTGCTTCCTGGGAGCCATGCAGCACAGAGGCTAGCAGGGAGCCTACTAGCCCCGCTGTGCGGCGCTGCCAACTGGACAGTCAACGGCCCAGTCAGTGGTGCTAACCAGAGCCACCAGGATCACTTTTTGACCAGTTGTTCCAGTTGAAAATCGGACACCTGGTCACCCTAACAGGGAGTGAGGAGAGAAGCAGTGGAAAGGGAGAGACTGAGATTGTACAAGGAGCCAGAGGAGAGGCTGGGACTAGACAAGGAGCCTGGGACGGAGAACCAATGGAGTTGGGGTAAGTGGGTGAGAGGGAAGGGGAAACAGATCTGACAGAGAATCGGAATTCAGGAGGAGATCTGGGACTGGCTATGCAAAGAAACGGAGCGGGGGCACTGAGGTTGAATGAGGAGCCTGGGGAGGGAGGTCGGGGCTGAAGATGTGGAATTTGTGTATGTGGGTTTATCATAAGCATAAATCCCAGTTCTGAACCTTAGTGTCCAAAATGTGGGTGCCTAGCATGAAATCTCCAAGCTTAATTACCAGCTTAGATCTGATATCGCTGCCACCAGCCAGATTTCCCCTCTCTGGTGCCCTCTGGTCTCCCCAAACCTTCCCTGGGGGACCCCAAGACTCAGACGTCCTGAGTCTTACAACAAAGGGAAAACAACCTCCCCCCTTGTCTCCTCTTATCTCATCCCCAGCTCCCCCTCCCTGGGTTATCCTGGCGAGAGTGTACTTAAACTCCTTGAATGCAAAACAGAGAGGGCAATTTACCTCCCCACTTTCTTCTTTCCCTGAGGCTGCACAGATTCACCCTCCGTAAATCTAACACAAAGAGAATTTCCCTTCCCTTCGTACCTTAGCCTACCCAGAGAAAACTCAAACAGGTCTTGAAAAGAAAGCTTTATATAAAAAGAAAGAAAAACACATAAACATGATCTCTGCATTAGGGTGACAATACACAGGGCTATTGCTTAAAAGAAAAAAATATGAACAAACAGCCTTATTCAAAAAGAGATACAATTTAAACATTCCAGCAACTACACACATGTAAATACAAAAAAAAAACCCGAATAAAAGCCTATTGGTTTTTCTACCTTTGTACTCACAACTTGGAAACTGAAGATTAGAAGCTTGAAGATAGAAAGATCCCTCTGATAGCCGAGAGACAGACAAAAGACTCCCTCCCCAAAAATTCCCTCTCTGAAGGGGTGTGTGGTTCCCTTTGTTAACCCTTTACAGGTAAAAGAAACATTAACCCTTAGCTATCTGTTTATGACAGGGTTACTGGAAGCAGGAGTGGAAGAGAGACAGATCAGCTGAGACACCAGAAGGCAAGGGTAAGGAGACTGGCAGCGAGGAGCTTGGCAGTTGTGAGCAGAACTGTGAAGGCCTGGGCAGGAAGATTGGAAGTGGAGGAAGACTGGGACGGGGAGTTCAGAAAGCAGAGACTGGAACTTGCTGGGCAAGGACACAATGACTGGATGAGAAGCCTGAGGAGTGGAGGCTGGGACAAGGAACAAGGGATGGGGAAGAGACAGGACTGGTACAAGAACAAGTTGGAGGAGATGAAGCAGAAGGAATCACACTAGGTGGTAATAAACAGCGGAGTCTGTACCCACTAGAGCACACTCCACTCCAGAGGGGACAGAACCCAAAATTCCTGAGCCTCATCATTCCTCTGCTGTCAGCCCATGAGGTCTGAGGTGCCGAAGGACACTCACAGCTACAACCAAAGTCAGTGGGATGATACTATCTAAGAGGAATGCTGGTTAAAGATCAGCGTTGAGAGTTGTACATTTTGGTGTTTGAGTTTTGCACAATAGTTAAGCATTTAACATTTCCCTCATACTTTGCAATATTGTCTAAACTGTGTTAATATAGTTAATTTCATTCTAAAGGAGTGTCACCCCCATGTCTCAGAATTGCCTATATGTATCTAGCCTTTGGGCAAAGTCATTGCTCAGGTCTTGGCAGGTATTTTTTACCATGGTGGCTGAAGGAGGAAGCTCTGGTATCAGAGAGACAAGGTAGGGGAGGTAATATCTTTTATTGGACCAACTTCTGTTGCTGAGAGAGACAAGCTTTCAAGCGACACAGAAGTTGGACCAATAAAAGATATTATCTCACCCACCTTGTCTTTCCAATATCCTGCTTGGTTACAACTACACTGCTCTGGTATGTCATTTGCTTGTGATCAGCATGCAGTGTGGTGGCTTGCAGAACGTGTGAGCTGAGGGGGACGACAGTCACACATGTATCAGTTCTACCCAGAACATTAGCTAATGACCTATTTTTACAAAAGGTGTCAATGAATCTTTAATAACCCCACAAGTAACTGGGAATTCAGTTCCAACCAAGTGTCCTAATGTTTTAGTTTTAAAACAGGGGAAGGTGGAGAAATGGGAGGAGGTGAAATTTGGAACAAGGTCTGCATTGTATCCTGATTTGGATTCAGGGAACTAAGCGTTAACCCTTTAATGAAGCTCAGATGCTAGGATTGCTGGAAATGCATTTATATCTGCACAGGACTTGGTGTTTTCCAAAATAAAATAAAGTTCAAGTCTCAGCAGCAGCATTTCTAATGGATATGTGCATTAATACTGGTATGTAACCAGAATCCTAGAACTATCCACTGCATCCAGTCTATCTAGGTTTAATAGCATGGCCATCACTGTGGACCTAATTTAGGAGAAAAAGGTTTCATAGTAATGATCTGGAAAGGTCTCTTTGATCAGTTGATCCATTATCACAAAATCCAGAGTTAAGGATATACTTGCAAGAAATGGAAATATATGGAAATTTAGAAATTCATAGGCACCTGACAATAGGAGCCACAAAAGCCAGCATGCTGAGTGGGGAGCCACCTAAGCTAACCAATAAGAAATGCTGAGGAGATGGATATGGCCTAAGCCTCACCCCTCAAAGGGATTTAGGTACTTACATCTGGATTGGAGGGAGATGCCCATCTCCACATCCCAGACAAGGTCACATGGTAGTAGAGTGACCAGACAGCAAGTGTGGAAAATCAGGACAGGAGGTGGGGGGTAATAGGAGCCTATATAAGAAAAAGACCCAAAAATCAGAACATCTGGTCACCCTACACAATAGTTTTCCCCTTAAACACTTTAGCCCAGTGGTTAGGAAGACCCAGGTTCAGTTCCCTTGTTTGCCTGATTTAGAGCAAGGATTTGAACCCATGCCTCAGGAAAGTGCCCTGAGCCATGGGATAGTCTGGGAAGCAGCATGCCCCAACTATCTTGTTGAGGACATTCCAGTTTGTCCGATTAAATTGTCATTGACCAGAGTTCAAGATCCTGTTCCAATTACTGTTTTATTATGTGTGCAAAGTGGAATGGCTTCAACAGGACAGACTGAAAATCCACCCACCCCAGAATACCCTGTAGCCCAGTGGTTAGAGTCTAGGGTGACCAGATGTCTTGATTTTATACAGACAGTCCCAACATTTTAGGCTTTGTCTTCTATGGGTGCCTATTACCCTCCCTCCCTGTTCCTATTTTTCACACTTGCTCTCTGGTCACCCTATTAGAGTCCTACCTGGGAGACCTGTGCTCTGATCCTTGCTCTGAAGCAGGCAGAGTGGGGGAAATAAAACCTGGGTCTCCCACATCCTGGGTGGTGAGTGCTTTAACAACTTGCTGTAAAGTAGCTAGCACCCCCCCTCTCTATCTTTTATGCAGGGCCTGATTCAGCAGATATGCTTTAAGACAGCCTCTGAGAACGCCTGCTAGATCAGGCCTAGCCCGTGGAGACAGGCAAAGGAATGTCTAAGCTGAGGATCCTGCTGGGGCTTAGGTGTGAGTTAGGCAACTCTATCCATGCCCACTGGCAGATTTTTAGGCACCTAGGGACAGGAGACTTGTTGGCAGAAATGTAGGTGTAACACCAACAAACCCTGGTCAGCGGCAGGCGGGATTGAACCTGGGGCCTCCGGAGCTTAGTGCATGAGCCCCTACCACATGAGCAAAAAGCCACCTTCCTGTTAGCTAAAGCTGTAGAGAAAGATAAAATTATCTGCTCTAAGTGGTCTCAGTGTCACTGGATGGGAGACAACACCATATCCAGAAGGTGGGTGGGTTATATAGGCACCTAGAGACTTTAGGACTACAGGGTTAGGCAGCAGCTGAATGGGGTTGTGAGGCTCTATATTTTGAATTTAGCTGCCTAAAGTGGAAGTTAGACACTTAAATCCTTTTGTGGATCTAGCCCAAAGTGTTTGTAAAGTGCTTTGGGCGTGATGAAAGGTGCTATAGAAGCACTCATTACTATAAACAAACAAGAATTGGGTGGTTTTGCCATGCCATGTCATACCCTGTTGTGGCACAGACACAGACATTTACACTGTTATTTTTCATTTAGAATGAAACCATTTCGAGTTTCAAGGGAGCTAAAAAGCCTCATTGACAAGTCAAAGTCCTTGTGAGCAGCATTTCTTATTTAAACAAATCCTTTGTGCAGAAAAGCTTGAAATACCTTTCGGGGTAGCCTGATACATTATTGTTTGCCAAATACTGGCTTGAAGAGCAGTCAGTATTGAGTTCCTGCGCTTATCTATGTACTAAAACAGTCAAGGATGTTAATTGGCTGTGTCCCAGTAAACCGTTTATTCCAGCATTCAGCAGAGACTCTTTGTAGACAAACCATCAGTGACTGTCTCTCACAGTGTCAGCAGACCTTTCCCTATGCAGGTATTAATAATTTCATCCCAGGAGTCAGAATTTCCAGTGCCACATGTTGACAGTCTTATTTCTGGTTAAATGTAAGGTCATTAAACAATTTAAAGCAAAAGCCAAGTTGTCTATTAACTACTTTTCAGTCCACTTAAATATGCACATTTCTGAGTGCCTTTGTTCACATATTTATTAGTAATTTACACGGTGTGTGGGTTGGAGGAGCTGAGAAATACCTATCTGCTGGTTGCCCCATAAAATTAGATTGGCTTAATTCAAAGTACTGAAATATAAGCCTATATTTCTCTGGAGACCAAAGCTTTGATGTCTTCGGCTTTTACGGTAACACAAAACGGCTTCCACTCTATTGTAAAATAAGATTAGAGTTTTGTCAGTTCTTTGGTTCCAGGATCAGGTCATAAATGACACATCCATTTCTTTCAGGTTCTTTAAAGTTTAAAACAAAAAGTTTTTCTTATGAACACAAAGAATTATGAGTGTGTTAAAAGGCATCATGACAACAGCCATAACTCTGTCCCATGCATTTTTTTAAAAAAAACTGTATTTTTGTTACTCTGATTTTCAGAATTTAATTAATTAAATATTTTCCTTTAAGATATACTGCTACTTGGGAAACTTTATCAGTTAATAATATAATAAATAATATTTAATGTTGGTAGCAAAGTATTTACATTTATAAAGTACTTATAATTGCTTAAGAACGTGTTATATGTAATTTAATCAGGAAGGTGGTTGGTATTCCTGTTCATTACATTGTTTATGAAGGAACTGTAAATGCCGTATTCAGATCAGCAGATATTTATACATGTGCACTTAGCAGAAAATATCTGAATTAGGAAGGATATTTAAGACCATATGCTACTTAAAACCCTATTAAGACCCTGATCTTTCACGCACCTACACAGGTGCTTAACTTTATTGACTTCAGTGGCACTACATGGCCACGTAAACTCATATGTCGCTGTTCGCAGGATTGGGATGTAAGAATGGTTCATAAACTGGAAACAAATCATTTTAGGCTTCTGCCTTTTTTCCGCCAAGTAACATACATAAATAAGAAAACAATACAAAATACACTATATTAGCAACACATTTGAATTAAGACAAACATACATCTATTGCTTTCAGTGACTGAGTAACAGATCAGATTTTCACTAAGCAAGGTATCCCACTCCCAGCAAAATAAGCAAATAATGGCACACTCATTAAATCTGAATGTCAAAATTGCTTGAAAGACCATCCGTACGATCAATTTTTCATTGGCATTTTTTGACCACTAGGTGTCTCCCTAGACAGCATAATGGGTGTGTGCAGGTATGTTCCCACAAAGACCCTTCAGGGAAACACAACAAAACTGGTTTTAATCAGGGATTTCCCTACACCTCCTCACCTCCCAGTGGTCACCCAGTTACATGCATTTAGTCATTGATTGGAAATTTGATTTGAAATTGAAACATTAATACACACTTTAAAAACATATACAGTGTATGATAAAATACTTGTACCTGCAAAAGTATATTACACAAACCTAGTGAGGCCTTATTGGAATTTCTGGGAGGTGGATGGACATACCCCTCCTGCTTCTAAAGGCTCTTCCTCGAGCCATGAGGGAGGAGCCACTGGATCTGGGAACCAACTGAATTCGGGGGACAACTAATGAATAACAGGAACAGAAGTGTGGTTTATAGGTTCAGGACTAGGACACCCAGCAGAGAACCCCGGACAGCACCCACTGCTCCTCAAAGCTGTCTAGGGAGCCAGTGGATGCCGCCCAGAGGAACTTATTGTGACTCTTGCTTCTTCTGTGCCCTGGAGAAAAAGAGGGGAGCTGTGAAGCACGTCACCTGTCTTTGGGCAGAGGACTGCACTCCCCTCAAGGATCCGAAGGAGATGCACAGAAGGGCCAGGGCCTTCTACGCCAGCCTCTTCTCCCTTGATCTGACCAGATCCTTGAGGGGGGGTTCCATCCTCTGTTCAAAGGCAGGTGATGTGCTTCGTAGCCCCCCTCTTTTTCTCTAGGGCATAGAAGAAGAGGGAGCCGCAAGGAGACTGATGCGGGATCAAATGAATGTGCCATGGGCCCGATGGTCTTCTAGGGCCCAGAGCTCTTCCTGCTTCTCCCGGCATGCTCTGCAGAGGGATGGATGCCCAGGGCTGGCAGCCAGATGCCTCTCCAACTCTGAGACTATTCTATTGCCATATCCCTCCACCAGCTGGGGACCCAGGTGTAATTTCAGCATAAGAACCAGGTGCACACCTTGTCCATATCCCATCACCACCTTGCTGAGGGAAAGGTACACCTCTGCCCTTGCCACGCCAGCCAGAACTTTCAGAAGGACACCACGAAGTCTCCAGCAAGCTATCAATAAAGTGCCAGTAGGCCATCCCCAGCCTCTCCAAGGTGAGAGAGGCCATCACGGTCACCAAGTGGTGATCTGAGAATGGGGTTGGCTGAACGCTGGAGGAGTGGGCCTGTGCCAGATGGAAATGTGGCAGATAAATGTGGTCCAAACGGGAGTGGTGTGACCTATCGACCTCCACCCAGACATATCTAAAGGTGGTATTCTCATGTGGGTGGAAGTCACAACAGATGTCCACCAGGGAGTGATGGGCGATGATCTCCCTAAGGACACCTGCGGTGGCCTGGCTGCTGTTGAGCCCTGAGCAATCCCAGTCCTCAAGGGTGGTATTAAAATCCCTGACCAGGACCAGGCACTCACGAGGATCCAAGGTGCTGAGGAAGGCAGACATCTGCTGATAGGAATGCACTTGCTCTGGGCCTGCGTTTGGGCTAGATTCAACGTCAGCCTCTCCATACAAGCCCGGGCATGTAGCAGGCGACCTGGCACGACCATGGCGACCCCCAGCACCTTGGACTGTAGGGGGAACAGGGTGGTCACCTCAGCCGAATGAATGCAAACAGGGGTAGCTCTAGGTATTTTGCCACCCCAAGCAGAGCAGGCAGGCTGCCCTCAGCGGCTTGCCTGCGGGAGGTCCCCGCAGTCCCACTGGTTCGGCGGCACACCTGCGGGAGGCGGCGACCGGCAAACCGGCAACCGGCAGAGCGTCTCCCGTGGCTTGCCGCCCCAGGCACACACTTGGCGTGCTGGTGCCTGAAGCCGCCCTTGAGTGCAAAGGTGGCTAAAGTACACCCCATCCCCTCCCCCCGAGCAGCCAGCTAGCCTTGATGGCTGGAGCCATGTGGGTCTCCTGCAGGAAAAGCACAGTGTATTCCCCCCTCCCAGAGGAGGAAGAGTATCTGGCTCCTGGAGACACCCACCCTACAGCACCTAGTGTTCAAGGTGGCAAAGATGGTCTGTCTCATAGTGAGGGTTGGGAAAGATCCTTGCAGGCAGGGGTATTGGTGGCCCCCAGAAGGCCTCACAACAATCCGTGGCTGACCCCAAAAGCCAGCAG
Organism: Aldabrachelys gigantea; assembly: GCA_026122505.1. Classification (NCBI taxonomy): domain Eukaryota; kingdom Metazoa; phylum Chordata; order Testudines; family Testudinidae; genus Aldabrachelys; species Aldabrachelys gigantea. Next base: position 3,912,945 of record CM047483.1, on the reverse strand, counting down.
GGAGTCACGGAAGTTGTGGGTCCGCTGGGAGGCCATAGTGTCCTGCCTCTCGGTTCCCCCTCCCCCCTTCGAAATGGCCCTCATGGCCTGGAGGATGAGATGGAAGTTCCCCCCAGCGCTGGAGAGGGAGCTGCACCTTGAATCCACGGGTTTCCAACAGGAAACAACTCATTCTGCAGCACAGCGGGGGAATGGGGTCATGCACCTGCTGTCATCCTCTAGCTGGGCCCATGACAGTCCCACACACTGATTTCCCTACATTCCCCTTGAATTTCCCCAACACCCTCCCCCAGTTTTGTGAACTAGTTACATGCCAAACCTGGTGGCAGAACTTTGTGACTTTGTCCTCACCATAACTATTTCACATTTGAGGACAATATATACCTTCAAGTCAGCATCACTGCTATGGGTACCCACATGGCCCCACAGTATCCCAACATTTTTACGGCTGACTTAGACCAACACTTCCTTAGCTCTCATCTCCTAACACCCCTACTGTACTTGTGCTACATTGATGACATCTTCATCATCTGGACCCATGGAAAAGAAGCCCTTGAGGAATTCCACCATGATTTCAACAATTTCCATCCCACCATCAACCTCAGCCTGGACCAGTCCACACAAGTGGTCCATTTCCTTGACACTACAGTGCTAATAAGCGATGGTCACATAAACATCACCCTATACCGGAAACCTGCTGACCGCTATGCTTACCTACATGCCTCCAGCTTCCATCCAGGACACACCACACGATCCATTGTCTATAGCCAAGCTCTAAGATACAACCGCATTTGCTCCAATCCCTCAGACAGAGCTAAACACCTATGAGATCTCTATCAAGCATTCTTAAAACTACAATACCCACCTGCTGAAGTGAAAAAACAGATTGACAGAGCCGGAAGAGTACCCAGAAGTCACTTACTACAAGACAGGCCCAACATAGAAAATAACAGAACACCATTAGCCGTTACCTTCAGCTCCCAACTAAAACCTCTCCAGTGCATCATCAAAGATCTACAACCGATCCTGAAAGATGATCCCTCACTCTCCCAGATCTTGGGAGACAGACCAGTCCTCGCTTACAGACAGCCGCCCGCCCCCAACCTGAAGCAAATACTCACCAGCAACCACACACCATACCACATAAACACTAACCCAGGAACCTATCCTTGCAACAAAGCCCGATGCCAACTCTGTCCACATAGTTATTCAAGTGACAACATCTTAGAACCTAATCACATCAGCCACGCCACCAGGGGCTCGTTCACCCAGGGCCGCTCAGAGCGGGGGGCATGTGGGGCAATTTGCCCCGGGCCCCGCAGCTTGACGGGGCCCCGGCCCGCGCTGGCCGGCTGTCTCCAGAAGCAGCCCTGCCAGCCTCTGTCTCTGGGAAGCAGCAGTCTCTGGGAAGCAGCAGCTGTTGCTGCTGCTAGGCAACCAGAGACGCTGACTGCTCATGACCAGAGGCAGAGCCAGCGGCTGAGTGCAGGTCAGGAGGGGGGGAGAGAGGCTGCAAGCCGTACGCCTTTCTTCTCCCGTCCCCTCCCCCCAGCACTGAGCACTCACTCACCTGGAGGGAGGAGACAGTACTGAGCTTCTGGTCCGGTGTGAGACAGGAATAATCTCTGCAGTGACCTCACTCACTCATCTGAAGAGCTGCTGGGACTTCCAACCGTGAGTGTTTGACCCTGTGATTCCCCCTAGGTTTGTAATATTGGGGTGGTGGTGTGGTTTTCAGGGTGTTGCTGTTTGAGGGTGAGTTTGTGCCTGCCTGGGTCTGTTTCAGAACTAAAGTTGGTATCATGTAATGTAACCCAGGAAAAAAGCCCCCGGTCTGCAATATGGCACGGCAGGCTGAGACTTTTATCTCCCCCCATCTCCCTGCAGAAGGGGAAACTGAGGCACGGCATGATCTAATTCCCTTTCCAAATTATTTTGGAAAGGAAGGGGACTGGGGCTCCTATCCAAACCAGTTCCCTTCCCATCAACTCTGTTTTCCCTGCACCCTGCTGCAAGACCGCTGTAGGGGCTGAAAATTTCCATTAAACTATGGCTCCTTCATTTGCCCTGCAACAATAAAATAGACCGGCTTGCGGGTGGGGGGAGTGGTCGCAAAACAGGGGTGAATTTAGCAGAGGGTTGAGGGGTTGTGATGAACTGGGACTGTTCTTAATGTTTGCTCTGAATACTGTGTTGGTGCCTCAGTGTCCCCTGGGCAGTTCTTAAGTATCTAGGTGGTGGGATAAGGGTGTGTGATTGCTGCAGAGCAAAGAGCCAGTGCACCTAAATGCCTGACACTCTGTCTCCTAGCAACTGATGGCCTGGGCCCCTCCTCTGCAAAGGTGCCAACTGAAGGTGTTGGAGACAAAGAGATCAGGTGACCTCCTGGCCCGGGAAAGGAACTGAGCAGAGAGGAGGGGCTGGAGGGGGTGTTGAGTCTGGGGCTGGCTGGGGACGAGGAGTGAAGTGCAGACATGAGGGTCTGGCTCACTGCCCCCCAGAATGGACCCGGCCAAGGGGTCCGGTTCGCTGTATCTACAAGCTCTGTTTTAGACCTTGTTCCTGTCATCGAATAAACCTCTGTTTTACTGACTGGCTAAAGAGTCACGTCTGACTGCAAAGTGGGGGTGCAGAACCCTGTGGCTTCCCCAGGACCCCGCCTGGGTGGGCTCGCTGTGGGAAGCACACGGAGGGGCAGAAGATGCTGAATGCTCCAAGGAGAGACGCAGGAGGTGAAGACATGTGAGCTTCTTGCCCTGAACAAGTCTGCTCCAAGGTAGAGGAGGCTCCCCAAAGTCCTGACTGGCTTAGTGGGGAGCAGTTCCAGAGCATCGCCCGGGGACTCTGTGACAGGGGTCCACTTGAAATCCCACCTGATGCAGCCACACAGAATCACTAGCAGTGCTGGGAGTGGCCAGGAGTGGAAGCAGGTGGCCTGGGGGTAGGGGCACATTGCTCTCAGTCCTGGGCTCTGGGATGGACTTGGCTGGGTGGTGGGTTCAGTCTAGTCTTCCAGCCTGCTGTTCTCACTGGGGTCCCACCCCGTGCCCCAGCCCAGAGACTGCACCCAGCACCCAGACTCCGTCCCACTCAGCCCTAGGCAAAGCTCCTTGGTCTGGGGGTCTGGCTCCCAGTCCCTCTCCAAGGGTTGCAGCTGTCTGGAGGTGCCTGCCTTCCACACCTTCCTCATTCACACCTCATTCATTCAATAGGGCAATTGATTACAAAGTGGAGGAAAGATCTCATTCTACTTCTAGCAATGAGACATTTTTCTTTTACCTTAATTATACTACCTTGGGGCCCACTATAACATATTACCAAGGTTCAATACAAAGTCATGTAAAAGTTATACAAAAGTGCATAATGCAGAGATTTACCTACAACTGCACTGATTGATTGCTGTGTGCAGCAATATAGTGACCCCTGGGTCTTTGAATGAGGTTATATACTCGGGGGTGGGGGTGCAGCGGCAAGTTGGGGGCGAGCGGGTGGGCAAGTGGCAGGTGGACAAAGAGGCAAGCAGTGAGCCAGCAGGGGTTCTAGGGGCAGGCATAGAGGTTTTTTCTGGCAGGGGAGGGAGAAAGTGAAAGGAGGTGAGTTGTGGGTGGGGGACTGACTACGAGGGATGCAGCAAGTCAGTGGAGGACTAGGGCGTGAAGAGGGTGTGATGGTGGGGCCGAGTGGGGAGAGGGTGGGTCCTATTTTACTGCTCTGATCTGGTCACCCTATTTGTGCCAGGTTTCAGAGTAGCAGCCGGGTTAGTCTGTATCTGCAAAAAGAACAGGAGTACTTGTGGCACTTTAGAGACTAACAAATTTATTTCAACATAAGCTTTCATGGGCTACAGCCCACTTCTTTCGCATGCATAGAATGGAATATTTCTTTTGCCTATGTGTGCTGTTTCTCCCCCCCCCACCCCAAACCTTCCTCTTTGGCCCACAGCTGTTTCAACAGGGTGGCGCTGAGGAAGGAGGGTCTGTTTCTGCAAGGCGGGCAGAGCTGGGGGGCGGGGGCAGTGTTTCCACAGGGCCGGGCGGTGCGAGGGGGAATGAGGGGGCATATAATAAAATAAAGGCCTAAAACTTCCGGAAGCTTTATAGAGTGAGTTTTGTAAAATTATCTTTAAAAAGCAAGCTTTGCAAAATTAAGTTACAACTTGTGGTCAATTAAAGCATTAATGAACCATATTATTATTTATTACTTTACTAAGGTACCAGAGGCCCCAAGCAAACTAAAAGACCTTGTGCTGGGTGCTGTAAAAACATAATTGACATGGTCTGTAAATGAGTCTCAACACTGGAAAAAGAAACAAAACAAATAAATGTCCAGTAAGCTCCTTTTAGGGCCTACAGGCAAGACCGAAGATTCATGGTACCGCTTTACTTCAGGGGTTCACACATAACCATTTTACTTGGGGTCTCTCTGTCAGCGTAGCCCCTTCAGTTTGTCCCCTTCCAGTCTGGCTTGCTTTGTAAGGTACAAGCTGACTTTAGGGTGCACTGAACTTCTTCGTAAGGCTACAGGATCCATGAGGTGGGGATGAGGAATTCCTCTTCTGGAGCTCCTCTAACCACTTCCTACTGCAACTTCCTCCTTTCAAGCTGTCCTCCCTATCATGTGTGACTGGCATGAGCAGACTTACCTTAGTACACAGAGCCTCCCAAGCCCCTTCCCTATCAGTGAGGGGCTTAAGCCTCTGGCACATGGTCTCTAGCTCAAAAAGCTTACAGTTTAGTCCTACTCTTGCACTGAGCTCTGAGAAGCCAAACCCCATGCTTATGTAGAGTGCTGTTGACATTCAAACTGCAGATGCTTTACTGGGAAAAATTCTTAAAATTTGTATTTCTTGTTCCTGAAATGTCTTGGAAGAAAAAGACAGATGAACTTGCCTGCAATAGCTTTCTCATACTAGTTAATAGTAACAATGGATTTCAAGTTTATTTCTTTTGTTTACTACACCCCTCTAAAGTGTGAACAGAATAGATTTACCATCTATTCTGCATTGTTGGGTTTTCTCTTACCACTGTCCAAATTACACAACTTTAAATAGTTCTGTCCCTATGATGAACTTACAGGAATATTGTTGCCTGTGGCAAATTGCCAGTACTGTTCTGCTGGGTCTCGCGCTTTCTCTTCTCTGGGGTAGGTTCAGGGCGCTATTGCTTGCCTCTGAACCAGTTCTTAATCACTCCACTAGTGTCCTTGGAGGAGGGGAGTGGAGAGGGAGGGACCTGGGCCCGCCCTCTAATCCAGGTCCCAACCCAGGGGCCCTGGGGGTTGTGGTGAACCACTTGACTTAGCGGTTCCTTCCCCTGGGTTACTTCCCTCTCATACCCTTCAGCTTGTGAAGGGCTTCTTGCCTCGCTTCTACACAAGCCTGTTGCCCCTTACCTAGGGTTTCTTTTGGGCTTCACAATCCACCGCAGCACTCCTCCAAACCTTCTATTTCTCTCTGGTCAAACTCTTCTCTTCTGCAACCTGCACTTTGCTCCAATCCAACCTTTCTTCTTCAACTACCACACCCTGTCTGACTGAAGCAGGGGTTTTTATCACATGACTGGAGTCAGGTGCTCTAATTGGAGTCAGGTGCTCTAACTGGAGTCAGGTGCTCTAATTGGCCACAGCTGTTCTAGTTAATCTAAAGCAAACCTTCCTCCCTTGGCAGGGAATAAGGCCCCCTGCTAACACTCTTATGCTGCCCTCTGGCCATGCTGTATCACATATCCCCCCCCCCAGCTCAACACCAAGGGGTTGGGCTACTCGGGACGAGAGGCAGTGTCGGCGTGAGAGGCCATCAGCGTTGCCGTGTTGGCTTCCAGCCCTATGCTGGACCCGAAAATGGAAAGGTTGCAAAGAGAGGAACCACCTCGTCACTCTGGCGTTTCTTTCCTTGTTCCTATGGATCCACTGGAGCGGGGCGTGATCAGTCACAAGGGTAAACCGCCGCCGCAGGAGATAGTAGTGGAGAGTCTCCATAGCCCATTTTATCACCAGACATTCCTTTTCAACAACAGCATACTTTTGTTCCCTGGGGAGGAGCTTCCGGCTGAGGTACAAGATGGGGTGCTCCTCCTCCCCTACCATCTGGGAAAGGACGGCATCGAGTCCCACCTCCGAGGCGTCCGTCTGCAGGATGAATTCCTTCTCGAAGTCTGGGGCCATGAGTACCGGATGGCAGCATAGGGCTGTCCGTAAATCTGCAAATGCTGCTTCCACCGCATCCATCCACTTCACTATCTCGGGGCCCCGAGCTTTTATCAGATCCGTCAATGGCCCCGCTCTTGTGGCAAAATGAAGGATGAATCTCCGATAGTATCCAACTAAACCCAAAAATGCTCTGACCTGCTTTTTGCGGATTGGTCGAGGCCAATCTTGTATTGCCTCCACCTTGTTCCACTGGGGCTTTACCACACCTCTCCCTACGACATGCCCGAGGTATTTGGCCTCAGCTAGTCCTATCACGCATTTCAGAGGATTAGCGGTGAGACCAGCCTTTCGCAAAGCGTCCAGCACTGCTTCCACTTTGTCTAGGTGTGTCTCCCAATCAGGGCTATGTATAACTATGTCATCTAGATAGGCGGCAGCATAGTTGGCATGGGGTCGTAATAACTTATCCATCAGTCTTTGGAATGTGGCAGGGGCCCCATGGAGTCCGAAAGGGAGGACAGTGTACTGGAACAGGCCATCGGGCGTAGAGAAGGCAGTCTTTTCCCTGGCATCCTTGGCCAGGGGTATTTGCCAATATCCTTTGGTCAGATCTAGGGTGGTTAGGTATTTGGCCTTGCCTAACTGATCAACCAGCTCGTCAATGCGTGGTATCGGGTAGGCGTCGAAGTGGGATACTTCATTCAATTTCCGGAAGTCGTTACAAAACCTCAGGGTGCCATCAGGCTTGGGGACTAGTACAATCGGACTGGACCACTGGCTGTGGGATTCTTCAATGACCCCGAGTTCCAGCATCTTCCGCACTTCCATCCTAATTTCCTCCCTTTTAGCTTCCGGTATTCGATAGGGTCTTATCGTTACCCTTACTCCGGGGCTGGTGACAATATGATGTTGGACTAGTGTCGTTCTACCTGGTTGGGTACAAAATACGTCCTGGTTCCGGTGGATCATTTCAATGACTTCCGTCCATTGTTCTGGGGTTAAGTCAGGAGATATCTTTACCTGCTCCTGTGGGCCGTCTGCCTGAGGTAGAGCTCCTCGAGTGACCAGACACGTCTCTCTGTCATGCCAGGGCTTCAGTAAGTTGACGTGGTAGATTTGCTCTGGCTTCCGGCGGTCTGGTTGTCTAACCTTATAATTCACTTCCCCAATGGCTTCCACTATCTCATATGGTCCGTGCCAGCTGGCTAGGAGTTTGCTTTCTGTGGTCGGCACTAACACCATCCCCCGTTCCCCCGGCTGAAATCTTCGTACTTTCGCCCGACGGTTGTAGTATGTCCGCTGTGCCTCTTGTGCTTTTTCCAAATGTTTCCGTACTATCGGGGTTACTCGTGTTATCCGTTCTCTCATCTGTGTCACATGCTCAATAATATTCTTTCCTGGGTTGGGTTGTTCCTCCCAATCCTCCTTGGCGATATCTAAAATCCCGCGTGGGTGGCGTCCATATAAGAGTTCAAAGGGAGAAAAACCCATGGACGCCTGGGGAACTTCCCGTATAGCGAACATTAGATACGGTAAAAGAGTGTCCCAGTCTTTTCCATCCTGTGCTACCACCTTCCGGATCATACTTTTAAGGGTTCGATTAAATCTTTCGACTAGTCTGTCTGTTTGTGGATGGTAGACTGAGGTCCGAATGGCTTGTATGCGGAGCAGGGCACATAAGTCTTTCATTAGCTTTGACGTAAACGGGGTTCCCTGGTCTGTCAGGATCTCCTTAGGGATGCTCACTCTGGCGAAAACCTGTAGTAGTTCTTTAGCTATTGCCTTAGACGTGGGGTTTCTTAAAGGGATGGCCTCTGGATATCGCGTGGCATAGTCAAGGATGACTAGTACATTTCGGTGGCCCCGTGCCGACTTTTCTAGTGGGCCCACTATATCCATAGCTATCTTCTCGAAAGGGACATCAATAATAGGTAAAGGTACTAGTGGGGCCCGCAAGTGAGGTCGGGGGCTATGCAACTGGCATTCAGGGCAGGAGGCACAATAACGCTGGACTTCTGCTCGTATCCCTGGCCAATAAAACCTTCTTAGGATTCTATCCAGCGTCTTGTCTACCCCGAGATGTCCCCCAAATAAATGACTGTGAGCTAGCTGTAGTATGGCCCTTATGTGTTTCCGTGGGACTAGGAGTTGCTCTACTTCTTCCCCTCGTATTTGCTGTATTCTGTACAACAGATCACGTTTGAGCACGTAATATGGCCTTGGGCCTTTGACTTTTCCTTCTACAGGCACTCCATTTACTTCCACTACCTCCTCCCTCACGTTCACATATAATGGATCTTCGGCCTGGTCCTGCCCAAAGGTCTCACGTGCAGTACTGAACTGACCTAATTCCAGGGGGCCTATTTCAACTCTTCCCCCTGGGGTGCTCCCACTTGGGCCAGGAACCTCCTCTGAGTCCTTCGTGGCCCGAACTATCTCCTGGTCTCCTGGGTGGGTTCGCCTACCCACAAGGGAAGTCTTTTGATTAGCTGCCAGAATCCTGGTCCCTAACTTTTTAGTCGCCCTTCGTTCTTGCCTAGCCCTGCGAGGTTTTCCAGGGGATGAGAATAATTCTGGAGCAAATTCAGCAAACATTGGGGCGAGGCTATCTTTAGTTGCCTCTGTCTCAACCTGGGGGTTGCTACCCTCTCCTGCCTCTATCGGGGTCAGTAAGTTTTCAAACCCAGGGAAGTCTCTCCCAATCAAAACAGGATAAGGGAGCTTGGGGACTACTCCTGCAGCAACTCTGGTGGTATTCCCCTGGATTTCAATCCGTACTGGAATTGTAGGGTAAAAATTCACGGTGCCATGTACGCATGTTACCCCTGTGCTTTTGGCTCGAGTTAGTTGGTCTGTTCCCACCAACTTTCCCGAGACCAACGTGACAGCACTCCCAGAATCTATTAATGCTATGGTTTTTATACCATTCATTTTTACAGGTCTGGTAAATCCATGTGAGGTCAATGTAACCCCTACCAGGTTGATGAGGCCACATTGTTCCCCATAATTCCCCAGATTACACTGCATAGGCACCTCCTTGTTGGGACATTGGGCTGCTATATGCCCCAATTCCCCACATTCATAACACCGTCCCCTCATTCCGGTTATCACCCTCTGCCTGGGGCTAGTTGGCCGGCCCCTCACCACTCTTCCCAAACCCCCAGGTCCCTTTCTGGCCTCGAGCCATTCCTCGCTGTCGTTCCTCCCGGTTATAGTTTTCCTAGAGTTCTCGACAGTCCGGGGCCTTGGGTTTGGGGTTGTCTTCCTGGGTTGCCGTGTCTCCCCGCTTGGGGTCTGGAAAAGTTCGCGGCTGCCAGTTGTCTTTCCACAAGGGAGACCAACTCATGATAGGTAGAGGGGTCATTCTGACCCACCCAAGTCCTGAGACCTGGTGGTAGCCCCCGCATATACTGGTCCAATATTAGTACCTCCATCATCTCCTCAGAGCTATGGGCCTCAGGGCGCAGCCATTTCCGGGTCAGGTGGATCAAGTCAAACAATTGTGATTGGGATGTCTTGTCCTCCATATATCGCCATTCATGGAACCTCTGGGCTCGCAGTGCCATTGTTACTCCGAACCTGGCCAGGATCTCTGCCTTTAGCTGGGAATAGTTTGCTGCAGCTTCTGCAGACATATCGTAATAGACCCTCTGGGCTTCCCCACATAGGAATGGGGCAAGGATACCAGACCATTGTTCTCGGGGCCAGGCCTCCCGCAGGGCTGCTCTCTCAAAAGCCAGGAGGTATGCTTCCACATCATCCTCCCGGGTCATTTTCTGTAAGCAATGGCTAGCCCGTATGGGCCAGGTCCCTTCCCAGTGGTGATTCTGTTCCATAAGGGTCTTCATCTGGCTCACCAGATCTCTCAGCAGGGCTCGGTCCTGAGCAGCCTGACTCAGCAACAGCTGATTGGTCTCTTGCTGCAATCTAGTCGCCTCTTGTTGGGCGGTTGCTTGGACCCTGGTAGCCTCCTGCTGGGCTGCGGTGGCATGTATAAGGGCCTTGACCACGTCGTCCATCTTAAGGGTGGGAGGGTTATGTCTCCCCCTGGACTATGTCCCCAGCGCGAAAATCCCACTCCTGACACCACGTGTGGCAAATTGCCGGTACTGTTCTGCTGGGTCTCGCGCTTTCTCTTCTCTGGGGTAGGTTCAGGGCGCTATTGCTTGCCTCTGAACCAGTTCTTAATCACTCCACTAGTGTCCTTGGAGGAGGGGAGTGGAGAGGGAGGGACCTGGGCCCACCCTCTAATCCAGGTCCCAACCCAGGGGCCCTGGGGGTTGTGGTGAACCACTTGATTTAGCGGTTCCTTCCCCTGGGTTACTTCCCTCTCATACCCTTCAGCTTGTGAAGGGCTTCTTGCCTCGCTTCTACACAAGCCTGTTGCCCCTTACCTAGGGTTTCTTTTGGGCTTCACAATCCACCGCAGCACTCCTCCAAACCTTCTATTTCTCTCTGGTCAAACTCTTCTCTTCTGCAACCTGCACTTTGCTCCAATCCAACCTTTCTTCTTCAACTACCACACCCTGTCTGACTGAAGCAGGGGTTTTTATCACATGACTGGAGTCAGGTGCTCTAATTGGAGTCAGGTGCTCTAACTGGAGTCAGGTGCTCTAATTGGCCACAGCTGTTCTAGTTAATCTAAAGCAAACCTTCCTCCCTTGGCAGGGAATAAGGCCCCCTACTAACACTCTTATGCTGCCCTCTGGCCATGCTGTATCACATGCCCTATCTTTGAGCTTCATTATGCTTACATTTATTTATCTTTACATGTATTATTTATTTATTATGCAATATATTTTCAAATAGGAGTTCTTTTTTAACAAAGGTGTAGAAGTTAGGTTGCCAGGGGCTACTTAGGTAAGATGATGCCTTGATGTGGTGCAGGGATCTGGCAGTGAGAATGGTTGCTCCTCCTGCTTCCTCCTGGGAAGAGGAGAGAATGAGGTCCTGCTTTCAGGATTAAAGAAGTCATGTTAAATTATACTTTTCCATTTCCTTTTTGACACAAGAACATTGACATTTGTGGCTCAGCACTGCAGCTTACCTCTCGCTGTTGTGAAATGCGTAGAGTATTACAGTGGCCAGAGATTGGTATATGATTACATGGCATGCAAAATTATCTGGGGATATCAAGATGAGTTCAAGATACTTACTTTTTATTCTTTCATTATATTTTCCCATGTAATCTTTTTAAATGATTTTTTTTTAACAACAAAAAGATGTTGAAGGGCAGGATAGCTGTTATGACAGTCCACCTTTGGGACTCTGGTTATTGGTTAATTATATATTTTGTAATTGTCTGTTTACCAATTGTTAACATATTTCTGACTTACCAGATCCCTTCATTGGGGCCAGTAAGATCATGCAAAGTGTACTTAGGCACATTAAACTAGAACTGTCCAAGCACAATAGACATCACTGGTCCAATATCCAAATCAGAAGTCTGCATGATCTAAAACTAATCTGGCTGCTGAGACCATGGCTGAACTGACATGGCTTGATTCCAGTCATGACTTGCCAATCTAAAAGTTGTCCTGCACTCACTACACTCACTTTCCTGTACTCTCAGTATTTACTAGAAAGGAAATCCAAAAAGAATCCAGGGCTGTCCCAGTGAAGAGAGGTGGGGAAATCCTTTGCCTCTGTTTCTGAAATGGCCAAGATGAAAATGTGTCCACACAACCTGAAGCCTTCTATGTTTAGAGTGGTTCAGGGATTTCCCTACTCACACCCCCTACACCCCACCAAAATTTCCCCAAACACCCCTCCACCCAGTTTTGTGAATTAATTATGTGCAATGTTGCCAATTTAGTGATTGTTTGGAAATTTGAATTGAAATTGAAACATTAATACATACTTTAAAAGCATATAAAGTGTATGATAAAATACATGTATCTGAAAAAGTATAATAGATTTGAAAAGTATGAACATAGACTAGCTTCCTTATACATCTTTTGTTTTTATGACGATGTCAGTGCATTCATTGCAGTGACGTTGGCCAAGTTATGATTTGTAAGCAAAGTCTAAATGAGCTCTCTCTGACAGCAAGTGATGAGCTGGGGACTGGGGGAAAGGCTTCAGGGCCAGATTTTATTTACATTCACACCTAATCTACCTAGGTATCCAGCAAACAGATCTGTGTTGCCCAAGTGATAGATTTTGGCTGGGGTTGGGTTACAAATCACTTGAATGCCGGGGGTGAGGGAGGTGGGAATGAAATGTTGTTCTTATTGTACAAGTAAAAGGCAATAGAACTGTAATTAGCCTGTGCTGATTGAGAGCATCAAGAGAGAGGGTGGGGACAGGTGTTTTGCTTGATGGTCTGCCTGAGTCACAGGTACTATTTGACCTGCCCCTTTCCACTGTTTAAAGACAGAGCTGATTACGCTCCATAGATAGTCTTTTGTTTTGTTAAGTGACCACTGAAATCACTGATAATCAGGTCTAAGTGGCAGGGCCGCTGAGAGGGGGGGAAAGTGGGGCAATTTGCCCCAGGCCCCACAGGGGCCTCACGAGAATATAGTATTCTATAGTATTGCAACTTTTTTTATGGAAGGGGCCCCTGAAACTGCTTTGCCCCAGGCCCCCTGAATCCTCTGGGCGGCCCTGCGTTCACCAGCACATCTACCAATGTGATATATGCCATCATGTGCCAGCAATGCTCCTCTGCCGTGTACATTGGCCAAACCGAACAGTCGCTATGCAAAAGAATAAATGGACACAAATCTGACATCAGGAATGATAACATTCAAAAACCAGTAGGAAAACACTTCAATCTCTCTGGCCATTCAGTAACAGATTTAAAGGTGGCAATTTTGCAACAGAAAAGCTTCAAAAACAGACTCCAACGAGAAACTGCTGAACTTGAATTAATATGCAAACTAGATACAATCAACTTAGGCTTAAATAGAAACTGGGAATGGCTAAGCCATTACACACATTGAATCTATTTCCCCATGTGAAGTATCCTCACATCTTCTTGTCAAACTGTCTTAAATGGTCTATCTTGATTATCACTATAAAAGTTTTTTTTTCTCCTGCTGACAAGAGCACATCTTAATTAATTAGCTTCTTAGAGTTGGTTGGGCAACTCCCACCTCTCATGTTCTCTGTATGTATATATATCTCCTCACTATATGTTCCATTCTATGTATCCAATGAAGTGGGCCCATGAAAGCTTATGCTCAAATACATTTGTTACTCTCTACGGTGCCACAAGTACTCCTGTTCTTTTTGCAGATACAGACTAACACGGCTGCTACTCTGAAACATACCAATTGAGTGACTGTTTGGAAATTTGAATTTAAATTGAAACATTAATATACACTTTAAAAACATACACACTATATGATAAGATACGTGTATCTGAAAGTATAATCAATTTGAAAGGTATGAACATAGACCAGCTTCCTTATACAGCCGTTGTTTTTTATGACAATGTCAGTGCATTCATTTCAGTGATGTTGGCCAACCTAATAATTTCAAATGATGATTTGTAAGCAAAGTCTAAATGAGCTCTCCCTGACAGCTAATGATGAGCTGGGGGCTGGGGGAAAAGGCTTCTGGACCAGAGTGTATTTACATTCACACCTAATCTACCTAGGTATCCAGCAAACATAGCTGTGTTGCCCATGTGATAGATTTTGGCTGGGGTTGAGTTACAAGTCACTTGAATGCAGGGAGTGTGGTGGGGGAATGAAATGTTGTTGTTCTTATTGTATGAATAAAGGGCAGTAGAACTGTAATTAGCCTGTGCTGATTCAGGGCATCGAGAGAAGGTAGGAACCTGTCCCTCTTCACTGTTTAAAGACAGAGCTGATTAGGCTCCATAGATAGTCTTTTGTTCTAAGTGACCACTGCAGCTGAAATCACTGATAATCAGGTCTAAGTGCTTCATCCTGCTGTGGGGACAGTGTTCCTGTGGGTAGAAAGTTTTTGTGTAAGAGACAGCCCAGACTGCACTAGCAGTGAGGTTCCCCCACTGAGAGCTCAGCTGAAATCACTGAGATCTGGGTGGAACCTCAGAAGACCAACTCGCAGAGGTCACAGTGGTAGGTGGCAATAGAAGGTGACTGTGCAGGGCCATTGGCAACAGAGTGGTGGAATGAAAGGTGGCACAACGAACAGCCGTGGCCAGAGTGAGGGGTGAGCAGCTAGAGGAACGAGCAAGGTGCCTTCTTGGCCCCCCACTGGGAGGTGTACTCACATGAAAGTACCTCTGAACTCTGAGTCTCCACTGACCAAGGACAACATCGGTGAGTGGGGTGCGGTGGAGGGAAAAGTGAAGGGCACATTAAAGAAACATTTGTTTGTTGGACTATATTTTAGTGACTTTGTCCAGAATGCTAGATTTGTGACTAGGAATGGAAACTTACCTAAATATGTTTCCTAGTTGGCCAAGATTTTTAAAATGCATTATTTGCCAAGGTTGTTATCTCACATCATTGCTATCTTGAGAGGTCATTATGTTGGGGCGTTTCTGTAGTAAACATTTTTTATTATAATAATTAATTTTTACATAAGAATGGTCATAGTGGGTCAGACCAATGGTGCATATAGCCCAGTATCCTGTTTTCCGACAGTGGTCAAGGCGAGGTGCTTCAGAGGGAATGAACAGAACAGGGAATCATCAAGTGATTCATCCCCTGTTGCCCATTCTCAGCTTCTGGCAAACAGGCTCAAGACACTCAGAGCATGGTGTTGCATCCCTCCCCATCCTGGTTAATAGCCACTGATGGACCTATTCTCCAGGAATTTATCTAGTTCTTTTTAAAATCCTGTTATAGTTTTGGTCTTCACAGCATCCCCTGGCAAAGAGTTCCACGGGCTGGCTTTATGTTCTGTGAAGAAGTACTTCCTTTTTTAAAAAAAAAACAACCTGCTGCCTATTCATTTCATTGAGTGACTGCTAGTCCTTGTGTTATGTAAAGGATTAAATAACATTTTCTTATTCACTTTTGTCATGGTATAAATCCCCACTTTGTACCTTAGCGTCCAAAGATGGGGTACCAGCATGAATTCCCCTAAGCTTAATTACCAGCTTAGATCTGATAGACTGCCACTAACCAGGACTTTCAGTGCCTGGTACACTCTGGTCCCCCCAAAACCTTCCCAGGGGACCCCCAAGACCCAGATCCCTTGGATCTTAACACAAGGAAAGTAAACCCTTTCCCCCACCATTGTCTCCCCCAGACTTCCCCTCTCTGGGGTTACCCTGGAAGATCACTGTGATTCAAACTCCTTGTATCTTAAAACAGAGAGGAATGTTACTTTCCCCCCCTCCTCTTTCCCCCTCACCAAGAGGCCATACAGATTCAAGCTCCGTGAATCTAAAACAAAGAGGAAATTCACCTTTCCCTCCTCCCCCTCCTCTCTCCCGGAGAGAGAGACAGAGATAAACACAGAGAGCAGGTTTTTCCTCCCCCCTTCTCTCCTTTCTCCCACCAATTCCCTGGTGAATGTAGACTCCCTCCCCTGGAGTCTTACACAAGATAACCAAAAATCAATTAGATTCTGAAAAAAGAAAAGCTTTTAATAAAAGAAAGAAAAACATAAAAGTTGTCTCTGTAATCAAGATGGTAAATTGTTACAGGGTCTTTCAGCTTATAGACACTAGAGAGAATCCTCCCCACAGCATACATACAAATTGCAATAGAGGTACAATTCTTCCAGCCAAATACACATTTGCAAATAAAGAAAAACAACCAAAAAGACTAAACTGCCTTTCTACTTGTACTTACTACTAGAACAGAAAATTAGACAGCCTGTAGGTACGTCCGCTCACTCTCAGATCTCAGAGAGAACAACAGATAAAGAAAAACACATAAAACAAAGACTTCCCTCCACTGAGATTTTTAAAGTATCTTGTCTCCTGATTGGTCCTCTGGTCAGGTATTCCAGGTTCACTGTTTGTTAACCCCTTACAGGTAAAAGAGACATTATTGATGACAACTTTCTTCACACCAGTCAAGATTTTCTAGACCTGTATCATATCCCCCCCTTAGTCATCTCTTTTCTAATCTGAAAATTCCCAGTCATTTTAATTTCTACTCCTGTTTCATAAACCTAATCATTTTAGTTGCCCATCTCTGTACCTTTTCCATTTCCAATATATCTTTTTTGGGATGGTGTGACCAGATCTGCGCACACTATTCAAAGTATACATGTACCATGGATTTATATAGAGGCAATATGGTATGTTCTGTCTTATTATCTATCCCTTTCTTAAAAAAGCAAAGGTTTCAAAGAAGCAGCCATGTTAGTCTGTATCCACAAAAAGAACAGGAGTACTTGTAGCACCTTAGAGACTAACAACTTTATTTGAGCATAAGCTTTTGTGGGCTACATCTGATGAAGTGGACTGTAGCCCATGAAAGTTTATGCTCAAATGAATATGTTAGTCTCCAAGGTGCCACAAATACTCCTGCTCTTTTTAAAAAAGCGAACAGAATGTTGGGAATCATTGACTGCTGCTGCACATTGAGTGGATGTTTTCAGAGAACTATCCACAATGACTCCAAGACACCTTCATTTTGTGTGTATAGTTGAGATTGTTTTCCAATGTGCATTATTTTGCATTTATCAACATTGAATTTCATCTGCCATTTTTCTTGCCCAGTCACCCAGTTTTGTGAGATCCCTTTGTAACACTTCACAGTCTGCCTGGGACTTAACTATCTTGAATAGCTTTGTATCACCTGCAAATTGTGCCACCTCACTGCTTACCCATTTTTCCAGGTCATGTATGAGATGTTGAATAGGACTGGTCCCAGAGCATACCTATTAGGGATACCACTATTCATCTCTCTCCATTCTGAAAACTGATAATTTATTCCTACCCTTTGTTTCCCATCTTTTAACCAGTTACTGACCTATGAGAGGACTGCCTTCTTATCCCAAGATGGTTTACTTTTCAAAAGTCAATTTAAATTAAATACATTTTTTTTAATTTATTTTTTTTTAGAAATCTAGATCTGTTATGTGTTTTGGTATAACTTGCATTTTCCTTATGCTAAATTTGCATAATCCTAACAAAACATTTACTTTATTCATATCTCTTTTATATATCTCATTGATCCTGAGCCCCCCCCATAAATTCAAACACCCCCCCAATTTCAATTCTTGTGGAAACCTCTGGTCCCACAGCCCACAGAGACAGGCAAACAGGGGGGTGGACCCCCTGTGGAGTGCCTGTAGCAGTGACACCACACAACCCATCTCCATTTCTGGCAGGGAGAGGGTAGTAGAGGGAAGAGAGCAGCCCCTAAAGGGGCAGGGATGGGAGATACAAAAACTGCCCCCCTGAGGGTTGTCTGAGGACAGAGAGAACTAAACAACCCCTGGGGCAGCAGCAATATGGGGGAAGGCAAAGGAGGCGGGCAATGCATCGCTGGGGGCAGGGCTGGGGGCAAGGCCAGGAACAGAAGCTGGAGGTGGGGAAGGGGCAAATGTGGGAGCAGAATCCCCGGCAGTTGTGTCACCTGGGTGCGGCACCTCTTGATTGGATTCAGGGGCCGAGGGGGCGGGAACAGCAAGGGGGCCTTCACTGCCAAAACCTGGGCACTTCAGGAAGCTCAGTGCCTTCAACAATGGCATTGGGCATGGTGGCATCAGCGGCAGGGCTCCCAACCAGGAGAGGATGCGGCCACCCCACCTCAGAAAGGGGCACACACAAGGGCTCGGGGCCCAGCCACTCAGCACCGGCTGTTGCCACTGAAGGCTCAACAGCCATGGGCAGGGTGCCATCTGTGGCCAGGCAGATGGATGAACCCAGGGTTCAAGAGTGGGAACAGCAACCTGGGGCAAGGGGGAAAGAGGAGGAGGGGGTGGCATGAGCAAACTGCCGCCCAGATCAACGACCACTGGCAAAGAGTCGTCGTTCTCCTGGGTGATGAGAGTCAGACCCAGGGCCTCGATCTCCTCAGAGATGGAAGTGAAGTCACCTCCCACCGCTCCAGAGTCCTTCTCATCAGCAACTGAGGCAGCAATTGTCTTGGTGCCAACAGGGAACACAGGTGACAAAGGGGCTGGAGGGGCTCCATCCGACGCCTCCCCTGGGAAAGACTCCGAGAGGGGGGAGGTTTCACTCCCCTTTTCTGCAAAGGCATTCCTGGCCAGCTCCACCTATTGTCCTGTATCATGGGACACAGCTAAAGGCTGGGCAGCAGCGGCCCCCTTCATGGTCTTGTGGGGGACCTCCCTCCTCCACATCTAGGGGGATGGTCTGAGCCCGAGCTTTCCTTTTGCTGCACTTCCCTGCACCAATACCCAGCCCTCCAAGGTGGCAGTAAAGGGTCGGCCAGCAGAGGTGGGGATAGGGCCATGGTTCCGGGGCAGCAAGCGGGGAACAGCGGGGGAAAGGGAACCTCCCCCTGGGGTGGGCCCTCTCCCTTTCCTGGCAATGGCTCTGCTGCCCTTTCCCTGGTGGGCATTGCCAGACTACACATGATGGCAATCTGGTGAACCCGGTCATCTGGGCACTACGGGGAGCTGCCCCCAGGGTCCAAGTGGGATCAATGGCAGAAGAAGGAGTGGCATCTACAGAAGCTGGGCCACCAGGGTTGCCAGCAAAATCAGAGCCGGTGACCTCCTGGGTCTCGGGGTTTCCAGGCACCTCTCTGTGCCAGGCCAGGGGACAGTACCTCCAGACATGCCCCATCGCCTGGCAGAGGTAACACCGGGCCTCCCCCGAGGAGTAGTGCACCCATGGTAGTGGGCCCCATGGCAGGGCACTAAGAAGACCGCCTGAGCACCACCCTGCCAGCGGAAGGACAGGACATGCTGGGAGGCCAGTTGGAGAGGGCTGATAATGGAAATTGGCTTCCCTAGGGTGGAGAGGAAGGGTAAAAGGTCAGTGTTATGGAGGAAGGGCAGGATGGAGGTAAAAACCACACATATGTCCAGGTCCTCAAGGGACTCAGTGGGTACATATATATGCCCCACCGCCAGGCCCTTCTCTACCACCTCCTGGGCAGCGGCCTCCAATCCAGGAAGACGACGATCTTCCCATACATTGGGAGGTTGCCCCCGTGGCTGTGGGCTCCATCACCTGCACCAGCGCCTGCACGTAGGTCTCCACTTGGGATGAGGCAGGCACCAGGAGGCAATGGATGACATGGTGGCATGTAGAGGGCTTGCAGACACCTGGGCATATGCTCTGGGGGCACACGGGCAGAACACCCCCAGAGCTGGTGGAGGGAACAGTAGGCAGATGAGGGGGCCATGGCAGGGTGGCCAGAACCAGAATGTGCTGATGATGTCTTCTGCCGACATGGGTGGGCTGTGTGACTAGTACTTGGCAGCAGCTCAATCTGACTGACTCTCTAGCTTGTTGCAAACGAACCCTTCGCCTGGCTCCAGCTGATGTGGCAGCTGTTTGGAGACACTTACATGACATGATGCCCGCTTGAGTAAGCAGAGGCAGGAAGCTCATGAGCCTTCTCAGTTGTTGTGGTGAGACAGAAGATTGGGGCTGTCAGAATGTGTGTAGACTTTTGCACTCCAGAGAACCTCACCGTAGCAGATTAATGTACAATGTCAGGGTTTCGGGATGTCCTTATCCGCTTCTGTGGAAGAAAATGGTTTAGTTTATTAGCTCTTCCTAGTGGCTATTATCAAAGGGTTATTACTCTGCCCCATTGGGCTTTTGAGCTTCAAGACGCGCAACAGAACAGTGCCTGTGTTGGAGAAGTTTGGATGGCACTTGAGCAAGGGACTCTTGATGCCGTGGATAAAAGTGCAGTCACGTTGAGAGTCCTCTCCTACAAAGGGATTGACTTACCCTGGAGAATAGACTCTCTAAGGGAATCACCAGCCGTCCCGGGAAACCCATAAAAAAAACCCAGCTCATTATTACCTCAGCGGTTTAACACAGCTATACAACACTCTACATGTTGAAATCGTGGAGCTTGGGTTTGATTAGAACTATGGGCTTGTACAAGACCAATTCTACTGGCCATGAATGAAGACTGATGTTTAGCAATAGTGAAGGCTGTGTGCCCGGTGTATTCAGCGGAAGATCCAGGAACTCTTTAGCATGAACATTATCAGGCGCATAGGTGAGTGTTGCTTCCTCTCGAGCACCCACAGGAATACTGTCCCCACAGCAGGACTAAGCACTTAGACCTGATTATCAGTGATTTCAGCTGCAGTGGTCACTGAATAGAACAAAAAACTATGTATGGAGCCTCATCAACTGTCTTTAAACAGTGGAGAGGGACAGGTCCCCGCCCTCTCTCTTGATGCCTTCAATCAGCACAAGCTGAGTACAGTTCTACTGTATTTATTAATACAATAAGAGCAACATTTCTTTGGCCCCTGCATTCAAGTGATTTGTAACCCAGCCCCAGTCAAAATCTATCACCTGGGCAACACAGCTGTGTTTGCTGCACACCTAGGTAGATTAGGTACTATCTGGTCCTGAAGCCTTTTCCCCCAGCCCCAGCTCATCACTAGCTGTCAGGGAGAACTTATTTAGACTTTGCTTACAAATCATCATTTCAAATTATTAAGTTGACCAGCATCACCGAAATGGATGCACTGACATTGTCATAAAAACAAGAGCTGTATAAGGAAGCTGGCCTATGTTCATACCTTTCAAATCTATTGTAATTTTTCAGATACACGCATTTTATCATACACTGTATATGCTTTTAAAGTGTGTATTAATATTTCACTTTCAGTTCAGATTTCCAAACAGTCACTAAATTGGCACGTAACTCATTCACAAAACTGGGGGTGTGTGTTAGAGAAATGCCGGGGGGGCGGGGGGGATTGTAGGGAAACCACTGCTTCCGTGTCATATGCGAGAGTTACTTGTGTTCCCCCCACCTCTCACCAACCTGCCTCCATCCCCCACTCCAACTCCCCTCACAGAGTTTGCATCTCTGCCTCTGCCCCCCTCCACTGCCAGCTCCTTCTCCAGACTTGACCTGCCCCAGACCCTGCCTCACCCCAGCCCCGGTCTCCCTTCTGCCCTTTCTCTCTATCCACCCCACCCCCTGCTCCATTCAGGCCCACCCTGCTCTCATCCCCTGCCCCACTACGCCTTCTGCCCTGCCCCCTGCCTTCTAGCCCAGCTCACCTGCCCCATATCCCTCTTCTGCTCCACATCCTTCCCCACCCTGCTTCTCGTTCTGCTCTCCCCCAGATCTACTTCTAGACCAGACCCACCCACATCACTGCCCCTAATTGCCTCTTCTGACCCACCACCATCCCTTGTGTGATGAAGTGAAGGATTTCTTCATTTTTTGTGTGTGCTGTATGTGCCTCAGTTTCCCCTATGTCCTGCATGTTTAACGTGGTGGTGGGAAAGGATGTTTCTTGTTGCAGAGGACCAGATGTGATCTCACTTAGTAGCCTGGACCCAGACAGTCTGGACACTTTATAACTTAGCAATGGAGCCAGGTGGTTTTGGCGAGGGGAGTACCAAGGACTGTGTTCGAGGCCCTGATAATGTTCTCTGATGTTTTTCAGACATACAATACACTGTTTTACAGTGCCAACTGTACAATGTACGGCTCCTTCAGGAGGCATGGAAGTCTTTCCCAGCTGGACTCATTGCGGGGTGCTCACAGCGTGAAACGGGTGGTGCTGAATTCTCCAAGGTCAGACCCAGGAGGCACCGAAGCCAAGGAGACTTGACCTAAAGAGAGTGTGCTGTTAGTATGGAAAGCTTCAGGCCTGCCTGTAAAGGCCTATAAGAACTTATGTGTATTTTTATCACTTAGCTAGTTACAGAGGATTAAAAATAAAGAATCATAATCACAGTCCACCTGTGTATGGGCTGTCTCCCACTTGGATAGTCTGAGGCCTTGTTCTTAGGCTGAGGCCTTTGGCTAAGCAGCAGGGGCAGCCATAAGCTGGGAAGCGTATGGTCACATCCCCACATTCCAGACCAGTCATATTGAAATAAGGTGCTATTGGGCTGTTAGGAAGATTATCCTGTCCTGATAGTGGTCATCACCACCAGATAAAGTAACAGATCTTAAGATGGTTAAAAAACACTTAGTTTGATAGCAACCTATCTGGCAAGAAATCACATCAATGGTTGTGGTTGTGAAACCCTCTTTTCCGTAGTCTTTTATCTTTATGGCTCCCACTTATCTAGTGTTAATCTGTCTGGTTGTCTAATGGTTTCTGTCTGCTGTATAATTAATTTTGCTAGGTGTAAGTTAATTAGGGTAATGGGATATAATTGGTTTGAGAATTATGTTAGGATTGGTTAGTTACAGTTCAGTAAAATGATTGGTTAAGGTATAGCTGAGAATATTACTATATAAACTGGGGAAAACAGGACGTGGGGGGGCGGTAAATTGGAATCAGGCTTGCTAAGGGGTGGACATGGGAATCGGGAATGGGGAACAGGGACATAGACAAGACTCTGCAGCATAAAGGCTGGGAAGGGGAACAGAGGATAAACACTCTGTGGCATCAGAGCTGGGAAGGGGGATGTAGGGTAAACGCTGTCATGGAGTGTGGGGGAGTCAGGGCCGTGCACCCCCCCACTTTCTGTGATTCACCGTGACTCTCAGCCAGCCACTAAAACAAAAGGTTTATTAGACAACAGGAACACAGAGCTTGTAAAACAGAGGTTGTAAATACAGAAGACAGGACCCCTCAGAGAGGTCCATCTGGAAGTGAGGGGGAGCCCAGACTCAGGTTCTGGGCCTCCCTAATCTCTCCAGCCAGATCCAAACTGACCCTCCCTCCAGCCCCTCCTCTGGCCTTTGTCTCTTTCCTGGGCAAGGAGGCCAGCCAGGCAGGGGCGGTTCCAGGCACCAGCACACGAAGCACATACCTGGGGCGGCAAGTCACGGGGGACGCTCTGCCAGTCGCCTTGCAGACTTGCCGCCGAATCCAGGGGACTGGGAACGTCCCGCAGGCAAGCCGCCGAAGGCAGCCAGCCTGCAGTGCTTGGGGCGGCAAAATACCTAGAGCCACCCCTGATGCCACCTGATTTCTTTGTTCTCCAACACCTTCATTTGGCACGTTGCAGGGGAGGGGCCCAGGCCATCAGTTCCCAAGAGACATTCCCAGGACAGCCATTATCTGTGCAGATGGCATCACACTTGCCCTCTAGGCAGGGCCGTCCTTAGGATTTATGGTGCCCTAGCGGGGATTATTAAACTGCTGCCCCTGTGCCTGTTTTGCTCTTAGCAACACAAACATAAGCTTACACTATTGGAAAACTTGCCACATGAATGTTATTAAAAGAAGTAGCACTATAGAAAAAATTCTGATTTGACAGAATGATGCAAATAATATAATTTTTTTAATTTGTCAACATTTTATTGGAAATTTCTATGAAGAGGTATTGAAACAAGGATTTGTTTTTAATTAAAAGCAATCTTTCTGGCTTTTTTGGCTGCAAAATCAGTAATAATGTCATCATATGACAAAAACAAAGTCGTGTCTTGTTCGATTGCAATAACAAGACCAATCAGGTGTTCCTGACTCATTGTAGTGCGGAGATAGTTTTTAATGAGCTTTAGTTTTGAGAAACTCCGTTCTCCTGATGCTACTGTTACAGGAATTGTCAGGAGAATATGAATGGCAATGTACACGTTAGGATATATGTCAACAAGTTTGCTGGTATGAGTAAACTGTACAATGTCCATCATCGATTTTGTATGTGGTAACATTGATGACAGTGTACTCAATTCTTCAAACAGTTCAAGGCCATTTAAATCAAAATGATCATCTGTGCTTCAGGAGGCTCTCTAGGTCAGGGGCCCCCAACGCGGTGCCTGTGGGTGCCATAGCGCCCACAGGGGCCTCTCAGTGCACCCACGTACTGGCCAGAGGATGATCATCCGCCGAAATGCCACCGAAATTCGGCGGCATTTCAGCGGCGACACCTCTGGATAACACCACTTGCCGCCGATAAGCAACGTCATACAGGTGCATTGCCACTGAAATGCCGCCAAATTTCAGCAGCAATTTCGGCAGATGCTCGCCCACTGCCACGGTCCTTCGTCTGACGCCTGCCAGATGAAAAATGTTGGGGACCACTGCTCTCGGTTCTTGAACTCTGTCATTAGTTGCTCTTGTTTTCCTATTTCGTTGAATTTAGTCCCGCTCAGCCCCCCTACCAGCTGAGTGAACGGAACCCCAGGCCAACAGCAGGTTGAGTGGCTCAGCTGGGGTCTCAGCCACCAGCTTGCTCAGCTTGCTGCCAGTCTGGGGTTCCTTGGGGGTCCCCAGGCCAGCAGCAGGTGCTGAGTGGGGCCAGTGGCCGGGACTCTGGGTGGCAATGGGGCAGCAGCCGGAACCCCAGAGCAGCGGTGGGCTGAGCAGCTCAGCCCGCCGCTGCGTGCCATCAAATATCAGCTCACGTGCTACCCTTGGCATGTGTACCTACCTTTGCCAACCTCTGCTCTATACACTAGTAAGGAGATGAGCATATTACAGTTGTTGGAGGGCTCTATTTAGCAGTAACAGGGCTATAGGAAAGTCAGTCAACATTTTTTGTTTCTCTGATGAAAACTGGCCCACTCCCTTTCTGTTTTTGTTTAGTCTGCAAAAGAGAAAAATGAGGTAGGATTTGATAACTGCTTTCAACTACCTGAAAGGGGGTTCCAGAGAGGATGGATCTAGACTGTTCTCAGTGGCAGCAGATGACAGAACAAGGAGTAATGGTCTCAAGTTGCAGTGGGGGAGGTTTAGGTTGGACATTAGGAAAACCGTTTTCACTAGGAGGGTGATGAAGCACTGGGATGGGTTCCCTAGGGAGGTGGTAGAATCTCCTTCCTCAGAGGTTTTTAAGGTCAGGCTTGACAAAGCCCTGGCTGGGATGATTTAGTTGAGGTTGGTCCTGCTTTGAGCAGGGGCTTGGACTAGATACCTCCTGAGATCCCTTCCAATCCTGATATTCTATGATTTTATGAAATATACCCCCAAGCCCTTACATCCCCTTTCCTGGGGAGGCTTGAGAATAATACCCTCATCAGTTGGTACAGGTGAACACAGACCCAAACCCTTGGATCTTAAGAACAATGAAAAATCAATCAGATTTTAATTAAAGAAAAGGTAAAAGAATCACCTCCGTAAAATCAGGATGGTAAGTACTTTACAGAATAACAAAAGACACAGAGGATTTCCCCTCTAGGCAAAACTTAAAGTTACAAAAACAGGGATTAACCTCCCTCTTAGCGCAGGGAAAATTCACAAGCTAAAAGAAAAAGTACTCTAATGCATTTCTTTTCTGCTATTAATTTGCCTACCTGGTTTCTTGGATGGCTCCAAGAGACACAGACCAAAATCTTCCCCCACAGTATCTTCTACCCTTATTAGTCCTTTTGGTCAGGTGTCACCCAGGTTATCTGAGCTTCTTAACCTTTTACAGGTAAAAGAGAAATTAACCCTTTAAAGGGTAAAGAGGGATTTTATACTACCCTTAACTGTATGTTTATGACAGTCCCAAGGACTCACTCCCAAGCCAGATTCTCCTTGGAGAGGGATTTTGATCAGTTAATGTTTCAGTGGACAAAGGCTCAAAGATCTGTTGACAAATAAGAACAAAAGAACAGCCATACTTTGTGTCAGACCATAGGTCCATTTAGCCCAGTATCCTGTTTTCCGACAGTGGTCAATGCCAAGTGCCCCAGAGGGAATGAACAGAACAGGTAATCATTAAGTGATCCATCCCGTCGCCCATTCCCAGCTTCCCGAAAACGGAGTCTAGGGACACCATACCTGCCCATCCTGCCTAATAGCCATTGATGGACCTATCCTCCACAAATTTTGCTAGTTCTTTTTTGAAACCTCTTATAGTCTTGGCCTTCACAACATCCTCTGGCCAGGAGTTCCACAGGTTGACTGTGCGTTGTGTAGAAATACTTCCTTTTGTTTGTTTTAAACCTGCTGCCTATTAACTTCATTTGGTAACCCCTAGTTCTTGTGTTATGAGGAGCAATTTATTACTTTCTCCACACCAGTCATGACTTTATAGACATCTAGCATATCCCCCCTTAGTCATCTCTTTTCCAAGCTGAAAAGTCCCAGTCCTATTAATCTCGCCTCAAATGGAAGCCATTCCATATCCCTAATCATTTTTGTTGACCTTTTCTGAACCTTTTCCAATTCCTATATATCTTTTTTGAGATGAGGCAATCACAACTGCACGCAGTATTCAAGATATGAGCATGCCATGGATTTATATAGCGCGAATATGATATTTTATGTCTTATTATCTATCTCTTTCTTAATGATTACCAACATTCTGTTCACTCTTTTGACTGCCGCTGCACATTGAGTGGATATTTTCAGAGAACCACCTACAATGACTCCAAGATCTCTTTCTTGAGTGGTAACAGCTAATTTAGACCCCATCATATGTATAGTAGAGATTATGTTTTCCAGTGTGCATTACTTTGCATTTATCAACACTGAATTTCATCTTCTATTTTGTTGCCCAGTCACCCAGTTTTGAGAGATCCTTTTGTAGCTTTTTTGCAGTCTGCCTGGGATTTTACTATTGTGATTAGTTTTGTACCATCTGCAAATTTTGCTACCTCACTGTTTACCCCTTTTTCTAGGTGAGGGACCTTGTCAAAGCTTTCTGAAAATCTAAGTACACTATATCCACTGGATCCTCCTTGTCCACATGCTTGTTGACCCCGTCAAAGAATTCTAGTAGATTGGTGAGGCATGATTTCCTTTTACTAAAACCATGTTGACTATTTCCCAACAAATTATGTTCATCTATGTGTCTGACAGTTTTGTTCTTTACTATAGCTTCAACAAGTTTGCCTCGTACTGAAGTCAGGCTTATTAGCCTATAACCGCCAGCATCACCTCTGGAGCCCTTTTTAAAAATTGGCATCACATTAATTGTCCTCCAGTCATCTTGTACAGAAGCTGATTTAAATGATAGGTTACAGACTACAGTTAATAGTCCTGCAATTTCACATTTGAGTTTCTTCAGAACTCTTGGGTGAATATGATCTGGTCCTGGTGGCTTATTACTGTTTAGTTTATCAATTTGTTCCAAAACGTCCTCTAATGACACCTCAATCTGAGACAGTTCCTCAGATTTGTCACCTAAAAAGAATGGCTCAGGTTTGGGAATCTCCCTCACATTCTTAGCTGTGAAGACCGATGCAAAGAATTCATTTAGTTTCTCTGCGATGGCCTTATTGTCCTTTAGTATCTTGATTGTCCGGTGGCCCCACTGGTTGTTTAGCAGGCTTCCTGCTTCTGATGTACGTAAAAAAATGTTTGCTATTACTCTTTGAGTCTTTGGCTAGCTGTTCTTCACATTCTTTTTTGGCCTTCCTAATTATATTTTTATACTTCATTTGCTAGAGTGTATGCTCCTTTCAGTTTTCCTCAGTAAGATTTAAATTCCAATTTTTAAAGGATGCCTTTTTGCCTCTCACTGCTTCTCTTACTTTGTTGTTTAGCCACGGTGACTCTTTTTTGGTTCGCTTACTATATTTTTTAATTTGGGGTATACATTTAAGTTGAGCCTCTATTATGGTGTCTTTAAAAAGTTTCCATGCAGTTTGCAGGGATTTTACTTTTGGTGCTGTAGCTTTTAATTTCTGTTTCTCTAATCTCCTCAGTTTTGTGTAGTTCCCCTTTCTGAAATTAAATGCTGCAGTGTTGGGCCACTGTGGTGTTTTTTCCACCACAGGGATGTTAAATTTAATTATATTACGGTCACTATTACCAAGCGATCCAGCTACATTCACCTCGTGGACTTGACTCTGTGCTCCCCTTAGGACTAAATCAAGAATTCCCTCTCCTTTTGTGGGTTCCAGGACTAGCTGCTCCAAGAAGCAGTCATTTAAGGTATCAAAAAGCAGCAAAGAGTCCTGTGGCCCCTTATAGACAAACAGATTTTTTGAATGCATCTGACTTGGGCATTCACCCATGAAAGCTCATGCTCCAAAACGTCTGTTAGTCTATAAGGTGCCACAGGATTCTTTGCTGCTTTTACAGATCCAGACTAACACAGCTACTCCTCTGATACTTAAGCTATCAAGAAACTTTATCTCTGCATCCTGTCCTGAAGTGATATATACAGTCAATATGGGGATAGTTGAAATCCCCCATTATTATTGAGTTTAAGCTCCCTGAGCATTTCGCGGTCACTATTACCATCCTGGTCAGGTGGTCGGCAGTATATCCCTACTGCTATATTCTTATTATTAGAGCATGGAATTACTATCCTAGAGATTCTTTGTTACAGTTTGGTTCATTTAAGATTTTTACTTCATTTGAGACCGTGCTTTCTCTCAGATATAGTGCCACTCCCCCACCAGCACGACCTGTTCTGTCCTTCTGATATATTTTGTATCCTGGTATTACTGTGTCCCGTTGATTATCCTCATTCCACCAGGTTTCTGTGATACCAATTATTTCAATATCCTCATTTAATACGAGGCACTCTAGTTTGCCCATCTTATTATTTAGACTTCTAGCACTGGTATATAAGCACTTTAAAAAGTGTCACTTTTTTGCTGTCTCCCATTACATGATGTAATTGAATGAGACTTTTATTCATTTGACTGTTTCTCATCAGATCCTACCTGTATTTTATCATCTTCCATCATCACCTCCTTACTAGGATATAGACAATCTCCATTAGGTAATCCTCCCTAAAGGATGTCTTTGTCTGAACCATGTGCTCCTCTGCACCTGTCAGCTTTCCCCAGCCCCAAGTTTAAAAACTGCTCTAAGAGCTTTTTAATTTTAAGTGCCAGCAATCTGATTCCATTTTGGTTTAGGTGGAGCCCATCCTTCCTGTATAGGCTCTCCCTTTCCCAAACGTTTCCCCAGTTTCTAATAAATCTAAACCCCCTACACCATTGTCTCATCCACACATTGAGACCCTGCAGTTCTGCCTGTCTAACTGGCCCTGCACGTGGAACTGGAAGCATTTCAGAGAATGTTACTATGGAGGTCCTGGACTTCAATCTCTTACCTTGCAGCCTAAATTTAGCTTCCAGGACCTCTCTCCTATGTCACTAGTACCTACATGTACCACAACCTCCCAGCACTACACATAAGTCTATCTAGATGTCGTGAGAGCTCCGCAATTTTTGCACCAGGCAGGCAAGTCACCATGCAGTTCTCCCGGTCATCGCAAACCCAGCTATCTATGTTTCTAATGATCGAATTAACCATTACTAATACCTGTCTCTTTCTAATAGTTGGAGTTCCATCTCCCGGAGAGGTATCCTCAGTGCGAGAGGATACCACAACGTCATCTGGGGTACCGTTTCCCTCTACTCCAATTGGATGTTCTCCCAGGGCCACCCAGAGGATTCAGAGGGCCTGGGGCAAAGCAATTTTGGGGGACCCTTCCATAAAAAAAAGTTCCAGTACTATAGAATACTATATTCTCGTGAGGGCCCCTGTGGGGCCCCACTTGCCGCCCCCTCTGGGCAGCCCTGTGTTCTCCTTCCCTGAGGCTTTCATCCTCCTCACCAGCACAGAGGTTGCCAGACTGGGAGTGGGGCTGTTCTACTGTATCCTGGAAAGTCTCATGTATGTACCTTTCTGGGTCCCTTAGCTCCTCCAGCTCAGCAGCTCCAGGCACCAGCACTCCAAGGGGGCAGCCTGGTGGTCCCTGTGAGGGCTGCAGTCAGGCAGTCTTTGGTGGCAAGCCTGCGAGAGGTCCGCCAGTTCTATGGATTCAGCGGCAATTCGGCAGCACGTACGCCGAAGCCACGGGACTGGAGGACCTCCCAAAGATATGCCACGGAAAGCAGTCTGCCTGCCGTGCTTGGGGCAGAAAAAAAGCTAGAGCCACCCCTATCTCCAAAGCCCGTACATGGTCTCTGAGGTCTAGGAGCTCCTTGCACCAAATACACACATACACCACCTGCCCATGGGGCAGGTAATCATACATGCTGCACTGGGTGCAATAAAATGGGTAACCCTCACTCTGTTGCTGGACTTCTGCCTGAATTCTCTTTTTACTCCTGCAATTGTTTCCTTCATTGTTGTTTTTATCAAGGGGTGCTTTTTGGCTTAAGTTTACAGAATATTAAGTGTCTGTGTAGTGAGGCGGTTTGGCTCCCCTCCTCCACAGGGAGGGTTGAGCCCCGTCAATCATCCCCCAGGGCGGAACCGCTGGGCGGAAGTCCCGCCCCTCAGAGGGTCAGGCGGCGACCTGGAAGAATAAAAGCCGGGCCCCAGCCTTCAGTTGGAGCCCAGCTGCCGGCAGGAGCAGACATGCCCGCTGACCCTCGTCACTGGGAAGCTGCTGAGGCCAGAGGCCAGTACCAGGAGCTGCCAGGGCTGCCCCGCAGTTGCTATGACGAGGAGCTGCCAGAGCTACCTCGTCCCTACTGCGGCCCTGAGGAGCCCCCAGACCAGACCTGGCCCGCCGTCCCGGAGGTATTCCCGGACCTGCCGCCCAGCCCTGACTGGGAGGAACCCATGGTGATGGACGCCCCTGCGGACCAGGGAGGAACTGAGGGGGATATTGGAAGTAGCCCGGGGGCAGCTGACTACAGTCAGGCTGCAGAGGGCCCTGTGCCTATGGCCGTGTGTGTCGGTCAGGATCCCCACTGATCGCCACTAGCGGCCACAGCCGCTACCAGGGCCCCGGGCTGGAACACAGAGGAGTGGGTGGGGCTGCGCTCCCCCTGGCACCCCTCCAAGGGCGGCAGACTCCCCCCTTCACCCTGACCTAAGGAGGCCATTGTGGTGGCCACTGCTCTGCCCTGCCCCAAAGGACCAGAGCTTATAAACTGCTACTGTGTTTGGTGGTGCCCCCCCCGACCCAAGGGCTGGGCCCCTGTTGACTTTGCCACTGCCCTGCCCTGCCCCAAAAGGGCCAGAGCTCCTTGTACTGTGTTGTACTGTGTTTGGTGCCCCACCCGAACCAAGGGCTGGGCCCCCGTTGACTTTGTCTGTGCTCAGTCCTCTCCACAGGTACCGAACTTCCCCCGGACGGTGGACCGCGGGTCCAAGGGGCCGGACCCTTGGAGGACAGAAGGATGCCGGTGTGGCTCCCCTCCTCCACAGGGAGGGATGAGCCCCGGCAGCCCTCGTTACAGTCTGTAGCCCTCTGACACTCCCCCTGGAGAACTCCCTCACAAAACTCCCCTGTTAGCCGCTCCTGTTCGCTAGCTCCCAGTGTTTTTTCCTGCATCACTGTACCTATTGGGTTTCTGGGAACTGGGCAGGCAGAAGCCCGCCCACTGCTAAGGGATCCCCCAGCCTAAGGGGAGGATCTACAGGACCTCAAAAACCCAACTGATTTTGGGGGACTACTAGTAAAAGAACAGGGACAGGAGTGCGATCAAAGGGTCATAAGAAGGGAGCCTGACGGGGACACCGAGCAGAGAACCTTGGACAGCGCCCGCTACTCCTTGCAGGTGTCAAGAGAGCTAGTGGACGCTGCCCAGAGGAACTCTGCCCGGATACGTGAACAGACAGAGGATCGGAAACAAGCCCCACAGTCACAGCAGTCTCCATTGGCCAACCTCCTTTCCCTGGTTGTGTAGATGGCCATTTTAGCCAGGGCTAGGAGGAGGTTGACCAGGAGGTCCCGTGGCTTTGTGGGGCCATGGATAGAGAGTGCATAAAAAAGGAGGTGAGGGAAAAGTGCAGCCAGAAATGCAACAGGATATTGGTGAGGAGCCGGTATAGGGGCTGCAACCTGGCACACTCTAAGTAAATGTGCGCCAAGGTCTCCCTCAGGCTGCGGAAGGGGCAGGTGTCTGGGGCAGGGGTAAACCATGCCAAATACACGCCCGTGCTCACGGCCCCATGAAGCAGCCACCAGCTGATATCCCCAGTGGGCCTCGGGACCAGGGTAGAGTATAGGCTGGCCCACGGGGGCTTCTCACCCTCGAGAGGTGGCAAGACGTCCCGCCACTTTGTGTTGGGGCAGAACACGAGGGTGAGAAAGTGAAGGGTGTGGAGCACTAGCGTGTAGAGATGTTTCCTTGGCGCGATTTGGAAGTGGACTGGCTGCAGATCATGCAGCCGGCTTGCTGAGAAGGGGCGTGGGGGCGTGGGTTGGGTCCACGGGGCAGGGGCCCGATGAAAAGGTCCGGAGTGCCTGGGGTGGAGGGTGGATGGGGCGTGCCCTTGTGCAGGACCCGGTTGAGGTAGGCCCAAGCAGCAGGTGGCAAAGCTGCCTTCACCTCCTGTAGTATGCACAGGGGAGTACAAGATCTGGAGAGCCCCATACGCCGAGCGAGTGTCAGGGGATCCAGCTAGTCTCCCTGGTCGTAGTCCAGGAGGTCTCCAACCCTGGTGACTTCCGCCAAGACCAGCCTCTGGCGCACCGCAGGGGACTCCGCTGCCTGCACTCTGAGCTGGGGATTGTGTAGCAGGGGCTCCGCGAGGAGATCTGCCCCCTCGATGGCCCCACGGACCTGGTGGCAGAGAACAGCTTCCAGGTCCGGACGAGGTCCTGGTAGAAGACTGGCAGCCCAGAGAGGTCTCGCAGAAGACCCCTCGGATCGAGATAAAGGAGCTGCCGGTCTTATCGGAGCCCTCGGAAGCGACGCAGGAAGGCATGCGCCAGTACTCTTCATGCTGGACTACCCGCACCATAAAGAAGCTGCTGCAGGGCCTGGAGGCGGAAGAAGTGGACCTGAGTGCGCAGGCACTTCAGGCCCTGCCCTCTCTCCTCCAGGGGCAGGTGGAGGACCCCTGCAGGGACCCAGTGCAGTCCTGGCCAAAAGAAGTCCAGAACCATCTTCTGGAGGTCAGCCAGGAAAATCGGGGCTGGGACCAGGGTGTTGAGCCGGTACTAGAACATGGACAGGACTAGTTGATTGAGCACCAGTGCCCTGCCTCGAAGGGAAAGGCACCAGAGGAGTCCTGTCCATTTCCGGAGCCGCTCCATCACCCTGCCCTGCAAAACTGGCCAGTTCTCCGGCAGAGACGGATGCGTGGCAGAAAGGTAAATGCCGAGATAGAGCAGCGGACCCACGCTCCACTGGATGGCCTGAAGCGTGGGTGGGAAGGAACTCGCCTGCCACCCGTCCCCGACCCCAGGCCAGAGCTCTTGACCCAGTTGACCCAGGCAGAGGAGGCCGCTGAGTACACAGCCTGGCAAACCTCCACCCTCGCCAAGTCGCCCGGGTCCTGGACCATGAGGAGCTCATCATAGGCGTACGCCGACAGGACCAGCCGCAGCTCCGGCTCCCGAAGCACCAACCCCGTCAACCTCCTGCGGAGGAGACAGAGGAAGGGCTCGATCACCAGAGCATACAGCTGGCCCGAGAGGGGGGACCCCTGCCATACTCCCCACCCGAAGCTGACCGGTTTGTCAGGGCCCAGTTGAGCCTGACCAGACACTCTGAGGAAGCATACAGCACCTGGAGAAAACCCGCAAACTGGGATCCAAAGCCTAACGCTCGCAGAGTGCCCAGGAGATACCCATGGTCCACCCTGTCGAACGCCTTCTCCTGATCCAGGGACAGGAGGGCAAATGACAGACCATCCCTGCACCCAAGCTCCAGGAGATCTTGGACCAGATAGAGGTTATCAAAGATGCTATGACCTGGGATGGTGTAGGTCTGGGTCTGGGTGGATCACGTCCTCCAGCATGGCCCCCAGCCGCAGCGAGATGGCCTTGACTATGATTTTGTAGTCTGTGCTGAGGAGCGAGGGGGACTCCAATTCCGTAAGTCGCGGAGGTCCCCCTTCTTCAGCAACAAGGCAAGCACGGCTCACCTGCATGAGAGAGGGAGGACCCAGCTTTGCAAGGACTCAGCCCAGACGGTGACCAGGTCCGGGCTGAGGACATTCCAGAACACGCAGTAGAACTCCATGATCAGCACGTCCATGCCTGGAGATTTGTTGGTGGGCCTGGGACGGAGGGCCTGCATCACTTTAGCAGGTTGGTTATCCGCTCCTGCCCTGAGGGGTTAAAGCCAGCCCTGCAGAGGCTGGGGCTGTGGAAGGAAAGAGCTGGGCTGATTGAGGAAGTGGCTGCAGCTGGGCCTATAAAGATGCTGGGAGCCAGGAGCTCAACTCTCCCTCTGCCTGTAGCGGGCGAAGGGCCGGGCTGCAGGGAGCTAGACAAGGTACCTAGGGTGGAGCAGGGCTGGGGAAAGGCAGAGGAGCTGGGGAGCTCCTGCCTGGAAAGCCCCAGGCTATGGCCTAGCATTAGACCAAGAGGTACTGGGGGTTGCAGGGGGCAGCCCAGGGGTAGGCAAAGGCAGCAGGTCCAAACCCCTTTGCCGATGATGAGTGGCTTATACTGCAGTCTGCCTCAGGGAACGGGGGCTAGATGGAGACTGGGCAGTAGCCAACACTGAGGCAAAGTGGGGATAGTGGGGTGGGGGATCCCCTGGGAGGAGGAGATCCAGTTGAAAGAGGCACCGGGGTCCTGGGAAGGATATGGGGGCCAGTAGCTGGAAGGCGGATCACTGGCCTGCAGAGGGCGCTCCAGGCTGGAAATTGAGCTAATTCCCAGAAGTCACCAGCAGGAGGCGCCACAGGGGTGAGTCTGTCGCGTCTACACTCACCCTCGCCCAGGAAGTGGTGCCTGCCCTGGTATCTAACGTTTTTTACTAAGCAGACAATCATAACTTTTCCCCTGAGGGGCAGTTGTATCCTCCCCTCTTCCAGCCTCCCCTCCTCATTAGATCTGGCTTTTCACCCTCTCCCCGCCACCAAGGAATCAAAGTTGAGACCCAGTTATGTGCTAAGCATTTATTCTGCCACCAGGAGCTTGAGTCAAACCCTTCCTCTCGTTCCCAGCCTCTCCACCCAAGCTCTGGAATGTGCGTCCTTCCAAGGACATGCCCAAGTTAGACGTAGTAACAGTGACTTGGTGTGCTATAGAACTCAGTAAGAAGAGCATGGCATGGATTTTATTAACACTATTGTGCTGCTTGTGAATGATTTTTGTGACTATTGTGGCAAACTCAGGACAGTCGGCTACCAGAAGAGGGGTAGTAATTGGTCCCGGAAGGCTTAGCCTAGAGGAATCAGGTTCAGCTGGGACAGGGGTTAGGAGGGAACTAATCAGGTTCAGCTGACTCCAATTGCTGGTGACCTTTTTAAAACCTCCCTGGCAGGGAAGCAGGGAGGGAGAAGGAGAGAAGCAGAGTAGCTGCCAGCAAGTAGGGGTAGCTAAAATCTGAGGCTGTCCTGGGAAGGCAGCTTGCAGTCTCCTCAGAAGGAGAGGAAACTAGAGCAAGGGGCTGGCTGAGAAGGGATCAGCCAGACCCTGTGAGATTGGGAAGGGTTTTTTTCTTTTTCTTTGTTTGTTTTTTACCAAGCCTGTGCCTCCAGGGCAAAAAGGAACTGTGCTACCAAACGGAGAGGCAGGTACTTTGCCACACTATACAAATGGGTGACTTCTTTCTCTGTCACTGTAATCAGCAGTGAAAGTCACTAGATTTGTTACTGGTCCCTTTGACACTTATTTCCTCACTAGGGAAACAAAAAAGTCACTAAATCTAGTGAAAAAATTGCTAAGTTGGCAACACTGTAGATCCGTGTCATAAACAGATAGGTAAGGGTTAATGCCTCTTTAACCTGCAAAGGGTTAAGAAGTTCACCTAGCCTAGCTGACACCTGACCAGAGGAACCAATGGGGGAACAAGATGTTTCAAAAGGAAGGAGGGAAGTTTTCTTTGTTTAGTCAGAGTTCCAGTTTCAGCCGGAGTGAAAAAGATCAAGGAACCAGCCTCTTACTAGAGTAGTAAGTTTTAGAAAGGGATAAATAGGTTTATGTTTATTTCTTTGTAACCTGTCTTGTGCATTTAGAGGAAGAATCAAATTGGGTATTTGGGTATTTTCATTGGTGTAATTAAGTTTTGTCCAGGGGAACATCCTCTGTGTTTTGAATCTGTTGTAGTAGCTGGTATGCTAATCTCTCCCAGAGGGTTTTCTTTTACCTTTCTTTTCTTTAATTAAAAGCCTTTTTTTATACGTGATTGATTTTTCCTTGTTTTTAGATCCAAGAGGGTTGGATCTGGATCCACCAGGAGCTGGTGGGAGAAAGGAGGGGGGATGGCTAATTTTTCCTTGTTTTAAGATCCAAGGGGTTTGGATCTGTGTTCACCAGGAAATTGGTGAAGTCTCTCAAGGCTACCCAGGGAAGGGAGTACTTGGGGGTGGTGGCAGCCAGACCAGATCTAAGCAGTTAATTGAGCTTAGAGCTTCTCATGCAGGTCCCCCACATCTGTACCTTAAAGTTCAGAGTGGGGAAGGAAACTTGACAATCCATGATAAAGACATTAAATACAATTGGGGTGAAAACAGATCCCTGTGGATCTCACTGGAAATGGTTCCATTAGATGGCTATTTCTCTTTACAATTATTTTTGGAGATCTATCACTTAGTCAAATTTTAGTCCATTTAATGTGGGCCACATTGATTTTGTATAGTTTTTTAGAGTGTTATGCAGCAGTAAAACAAGATGGATGTGGTAATATCTTTTATTGGATCAACTTTTGTTGGTGAGAGAGAAGCTTTGGAGCCACACAGAGCTCTTCTTCAAGTCTGGGAAAGGTACATGCTAGCATCACAGCTAAATGCAAAGTGGAAAAGATTGTTCAGCATAAGTAGTTACATATGCATTAACACCTCTGCCATCACAGGACAAAAAGAGGGTTACAGATTGTTGTAATAAACCATAAATCCAGTGTCTTTGTTCAGTCCGTGATTTTTAGTGTTTGAGTCATTAAAGGAGAAGGAGAATTTAAGCTCCCGGGCTCATCTTTTGAAAGTGTTGTGCAGGTTTCCTTTGAGGATGAGGACTGAGAGGTCCTCATAAAGTGATAGCTCTGTGAAAAGTGTTCACGCACAGGTGATAGGGCGTTTATCATTTTGAGTTCATTCGAGAGCCTAGTGTCTGGTTGTTACTGTGGCATTTAGTGCCCTGGCTGAGGTACACCACCTATTGTAACTGATATGTTTGATTCATGGATCTTGAAAGGTTTGTGTCACGGGATCCTCGGGGTGCAGCCTGAGACTGTGGGACTGCTGTGTCTCCCTGAAGTCTCACCAGCCTGAGCTTTCTCTCAAAATGCCTTGCTAATGACCAGCAGCAACCCCTCCAGGAGCTGTACTGACTCAGCACAACTGCATGTGGAGCCCCACATGCAACTAGATTGCATGAATGCTCCCAGACCCACTCATGAATCACACAGGGAAAGGCACCAGCCAAATAGCCCCAGCTCTCAGCACTGTACCCCAGGAATGTTGACCACTTCATCAGTGGAAAGTGGATATACACCAGCCTTTGCAAACCTGAGCAGATAACCAAACACTTCAGGCAAACTGACTGGTAAAGATAAACGGTAAAACAAATTTATGGACTATGAAAGAAAGATTTAAAATTATTATGTGGTAGGAAAAAGTCAGTGTTAGTTACCAAAATAAAATAAGATAAAATAAAATATAAGCATGCAGTCTAAACTCTCAATCCTATTAGAGCAGCAGAGGATCCTGTGGCACCTTGTAGACTAACAGACGTTTTGGAGTATGAGCTTTCGTGGGTGAATACCCATTTCGTCAGATGCATTCACCCACGAAAGCTCATGCTCCAAAACGTCTGTTAGTCTATAAGGTGCCACAGGATCCTCTGCTGCTTTTACAGATCCGGACTAACACGGCTACCCCTCTGATACTTGAATCCTATTAAACTGGGCAACATCTAGATTAACCGGTTTTTCTCAACCTACTGGATATTGCAGTTCATAGTACACAGATTTCACCCTTGAAACCTGGGCCAGTCCTCTCATTTGGAGTCTTCAGAGAGTCCTTGATGCTTGCAGCGTAGGTGACTGAAGGAGAAAGGTGAATCATGGGCCTGCTCTGTTCTGTTTTATACCCTCAATCCCACGTGCTTGGGGAACACACAAGTCCAGACATGTCTGGAGGCATTGCTGAGTCTCCAGGCAAGGTTGAACAATTCCCCCGGTGTGGCCTCATGCAGGTGAGTCACTGCATTGTAGCTCCCATGCTGACCAATGGTGGTTGATGAGTTGTCTGACACTCGCCCGGGCATTGGTTATTTTCCATGCTGTTGCCTCTGGGGACCTAATATCTGGTTGATTCCTCAATTTACAGCATGGTTAGTGACCACCGTACAACATATTCTTATAACTTCATATGCATTAATGATATACATATATGGACAGAGAAATGACTTTCAGCAGATCATAACCGTTCCCCTGATGGCATGTTTTATATCCAATATCACCATTATATACAGATGAGGAATATGGAGGTTACAGGATGCTTCCCCAAGGTATAGTATGTCACAGTGTGTTGTCGGGGATGTTGATTATTGTAGCAGTGGAGATGTGTCTGCAGGTTTTGCATCTGTTGTTGTGACAGAGTCTGGTGCCACTTTGAGTTGGTGTGTCATAGTCTGTTGGGAGCTTGCTCTGATGATGAGCTTGAAGAAGTTGATGGGTTGCTTGAAGGCCATAAGAGGGGTTTCAGGAAAGATTTCTGGTCCTCATTGTATGAGTTGTAGTTGTTTGATGGTATGCCATATGGGTTCAAGTATGGGGTGGAAAGTGACAACTAGGTGTGTTCAATCAGAGCTTTTACTCACAGTATACTTGATGAGAAACCCATCCAGAAAGAAATCTTTCCTGAACTCCCACCTTTTATTTAGCTGTCACACTGGGAATACCTTTCCCAGACCTGAAGCAGAGCTCTGTGTGGCTTGTCTCTCTCATCAACAGAAGTTGGTCCAATAAAAGATCACTCACCTTCTCGCTCTAATATCCTGGGACCAACATGATTCCAACTACACTGCATACAAGCAGTAGTAAGTCATATGCCTTACGGAAGTGTATTTATATTCTGTCAACACCGTTATCATTTACATTATTTGTGATCTCATCAATACCCTTTGTGTACTGCTGTATCACCACACAGCTTTTCATCATTATTTTTCAAGGTCCACATTTCTCCATCCTCAAAGCCTCTTGTCTTATTTGGCTCCTGGCATTGTCAGTTTCTCTACTCCTTTCTGCATCTTTATAGCACCTTTCCTTTAGCCTACTTGTGTTTCTCTCTGCCAATCTACTGCTCTGCTTTCCCCTTCATTTCCATCTATCTTAGGTATTGCGGTAGCCCCCTTTATGGTAGTGTTTGACCACCTCACAATCTTTAATATATTTACCCTCCTACATCCCTGTGAGTCAGAGTAGTGCTATTGTCCCCATGAGGCAGCTAGGGGAACTGAGGCACAGACTTGTACAAGGCCATGCAGGGATCTATGGGAGAGCAGAGAAACAAATGCAGGTCTCCAGAGTCATTGGCTAGCACCACAACCTCTGGACCATCCTTCTTCTCTGAAAATATTCCCCCACTTGTTCTCCCATTTCTAGTAACAGACCCAATACACCCTTCCTTCTCCACTAGTTTTGTCTTCTGCCTAATATTGCCTCCCAGTGTGCCCCTTCCTGTCTCTGTCTGTACCTCTGTCCTCTATTACTCCTTCTGCAGCATCTGTCCCGTCACTCCCTCCTGGGCCTGATCGACAGTAGCAAACTAGAATCAGGTTCAGTCCTTCACAAAGACACAGTGATGGAAGCTGTAGTGTAGAGAAGTCTTTAGATGATGTGATGGAAAAAATCTGTGAGTTCTGTCTACAGTGCGGTATGCAATAGTGGGTCCCTTGGTGTGATGGCGTGTGGACAAGGTGCTTAGCACTCCCTTGCCCAGGCCTAAGGGCAGAAGTGTGGGAGAAGGGATCTCTCTGGACCCAATCTGATGGAGGAAAGGGAACTGCGCACTACGCCCATGTTTGATCTTTTCCCATCTGTGGTGGGATTCCCGTCAGAAAAGGAAACAGGGCTTCTCCAGGGCACTACCTTTGAAAAGCAGGCCATGGGCTCAGCCGGCTTCATTTGGGAGCTGGTCTGGCTGGCTCAGCAGTGGGGAAAGGGCAGGGGATTTCCCCCAGAATATTTGGTTCTCAGTGTGGCTCCTTGGCACACCTTGCAAGACAGAAGATGGAGTACTAAAGTGGTTGCCCAGGCCAGCTGTCACTGTGAGAAGACTATGGGGAGAGTCCATCTTCCTGCCCTGAAAGACCTACAAGATAAGTCTTGGAGTGACCCCGTGACGGAGATGGGAGTAGTTTGCGGCAACACAAATTGGGCAGACAGGAAGCTGAGACGGTAAGTGCAGAAGCAGTTCGGTGGGTAGTTAGAAAAGCAGAGGTAGGCACTAGGACAGAGTTGTCACCTGTCCTGATTTCATGGTGCCCCTAGGCAGCTGCAAGCTGCATACGTGGCAGCACTAGCCCTGGCAACCAGCCCTATCCCTTGGCTGGCCCCCTTGCAAGGAGCAGGGCCGTCCCTAGGGGAGTGTCGGGCCCAGGACAACTCCCTCTTACCCTTCCCCACTGCTCCACCCCCGGCCCGCCTCCATTCCACCTCTTCCCCCAGCAACCCCGCACTCACTGGCAGCAGTGGGAAGCGGAGTAACCCACACTCACCAGCAGTGGGAAGCAGAGAGACACGGCCCCAGCCCACTCCACTTCCCTTGCCCTGGCCCCAGCCATGTCGCTCAGGTTGGGGAAAGGACTCCTCCGTCTCTCACTGGCGAGGGGAAGCGGAGCTCTGCAGCTGGGAGCTGGTGGAGTAGAGTGGGCTAGGGCCGGGCTGCTCCACTTCATGCTGCTGACGGTGGGGGTGGGGGGGATCCCTTCCCCCAAGCACCTCTCCCAAGCGACATGGCTGGGGCCGGGGTGAGGAAAGCGGAGCAGACTGCTCCTGGACCTCTGCTAATCCCCTGGGCCACTCTGGGCCTGTGACACCCCATAAGTGGCTCCCCACAGCTCCTGCCTCCCAGACCTTGCAGGGGAGGCCTGGGGCCCCACAAAGCCCCCCACAAATGGCTAGGGATAGCCCTACATTGGCAATATTCTACTGTTCTACCCAATATTCTACTGTTGTCTAGCAAATGTATGTAACTATTGGCAAAAGACACTCCCCAACCCCCAGCAGTTGGGGTGCAGAGAAAGTGACAGTCTGATTTCACAACCCCCATCTGACAAAGTTGGGTTTTCCCCCTTGTTATGTTGTATGTGAGTCTTACTGTCCTGTATAAACGCTGTACCTCAGTTTCCCTGTGCGTTGCACCAAGGCCTAGGTGGTGGGAATTGGGTGTGTCACTATTGCTGATGCCCTTGGGGCAGATAAGACTGCTCCAGCCGTCTGCATGTGAGCTATGGCCAATGGCCTTCATAACCTGAGAACCAGGAGCGGGATGCGACCAGGTGACACTTTGCCTGGGAAGGAGGACAAAGACCAGAGGAGGAGCAACAGGCGTGTCAGAGGCCAGGCAGCAGAGTTCAGGGCAGTCTGCTATGGGGGGCTCAAGGAGGGGGAGTCCAGGGTGTCTGGGGTTCTCCTAATATGGACTTGGCTGAAAAATCACTGATTTCTGTGCTAATAAGTTCTGTGCTATGTTGTGTTCCTGTGGACTAATAAACCTTCTGTTTTACTCACTGGCTCAGAGTCATGGCTGACTGTGGAACTGGGGTGCAGGGTCCTTTGGCTTCCTCAGAAGCCCTGCCCAGCCCAGGCAGACTCGCTGCGGGAAGTACACGGTGAGACAGGGATGCTGAATGCTCCGAGGCAGGGCCGTCCTTAGGATTTATGGTGCCCTCAGTGGGATTATTAAACTGCTGCCCCTATGCCTGTCTAGCTCTTATTAACACAAACATAAGCTTACACTACTGGAAAACTTGCCACATGCATGTTATTAAAACCAGTTTAACTTAATGAAGCACACTGTAGTGCTGATGGACTAGCACTAAAGAAGTAGCACTATAGAAAAAATTCTGATTTGACAGAATGATGCAAATAATATAATTTTTTTAATTTGTCAACATTTTATTCGAAACTTCTATGAAGAGGTATTGAAACAAAGATTTGTTTTTAATTAAAAGCAATCTTTCTGGCTTTTTGAGCTGCAAAATCAGTAACAATGTCATTGTATACAAAGACAAAGTGATGTGTTGTTTGAGTGCAAGAATAGCAAGACCAGTTAAGTGTTCCTGACTCATTGTAGAGTGGAGATAGTTTTTAATGAGCTTTAGTTTTGAGAAACTCCGTTCTCCTGATGCTACTGTTACAGGAATTGTCAGGAGAATACGAGTGGCAATGTACACATTAGGATATATGTCAACAAGTTTGCTGGTATGAGTAAACTGTACAGTGTCCATCATTGATTTTGTATGTGGTAACATTGATGACAGTGTGCTCAATTCTTCAAACAGTTCAAGGCTATTTAAATCAAAATGATCATCTGTGCTTCAGGAGGCTCTCTAGGTCTCCTCCTAGAGAGCCTCCTGCCTCAATGCGGTGCCTGTGGGTGCCATGGTGCCCACAGAGGCCTCTCAGTGCACCTGCATACTGGCTGGTGGACGAGCATTCGCAGAAATACCACCGTTATTTGGCAGCATTTCTGTGGCGATGCCTCTGGATGACACCGCTTGCTACCGTGTTGTTGGG
The DNA here is from genome assembly GCA_026122505.1 of Aldabrachelys gigantea. Taxonomy (NCBI): domain Eukaryota; kingdom Metazoa; phylum Chordata; order Testudines; family Testudinidae; genus Aldabrachelys; species Aldabrachelys gigantea. The sequence goes on along the minus strand of CM047483.1, from coordinate 3,870,370 downwards.
GACCACTGCTCTAGGTTCTTGCACTCTGTCAAATATTGAAATTGAATTCAGGATTGTTAGAAAGCATTTTTGGCGAACAAATTTGTTAAATGACAATCCCCCAGCCTGCTGGTCCAACCGCTGCAGTAGAGGAGGAGCTAGGTGGAAAACTGCAGGACCCCAAAATTACACCTTTTGGGGTGAAGAGTGGCAACAGCAGCAGCAAACCCTTAGGTCCGATCACATGCCAATGAGCACCACTGCCAGCCCAATGGACCATGGTGAAGTTAGCACAGCAGCTGATCTCAGGGATGAGGCACCCATGGAACCACAGCAGCTCATCCTGCCCTATGCAGCTCCCCCCAGATGAGATAGATCACTGCCAGCCTGGGGGAGAGACGGGCTCCCCAGCTAGGGTGACCAGATCCAGATGTACTGACTTTATAGGGCCAGTCCTGATATTCGGGGCTTCGTCTTATATAGGTACCAATTACCCCCCACCTAGGGTGGCCAGACAGCAAATGTGAAAAATCAGGATGGGAGGAAATGGGAACCTATATAAGAAAAAGACCCAAAAATCAGGGTCGTCCCTATAAAATCAAGACATCTGGTCACCCTACAGGTGAGCGCCTTTCCCCACCCCTTCCCACAGACCCCAATAGCCAACTCCTCCCTCAGACTGTGCTGCATTTGGCTCTCTCTAGGACCCAGCAGCCCTGCTCTTACATGCTCCACTGCTTCCCATCTGTCCCGGCTCCCAGCAGAGCCGTGCCCCCAGAGCTAGTGGTGCCCCGGTGGCTGACAGCCCTGCTCTGAGGTCAGACCCAGGAAAGCCGAAGCTGGATAGGCTCCTGCCCTGAAGACACAGTGCTCAGAGCCATGCTAAAGCCGAGTCCTGACTGGCTTGGTGCGGAGCAGTTCCAGAGCAGCGCCCGTGACACCTGCAACTCAAGGGGACGGTGCTGTGCCTGAACAGAACCGCTCGGCTCCACGTGAGGCCAGTAGGCGGCGCTATTTTACAGGCAGACTCGTCACTCGGGGGGGGGGGGTGCGCGGCACATCTGGCGCAGCTGGGTTGTGGGGCTGGGGGGCGCCGCTCCCAGGAATGGGGCGCAGGGCCGGGCGGGGCGCGGAGCCCAGGCAGGGGTGCAGGGAGCAGGAAGGGCCCCGCCCCGGCGCTGGGGGCGGAGACTGGCGGCCGGGCTGTGTCCCACCCCTGGCAGGGGGCCGGCCGGCTGGCTACGCACGGGGGCGGGCCGGCGCGGCGCGGCGCAGCGCTCCTCTCTCCGGAGCCGGCCCGGCGCGGACCATGGGGCTGGCGGCTGCCGGGGCGCCGGCGGGCTGGGGCGGTCCCGGCCTGGCGGCTAGAGGGGGCTGCGCCGAGCGCTCCGCGGCCCGGCCCGGCCCGTAGGGCAGCCCCACTCCCCGCGGGCTATGGCCGAGCCCGAGCCCCCCGCGGCGGCCCGGCGCTGGCGAGACGCCGCCCTGCGCGCACGGAAGCTGCGGAGCAACCTGCGGCAGCTGAGCCTGGGCCCCCGCGAGGAGCCGGAGCCGGCCGGGCCGCCCGCGCTTCGCCGCCCGCCGCTGCCCGCCGGGCCGGGCGAGCCGGCGGCGCTGAGCCTGAGCGGGCGCGGCCTGGAGGAGCTGCCCGAGGGGCTGGGCGCCGCGCTGGGCGGCCTGCGCGTCCTCAGCCTGCGCAGGAACCGCCTGTCCCGGCTTCCCGCCGCGCTGCGCCACCTGGGCCGCCTGGCCGAGCTCGACCTCAGCCACAACCGGCTGGGCAGCCTGGGGGACGGCGAGGCGCTGGCGCCGCTGCGGGAGCTGCGCAAGCTGAGCCTGAGCCACAACCAGCTGGGCGCGGACGGCGCGGCGCTGCCCGGGCGGCTGGGCGCGCTGCGGCAGCTGGAGGAGCTGGACCTGAGCTTCAACCGCCTGCGCCGCCTGCCCGAGGCGCTGGGCCGCCTGCAGCGGCTGCGCTCGCTGGACGTGGACCACAACGAGCTGCCCGCCTTCCCGGCGCCGCTGCTGGAGCTGGGCGCGCTGGAGGAGCTGGACTGCTCTGGCAACCGGCAGCTGCGCGTCCTGCCCGAGGGCGTTGCTGCCCTGCGCTGCCTTAAGATCCTGTGGCTGAGTGGCACGGGGCTGGGCACCCTGCCTGAGGGGCTGTGCCAGCTGGGCGTCCTGGAAAGCCTCATGCTGGATGGGAACCAACTGCGGGTCCTGCCCCCCGGCTTCGGCCGTCTGCAGCGCCTCAAGATGCTGAACCTCTCCTCCAACTTGCTGAGTGAGTTCCCCGAGGCTGTGCTTGCCCTGCCCAGCCTGGAGGAGCTCTACCTGAGCCGCAACCAGCTCACCCTGCTGCCTGCCCGCGTCTGCCAGCTGCACCAGCTCCGTACCCTCTGGTTGGACAACAACCGCATCCGCTACCTGCCCGATTCTGTTGTTCAGCTCCACAACCTGGAGGAACTCGTGCTGCAGGGCAACCAGATCGCCATCCTGCCCGAGGGCTTTGGGCAGCTCTCACGGGTCACCCTCTGGAAGATCAAGGACAACCCACTCATCCAGCCCCCTTACGAGGTTTGCATGAAGGGCATCCCCTACATTGCCGCTTACCAGCAGGAGTTGGCGCACTCCCAGCCTGCTCTCAAGCCCCGGCTCAAGCTGGTCCTCATGGGCCTGAAGGATGCTGGCAAGACCCTGCTGAGAAGGTGCCTGATGGAGGAGGAGAGGCAGAGAGACTCTCCCCTGGTTGCAGCTGGCAAAGATGCTGGGAGAACCCAGCAGCAACAAGACATCACCCTGGGCCCAACTCCCGAAGGTGTTGGGAAAATACAGCTAGGACATAGCCCCATGACTAAGTCCCGAGATGCTTTGTCTTCAAAAGGCTCCTCTCTAGGATATGCCTCCATTGAGCAGCAGGACTCGCTGCTGTCTCCGTCCCTTAAAGTTGCTGGGAAAATCAAGTTAGAGCACCAGGATGCCTGTCTGTTTCCATCCCCAAAAGTTAATGGAGAAGCCCAGATAGGACACTTCCCCATGCTGCTGGAGCGAGATGCCTCCTTGACACCATTGGTAGCAGGACTTCCAGGCACCAGCCAGGGCATCGAGGTAACGGACTGGACAGCAGATGTAGAGAGGGGTCTGACCTTCATTGTGTATGAGCTGGCAGGTGACCCTAGCTATGATGTGATCCAATCATTCTTCCTTTCGCCGGGAGCCCTGTATGTGCTGGTGGTGAACCTGAGTGCCTACACCCCACATTGCTTCTACTCTGCAGTGGGCTACTTCCTGCACTGGCTAGGTGCCAAAGTGCCCCATGCTGTAGTGTGCATAGTGGGCACCCATGCTGACCTGTGTGCTGAGCGGGAATTGGAGGAAAAGTGCCTGGACATCCACCACCAAATTGCCCTGCAGGAGAAGCGGGATGCCGAGGGACTCCAGAGTTTGGCCCAGCAGGTGGACGATGCCCTGGGACAGGACTTTGACCTGCGTTGCTCCAGCCCTCACACTGTCTTCTATGGGGTTTCAGATAAGAACCTGCGGCGCAAGAAGGCCCAGTTCCAGTATCTGCTCAACCACCGGCCGCAGATCCTCTCACCTGTGCTCGCCATCAGCTGCCAGGACCACTACCAAGTGCGCCGCCTGCGGGACAAGCTTCTGTCAGTAGCTGAGCACCGGGACATCTTCCCAAACCTGCATCGGGTGCTACCCAAGTCCTGGCAGGTGCTGGAAGAGCTGCACTTCCAGCCGCAGGCTCAGCAACTGTGGCTCAGCTGGTGGGATTCGGCGCGGCTGGGCTTGCAGGCGGGCCTGACCGAGGACCGACTCCAGAGCGCCCTGTCCTATCTGCATGAAAGTGGCAAGCTGCTGTACTTTGAGGAGCATTTGACTCTGCGGGAGTATGTATTCCACAATCTGCCAAGGCTCATTGACATCCTCAATGTCTTCTGCCAGCAGGACACTACGGTGCTGCTCCAGAAACTGCTCAGTGATGCCCAGGTAGATGAACTGAGAGCCACCCAGCTCCACCACTATGTGGAAGGATTCCTGCTGCATGGGCTCCTTCCTGCCCACATTATCCGCCTGCTTCTTAAGCCCCATATTCAGAGCCGGGAGGACCTGCAGCTTATCCTGGAGCTGCTGGAGAAAATGGGGCTCTGCTACTGCATCAATAAGCCCAAATGCAAACCCCTCAATGGGGCCACTGCCTGGTACAAGTTCCCCTGCTATGTGAAGAATGAGGTGCCCCATGCAGAGGCGTGGATTAATGGTACAAACCTGAGTGGACAGTCTCTTGTCATTGAACAGTTGCAGATTGAATACACCTTCCCCTTCATTTTTCCTCCTGGATTATTTGCACGATACAGTGTCCAGATTAACAGTCATGTGGTTCAGCGGTCTGATGGCAAATACCAGATTTATGCCTACAGGGGAAAAGTACCTGTGGTGGTGAGTTACAGGCCTGCTAGGAGCACTCTGCAACCAGATACTCTGTCTATTGCTAGTCACGCATCTCTACCAAATATATGGACAGCCTGGCAAGCTATTACCCCCTTAGTGGAAGAACTGAATGTACTGCTTCAAGAGTGGCCAGGTCTCTACTACACTGTGCACATCCTCTGTTCCAAGTGCCTTAAAAGGGGATCGCTGAACCCATACGCTTTTCCAGGTAAGGTGTGATTCAGCTTGGCTTTAGTAGCCTTTACATGCTTTAAATATCACTCATTCTTCCAGAGCACTGGTTTTCAAAGCTGTTTTGTTTTGTGGGTAACTTTTTTGGGGATAATTCTCTTCCCAGCCTAATTCCATCCCTTCCCTGCAACTACAGTACATAGTTACATGGGAGAACATTAGTATGGCCTGAAGGAGACGGGATCAAAATAAACTTAATCTGCTGCATGATCATATTTGCATTTGTCCCCCCTTTTCTAGCTGTGTGGTCTATTTTTGTCCCTCAGGGTAGGGTCTTCCCATAGAATAAGACTTAACCCCTAAGTTGCCTTTGCTCTTCACTCTGCATTTTTCTGTTCACCTTGTATTGCTTACTCAAAAACACAAAAAAGGAAAGCTATGAAGCATCTACTCTGAATGCAAAAAAAGTTTTTATTTTTTCTGTTTAAAAAAAGCCTTCAGAAAACCTCAAATTCCTGTCTAGATCTAGATCCTGAATATTGAACGGTGGTGGTGGTTTGAGCATTGGCCTGCGAAACCCAGGGCTATGAGTTCAATCCTTGAGGGGGGCACCTAGGGATCTGGGGCAAAATCAGTACTTGGCCCTGCTAGTGAAGGCAGGGGGCTGGACTCAATGACCTTCCAGGGTCTGTTCCAGTTCTGTGAGATAGGTATATCTCCATATATTCATCCTTGTTAAATAGCTCTGCAGACCCCTAGAAATAGGTGTCAGACTTCAGTTTGAGAGCCATTGTTTGGAGAATAACTCTGAAACATTTTTAAAACAAATTTTCATAAATATTTCAAGTATATGTGAAACTTCACTACCACCTCTTTCAAACACCGGTTTTAATCCCAATAGCACATATTTAGGTAATGGAAACTTTCCAGTGGCCTCTCGCTTGGATTCTGTTCCATTTAGTATGTCTGCAGATGCTGCTTCTCACTTTGTAAAACTGTTGCCACTTTTGCTGCTACAGCCTCTAGGAGAACTAGAAAAGGATGCGTTAGCAATCAGTGCCCATGTTGGCATAAAATCAAAAAACTCTTGACCTTAAGCAATGCTCTGAGCTTTCTAGCCCCCCCCCCAAAGTACTTTGAAATATATTTTATTTATGAAGATTTTTAATTGGAAAGGAGGTGGAATAGTACTTAAACTGAGGATAGTAGGGCTCCTGGTTCAGCTCATGCAGTATAATGTGAATAATTTAAACATTTCTTAAGCTCTTTCAAGCAGAGAGCTGCTAGTTGTGCCCCTGGCTCAGTCAATTACATCTCCCTCTCATTGTATTAAGTTATATAAGTGGTTGAAGGGAGAGTATGAGCTTCCATTTCTGTGAGCCATTGGTAGCTATTAAACTTTGAGGTGCAGACCTGGACTTCTCTTTTGTGAACACACAATACAGTTTTCCTTGACTGCTGACCAATCTGGTGTTTATGCTAAATGGAATTAATTAAAAGCAAAGCAAAACAAAAAAATTAACTGCAAAGAAAATAAGTAAAATGCACAAACAACAGCAATAAGCGTTGCATGTGCCTGTTCCTCTGTCTGGTGGGTGTTCGCTAACCCCTCCCTCCCCCATGATCCATCCTGGTCACTGATTGGAAGGAGGGATAGCTCAGTGATTTGAGCATTGGCCTGCTAAACCCAGGGTTGTGAGTTCAATCCTTGAGGGGACCATTTAGGAATTTGGGGCAAAAATCTGTCTGGGGATTGGTCCTGCCTTGAGCAGGGGGTTGGACTAGATGACCTCCTGAGGTCTCTTCGAACCCTGATATTCAGTGATTCTGTGGGCCAGCAGTGATAATTCCTGGGCTGTAACTGTAATGTTGATAAATGGAGAACTCCACTTCCAGCACTTATCAGGTGAACTAAATGCATCTAAAAATCAAGTGAAAAGGAAAATCTGTCTCATTCAGAATTGGCAAAAGCTGTTCTACTAACCTGAGTGAGAGGCATAACAAAACTGCCACTCAGACCTAAAAAATCTCTTTTCCTCTTTATGTTCAGTCTCCTGAAATTATTACACTCTGATTTTTTGCGACTTCTTTTTTTTGGTAGCTGTGTGAAAGAGTACATGAATTGAAATCTCAGCTGGAATCTGTATGTGTATTCAAGAAATTCCCATCAGTAGTACTGATAAATTGTGTGTTACTCTTGTGTGTCAATCCTTTGACTAGTTAAAAGGATGCTTGGAATGGCTCCTATATGTTCATAGAATCTGTTGCACCTCTAAGAAGATTAGACCAGTGCTTCTCAAAGTTGGGCCGCTGCTTGTTCAGGGAAAGCCCTTGGCAGTCTGGGCTGGTTTGTTTACCTGCTGTGTCTGCCGGTTCGGCTGATCGCAGCTCCCACTGGCCACGGTTCGCTGCTCCACACCAATGGGGGTGGCGGGAAGCGACGGCCAGCACATCCCTTGGCCCGTGTCACTTCCCGCAGCCCCCATTGGCCTGGGATGGTGAACCACAGCCAGTGGGAGCTGTGATGGGCCGAACCTGCAGATGCAGCAGGTAAACAAACTGGCCTGGGCCGCCAGGGGCTTTCCCTGAACAAGCGGCGGACTGGCTTTGAGAAGCACTGGATTAGATATCATAATTTGAATACTTTCGACTACTTTGAAAACTTTAACAGAATCGGTCTTCATTTTGAAATAGATTAAAAATATTTGAAATTTGTATCCTGTTAACCTTAAAGACTGTGAGGTATGTCATTTTGTTGTTCAGTTAAGAATTATTACAAAGCAAAAGAGTTTTATACACTCTGTAGGTTAAAGTGTACTTTTGGACACCCAAGAAAACACTATCTCCAGTTTTTCAAAATTGCCCAAAGTCAGGATCCGGGGTTATCTGATTTTCAAAAAGGCTGTGCACCCAGCAGATCCTGTTGACTCAAAGCTTCTACTTTTTAAAGTTGGTCTCTGCATTTTACTAAAAAGGTTGAAATGTTCTTCTTTTCTTATGATTGTGCTGTAGACAAAATTCAAGTATTGCTTTAATCAAAGTCAGCTGCATTGCTGCAGTGCATCTGGTGAAGACACTGTGCAGTGGGAGAGAGCTCTCCCAATTGGCATAAACTCCGGCTCCATGGGATGCAGTAGCTGTGTTGGTCGGAGAAGCTCTCCTGCTGACACAGCACTTTCCACACCAGTGCTTAGATTGGTGTAATTTGCATCTCTCGGGGGTATGAGTTATACCAAAGTAAGCTGTAGTGGAGACCAAGCCTTAGTTTGTGTCATTTGGGGGGGTTACTTTGTTAACCTTTGTCAGATATCAGAGAGGTAGAACAATCTGTTTGCTTTTGGAGAGTACTTGTTCCATTGTTCTCAGACAGTCTCTCAAAACCAAATCAGAAATAAGATGTTAAATCAAAGTGGGGAAGTCTGTGCTGGTCTCGGTGGAATCTCAGCCAGCTAGCATTCATCCCAGCTGCAGTTTATGTAGGATATGTCTACATATTTTGGGGCGAGTTTCCAAACCCTTAATGAAGGTTTAAGTGGCGTTGAGGAGCCTATGGGGAATCTCTACTACTGGAAAGCAGTCCGTGTTTGTACATATTGAGCTGACGTTTCAAGTCCGCATTAATATGGCCCAAGACTGTCTCAGATTGGCAGTTATATCAGGTGCAGAGAACTGGTCAAACATGGTAGTGGTGGGATAGAAGTGGGCAAATTTTCATGGAGGGGGGAAAAAACCTAGCTAGGATACAGAAAGCAAAGAATAGGATGAAATGGTCAACTTTCATCATGGCCAAAGATAAGCAGAGGCTTCTTCTGGATACTGTTTGCAGTATTGGTCACCTAATGTTGAAAAGACTATTGTGGAACTGGAAGAGCTCAGAGAAGAGGGGTGAGAATGAATAAGGGCCTGGAAAAACTTTCCTAGGAAGAGAGATTGAAAGAATGGGATTGTTCTTAGAAAGTAAATGAATGAGAAGGGGATAGGATAAATGTACCTACAGTAACGAATTGTCTTCTGGAAAAGGTAGATCAGGAACTTTTGCTCTTCCTGTCTCCTATCACAAGGGGATGTGCCATGAGATTAAAAGGTGGGAAATTCATAACTGACAAAAAGGAAATAGTTTTTCATGCAATCTGTGAGCTCACTGCCACCTGAAGTCATCTGGAATTGCCAGGCTGGATGAGTCCCATGTTTTCTAAGGTGCTAAGTGGCTAGGACAAGGGTAAGCAACCTGTGACACGTGTGAGCTGATTTTCAGTGGCACTCACACAGCCCGGGTCCTGGCCACTGGTCCGGGGGGCTCTGCATTTTAATTTAATTTTAAATTAAGCTTCATAAACATTTTAAAAACCTTATTAACTTTACATACAACAATAATTTAGTTATATATTATAGACTTATAGAGAGAGACCTTCTAAAAATGTTGATATATTACCGGCACGTGAAACCTTAAGTTCGAGTGAATAAATGAAGGCTCGGCACACCACTTCTAAAAAGTTGCTGACCACTGGGTTTAGGAGCTCCTGCTGTTCTCGGGTGAAGGGGAGAATGTTGTTCTCAGTGGGAGCTGCTGGACGCTGAGCTCTTCTGAAGATTTAGTACCAGCTGACTCATGTTGAAGTTCACTTTGAAAATTGGAGTTGGTTCTGAATGAAACCACAATATCAGGTGTCAACGTGCTCTCCTTTATTTATAATTAAATTCTAGACTGCTGTTTTTCATAGGCCCAATTGCTGTGTAGCACCATCTCATGTAATAGAGATTGAGTCTAGCATCTGGCAGCATTTACATAGCCTGCCATGGGAGCTGGGTTTCTTTTTTCTTGCCTTATTTTAAAGAGAGCTGCTGTAGCTGTTTTGTCCTAGGCTTGCATTCTTCTAAAGGATGTTGTTTGTCTTATTGGAGCAAGAGGTCAATCTCATTTAAATCTGTGGGGCAAGGTTTAATTTTTATATAACCACTGGGTGTTTAAAGGTTAGACTGTGGAAAGTCACAGATCAAGCTGAATCAATTCTGTTCAGTTGGGTTAAGAGGATAGAAGATTAGCTGTAAAATGTAAGTAAACTGTAAAACTCTTGCGCTGTTCGTTCAATGTGTCCAGGTTTTCCCTACTATTGAATGTTGGGTTTGGATAATGTAGGTTGCTATGAATAATGGGATAAAAACTACTCTGTTTTCCCTAAAGACTTCAATCAGATCTACCGGAAAAAGGCCAAAATGCCAACCTCAAACTGTACATACATACTATGAATTCCATGTTTTGTTGAGGATGCCCAGCACCTGGGATGGCTGATGTATTTTTGTTCCATATTTAATAAATCTAAAATGAAATATTACGGGGAGAAAATTGGGCAAGCCCCCCTCTACTCTATGGGAGGGATTGTCAGAAACACAGAGATCAGTTAGGTCCCCAGCTTTTACAGGGTGGATTGATCTAAATCAGCAAGCAGAAAAGCTTGATTTAGATCATTGATTTTAATCATGTTTTGCATTTTGTACATTTTAGTTTTTTTTCTAAAGAAAGGTTGATTCTCTTTGGTTACTATTAAAACATGTTATTTGCAACTAAATATTATCTGTACACTGCATTTGGTGGTTCTTTTTGCTGATCAGGAGGATATGTTATATCTATCCACATTTATTTAAGCAATTAAATAGCTTAACTTACTATGATTCATCTTAACGTTTAGATTTTTGTGTTAGAAAATGGTGAACAATGCATTTCTTATTTACTAGACTAATTAATTTTTTTATTTATAATTTGTCAAGCCCTTTTTGGATGGAAAATAAAATTCAATTAAAAATACAAAACTAGCATTTTATTTTTTTGTTAAATAAAACTACTCCAAAGTGCTAGATACATAAGGGAAAAAACTTGAACAAAATATATTTTGCATTTAAAACTAGCTGATTTATTAAGGAGGGGAAATATCTGTAGCTAATGAATTGAACTATTTTTTTCTGATCAACATGTCCTTTAAGATTTTAGAACTAGTAGAATTTATCCTCCTATAGTTTATTCAGATTTCCTGCTTTTTCAACTCCAAGTTGGTTTCTTAACTTTGAATGAGCTAGTAGTCATTGAACTGAACTAGCTGAATAAGCTGAAATAAAGCGCACGCTCTCTCTGTACCTGCAGAAGAGGCTACTGCTGTCAAAAGCTGCTTTAGCACTTCAGCAAGCTCTGGTTCCAGGTGCTTAGCCAGAGACTTCCACCAGTTCAGTGGTCTGACTTTCTTTAACACTGGACAGCAAACGTTAATATTATTTTTGTATTTAATTTATTTTAAGAGGTTACAATAAATTTAGGCATTAGTATAGATTTTCATAATTTCAAATCTGAAATAAATTTATGAAAAAAATAAACCTGTTTAAATTAAAAAATTGGATTTTTGATATTAGATTTTTTTTTTTTAGTTTTAAAAAAATCAGTATTTGTTTACCCTGACAGCTTGCACTGAAAGTCACTGGGAAGAAAAACTACCGTTTGCCACCTCTTTTCAGCATTGAGGACCAAATTATCCATGTTAAAGGCGTCTCTGTTAAGTTGCTACCACAGGGAATGGAAAATGCAGACAAACTTGCTGCACATGTTGGCAGAAATTTACAAGTTATTTGTAAAAATACTGATACTTTTTAGAAAGTGACCTGTGGGCTAAAGTTACTGTACCAAGCACATAATTGATTCCTTGATACAGTGGAACCTCAGAGTTACGAACTCTTCGGGAATGGAGGTTGTTTGTAGCTCTGAAATGTTCGTAACTCTGAACAAAACGTTATGGGTATTCTTTCAAATGTTTACAACCAATCATTGACTTAATAGAGCTTTGGAACGTCCCTATGCAGAAGAAAAATGCTTTTTTTTAACCATTGTTATTTAAATTAAATAAGCACAGAAACAGTTTCCGTACCTTTTCCTTTTTTAAAAACTTTCCCTTTATTTTTTTAGTAGTTTATATTTCACACAGTACTTTTTTTTTATTTGATTCTGCTGCTGACCACATACTACCAATTCCAAATGAAGTGTGTGATTGACTTCTCAGTTTGTAACTCTGGTGTTCATAACTCTGAGGTTCTATTGTAGTAGTGGGCAGCCTGCGGCCCGTCAGGGTATTCTGCTGGAGGGCCACGAGACAGTTTGTTTACATTGACTGTCCACAGGCATGGCTGCCCGCAGCTCCCACTGTCTGCGGTTCACAGTTACTGGCCAATAGGAGCTATGGGAAGTGGCGTGGGCTGCAGGGACATGCTGGCTGCTGGTTTCTGCAGCTCCCATTGGCAGGAATGGCGAACCGTGGTACTGGGAGCTGCGGGTGGCCATGCCTGTGGCTGGAGATTTTTCCCTTAGCAGTATTGGTAGGGCTGGCTCTGGCGCCTCTGGAGTCCTGTGCTCATGCGCTGGTATATGGGGTGCTGCCGGCCCCGCGCCCTTTCAGTTCTTTCTTACCACCAGTGATGATGCCTGGAACGCTTTTTGATCTTGCAAGTGCCATTAGCAATGTTTCTCGACTCTCAGTTGTTTTCTTGTAAATAGCTGAATAGTTAGTTATCTGCTGTTTGACCTGCCCTCTGTCCCTGCTGTTGGAGCAAGAAGAAACTGAGAGGGTGTGGGGCCAATGGCGACCCATATACTGGCGTATGAGTGTGGAACTCCAGAGGGCGCCAGAGCCAGCCCTATGGATATTGCGAAGGGAAAAACCTCCTGCTGCTATGCATGTGGGCGCGCGCACACCTAGCATGGAATGGACATGAGCAACACATCTCGAAGAACAACCGTTACCAAAAGGTAGGTAACTGTCTTTGATAAAATGTTACTAAAGCAGTAGGAAACTTGCCAACATATTAGAAGTTCCAAGTGCAACAATTATTACATATTTAAGCTGTTTGGAGTTTCTGATAAGCTTAATACTATATACTAATGTTGATTATTGATTGGGTAAAAATTCTGTAACAACTGTGTAGAAAAGCAGTAGTTCAATACAACTTTTCTTTAAAGAAAAGAAGATTGACAGGCTGGAAATGTGGCCTATCCTTTTTCATGTTGGTGCAGAGTCTGTACCTTTTTTAATGCAAATAACACTTGATTTTTTTTTATTTTTTAAAAATAAATGCTGTAAAACCCTTCTTTTCCTCTCCTCCCTCCTGCCCCTTTTCTTAAAATGTTTGGGTAGCCCCAAACTCATAAATAAGACTCCATTAAGTAGTTAGCATGTCTGCGTGCAATGAAAGCAAATTGTCAAGGGACTATATTATAAATATAGGAAAAAACAGTTTTTAAACAATAAGGAAAGATTACAATTATTGTACTTTAAGGAATCCTGGGCAAACAGTATAAAATGGGTTTTATTAATTCAGCAAAGTTTCCCTTAATCTTAATCAGCTGGTGTCTTGGTGCCAACGTGGCAGCACATTGCTTGAAGGCAGTCATCTCTTGCTGTAGGCCCTTATGATGATTCCCCAGCTCAGCGACAATAGTGTAATATTGTGTTTAGTTGAATGGATCTTTCAGTTTGGCTAGTGAAGCAAAACAGAATTCTATGCTTTTATTGTATTACTTTTTAGACTTGCTGAAATTTGTTTGTGTAGGAAGTGACCTGTAAAAGCCACTTTTCTGAGTTTGTTTATTTTGTTGATGTAAAGCTTATGTAGATTTTTGCTTTATGGATTAGATTGACTACATTCATATTAAGAATCGTTTCTGCTGTGTTTCATCACCTCTGCTAATGAGTCTTGTGAACTGGCTGGAGACACTGTTCTATAGTGATCTCCTCCATCTCTGACCAGGTGTATCAGAATCTTGTATTGTTTGCTTCATTTAAAAACTTGATAACTTGTAGTTCTAGTGTTGTTAACTTACATTGTTAGGTACAATTCAGTAGGCTTAGTGTGATTAGAATCTCATGTCTTAAATATGCGTGCCATTGACAGCAATATGAGTGGAATTGCATTTAAGGCTGGATGTTTTTTCTAAAAGGATCTACTGTAGGAATTATTTTGGGAAAGGTGTGTGCCCTGTGTTTATACAGGAGGTCACAATGGTCCCTTCTGGCCATGGAATCTATGAATAATCTGCTCATGCAGAGCAAGAGTAACTTGTAAAGTCAGGGCTTGGCTACACTCGAAACTTCAAAGCGCTGCCGTGGGAGCGCTTTGAAGTGTGAATGTGGTCGCAGCGCCAACGCTGGGAGAGAGGTCTCCCAGCGCTGCACGTACTGCTCCTCATGGGGAAAGCTGCGGCACTGTTTACACTGGCGCTTTACAGCACTGTATCTTGCAGTGCTCAGGGGGGGTGTTTATTTCACACCCCTGAGTGAGAAAGTTGCAGTGCTGTAAAGCACCAGTGTAGCCAAGGCCTAAGCTAGAGAGAAAGAGTTCAAATTTCTTTAAACATCACTGGTTTTGTGAAAAATTCTTTGAAGAGATGTTTGTTTTTAGCATTAAAGATGATAACCCTATATGTATCTCTTACAGCGGGAAAATATTGTTAATAGGCAATCTAGTGATCAGAATCATTGCGGAGTGTTACTTTAAATAGTGGGAGCAAAAGGAGAGGGAGAAGTGTGAGGCAGTGTGAGAGGAAAAAGAGGACTAGAGAGAGTGAAGAATGTGGTGAGGTGACCTGAGGAACAGACAGTTGGTCAAATGACCTTGTATGGCAGTGACTCATTGGTATTGGAAATCCAATTCTCACTGCCTAAGCCAAGACGCATTGGGAACTGATCTGAGCTGTGGCACTGCAGACACAGCTGTTCTCTTCCACTTTCTGCTGTTTGTCAGATCTGAGCTTAGAAAGATGTTGAAATGCCACTTAAGAAGCAGTGTGCCTTTGTGGATTTGAGTACCAGGTTGGGCACTGGATGCTCTCAAGTGCTAATCTGCCAGAGATATGTAGCCTTCATCTGTGTCTGATTCCCCATCTGTAAAGTGGGGATGATCATTCTTACCTATCTCCCTGGAGGATAATCTAATGCATGTTTGTATGGTGTGTTGCAAACGTAAACAGCTGTGCAACAGTATGGACCAGGGGCCTCAAACTCAAATGACCACGAGGGCCGCATCACTGACGCACACCCCTTTCTGCCTCTGGCCCCGCCCCCACTCCACCCCTTCCATTAGGGCCCGCCTCTTCCCACCCCTTCCCTGCCCCATTCCAACCGCTTCCCCAAAGTCCCCACCCCAATGCTGCCGCTGGGGTGCAGGGTGCAGCAGGGGACTCAGGGCAGGGAGTTGGTGTGTGGGGTGCAAGAGGGTGAGGGGTGTGTTACAGGTTCTGGGTGCAGCAGGTGGCTCAGGGCAGAGTGCAGGAGGGTTGCAGGATGCGGCAGGGGGCTCAGGGCAGGGAGTTGGTGTGTAGGGTGCGAGCTCCAGCCTGGCACCGCTTATCTGCCTGCCTGCCCCGGCCCCGCGCTGCTCAGCTCCGTTCCAGGAAGCAGCTGGAACCATGTCCCTGCAGCCCCTGGGAGAGGGGGAGGGGCTCAGGGTTCCGTGCGTCTGCTGCTCTTGCTGCTCCTCCAGGTACCTCCCACGAAGCTCCCATTGGCCGCAGTTCCCTGTTCCTGGCCAATGGGAGCGGTGGGGGCGGTGCTAGGAAGGAGGCAATGCAGGAGCCCTCTGCCTCCTTCCCCCTCCCCCCTGGACCGAAGGGGCAGGCTGCCAGCTGCTTCAGAGAGCAGCCGGGGCTCGCAGCGCCCGTGGGTAGGCAGAGGGGCAGGGGTGGGGAGCCTGGCGGGCCGCATGCAAGAGCCCCACGGGCCACGTGTTTGAGATCCCTGGTCTAACCTTCAGGCAGTGTCTTATGCTCTGTAGTCTCCCTGCTGCTGGAGCATTAAGCAGGTATCTGCTTACAGTAGCTTGGCCTGTACTCTAGTAAGGGACTCTGGTTAATGACAGCACAGACTAACTGGCTCTCACTTACTTCCTTCTGGCAGGCTCATTGCTGGGAAAAATTGAGAGAGAGTATTCAATGAAACAACTTCTTGGTCATGTTCGAAGGCTAGAAAATCACTAAAGTAGGATTTTTTTATTTGATTTTTCTGTTACGATTGGAGTCTGAATGCAGGAAAAAACTCCATTTGTCTAATGAAAATAGCTTTTTGGATTAAATATAAGAAAATTACTTATTCTCTCCGCCTCCCCCTCTCCCCCGAGAGAATTAAGAACTAGCTGAAGTCAAATAGCCATTTGAATGGGGCTGTTGGCCCAGGTAATCTTACAGGACACTGATTAAGGGCTATGCTATTTTCAGTCTGTCTTTGTCATCTGATTACAGAAAGGAGAGAGAAATCTTACAAAAAGCAGGGTGGATAAAAAATCAGTGATTTAAAAAAAATGGATTTTTGGATAGGTTTTTTCCCTCAAAAACATTTTATCTAAAGATAGTTTTAATTGATACATTATAGCTCAAAGTTAACTCATCATGGAATAGAGATTATAAATTCTAATTCTATAGTATAAGACAATATATTCATGTAATGTTTAAGAAAAGTTTTGTAAATGAGTTCCAATAGTTCATGGATTGGGGACCCAATTTTATGGCGTTTCAGGGGCTTCTGCATAGATTATGTAGGTTAATCTTGCTCAGTCTAGAAGGTACCGTCGGAGATGCTTAGTTTTGCCGTTCTCAAATTGTGGATTTGTCTTTCCAGAGATAACATGCTTGTTAACAGCAAAAATGTTTTAAAATAAATAATATATAGAGGTGAGAAATAACAGACCTCAATCCTATTGTCCCTCTGCAAATTTGTGTACACGGAGTCAATCCCTTACCCCTTTCTAAAAATGAAAAGTTTCGAAAAGTTCAATGAATAGAATATTGTTGGGGGCAGAATAGATATGGACAAGGAGAAGTCATCTGGAGATAAATGTGAGAAGGGAGGGACAGGCAGTAGAAACAAAAGTGAAACTGTTTGAGCAGCATATTCTGGAAGTCTTGAGGTCTTTCTGAGTGTAGCCTTCATTGGTTTGAGATCTACCATACCATTCTCGCACTAGAAGGGAAACCTATAATGGCAGCAGGCCATACAAGAGACCCAGTTTGGGAATAAGAACCATTCAAGAAATATGTTTTGATGTTTTAAAGAAATTCACAGCAGTGAACTGATGGAAGTCACTTAAGCACTTGGATTCAGAGACTGTTGAAGTGATGATCTCATTTTTAACAGCAGTAGCTTCTTCTGCTGGTGTAGAAAGAATATTTTCTGTCTTTGGACTAATTAATTCCAAATTGAGAAATGGGTTGTGAGCTGAAAAAGCAGGAAAGCTTGTTTTTCTTTTCCAGATTATGAACAAACAGGAAAATGAAGGTTAAAGATGACTGAGTTAGCTGCAGAAGCCAATATTTTAAGTTTCTCATGTTGACCTGGCTGACAGTCGATTTATTTATTTAAATTTCATTTAACTATTTTAGTTAAAAACAATTTTAACAAAAACAAACCTGATTTTAAAAAACTTGAATGTTTAATTAAATTAAAAAATTATATGCTTTTTGTTAAAATATTATGTTTGCCGTTGAAGAAAAAAATCCAGAATACGTAACATTATTATTTTAGTTAAGTAAAACAATTTAAATGTCTGTCTAGTGATGTTCTCCTAATACAGCATGGCAAGAAAATCCTCCAATTATTGACAGTTCACCTCCCAATGACCTCATAAATATCTGCTTCAGTTAACTTTGGTAAGTGAAATAACCAAATACTCATGCATTTTCCGATATAGCTGTAAAACTAATCTGAAAAGTTTTCAAAATAAATCACTTAAATGTATAGTGTGTACTTCCTAAAAATGAAACCTACATCTATCTCTGAGTTGTAAAGAATATGCATTAAGGTTATAACAACCAACAAGAATGCACTTTTATGTAGAAAACCATGATTAAATTGAGGCTTCCTGATTAGTGATTTAAATCAAATCCACCCTGACAAAAACCTTACTGGATTCTTAAATATAATGTAAATGTACAAGCAAACCAACCACTGTGGTACCTTGCGGTTTGCGGGTAGGTATGAATATTTCTCTTTTTAAGAAAATGATCTAAGTGGTTTGAAGCACTCCAGACCATAGTGCACTTCACTATAAACAAAGGACCTGATTTTAATGTAAGGAGAGAGTCAGTCTTTGAAATTTGATGGGATTGTAATATGGCAGATTAATGTGAATTTGCCAATGATCCTTCTTTGATTTAGAGGAGAATAAAAAGATTTAAATAAAACAGAGCTGATTCCTGGTTAATTCTTCCAATAAGAAATTTAATGACCCAAAACAGTCTTTAGCTTTACAACAAAGAGAATTTCTAACAGAATGGGCATTTGGAAATGCTTTGGGAACAGGGGGCTGCTAACAGGGAGTTTCGCAAGGGCGTTCTCCAGGTGAAGGAGGAGCAAATATGGGAAGGTCCCATGAGAATTAAGACTGAGGGGAAAAACAACTGAGGAGAGTTGGCAGTTCTTCAAAGGGACACTATTAAGGGCCCAAAAGCAAGCTATTCCGATAGGTAGGAAAGATAGAAAATGTGGCAAAAGACCACCTT
This sequence comes from Aldabrachelys gigantea, assembly GCA_026122505.1. NCBI lineage: Eukaryota > Metazoa > Chordata > Testudines > Testudinidae > Aldabrachelys > Aldabrachelys gigantea. Next base: position 3,852,237 of record CM047483.1, on the reverse strand, counting down.
GGCTTAACCACGAGATCTTGCATGACCGACAAAATAAAAAGGAGTCATATAAAAAATGGAAACTAGGTCAGATTACAAAGGATGAATATAGGCAAATAACACGGGAATGCAGGGGCAAGATTAGAAAGGCAAAGGCACAAAATGAGCTCAAACTAGCTATGGGAATAAAGGGAAAGAAGAAGACTTTTTCTCAATACATTAGAAGCAAGAGGAAGACCAAGGACAGGGTAGGCCCACTGCTCAGTGAGGAGGGAGAAACAGTAACAGGAAACTTGGAAATGGCAGAGATGCTTAATAACTTCTTTGTTTTGGTCTTCACTGAGAAGTCTGAAGGAATGTCTAACATAGTGAATGCTTATAGGAAGGGGGTAGTTTTAGAAGATAAAATAAAAAAAGAGCAAGTTAAAAATCACTTAGAAAAGTTAGATGCCTGCAAGTCACCAGGACCTGATGAAATGCATCCTAGAATACTCAAGGAGTTAATAGAGGAGGTATCTGTGCCTCTAGCTATTATCTTTGGAAAGTAATGGGAGATGGGAGAGATTCCAGAAGACTGGAAAAGGGCAAATATAGTGCCCATCTATAAAAAGGGAAATAAAAACAACCCAGGAAACTACAGACCAGTTAGTTTAACTTCTGTGCCAGGGAAGATAATGGAGCAAGTAATTAAAGAAATCATCTGCAAACACTTGGAAGGTGATAAGGTGATAGGGAATAGCCAGCATGGATTTATAAAGAACAAATCGTGTCAAACCAATCTGATAGCTTTCTTTGATAGGATAACGAGCCTTGTGGATAAGGGAGAAGCGGTGGATGTCGTATACCTAGACTTTAGTAAGGCATTTGATACGGTCTCACATGATATCCTTATTGATAAACTAGGCAAATACAATTTAGATGAGGCTACTATAAGGTGGGTGCATAACTGGCTGGATAACTGTACTCAGAGAGTAGTTATTAATGGCTCCCAATCCTGCTGGAAAGGTATAACAAGTGTGGTTCCGCAGGGGTCTGTTTTGGGACCGGCTCTGTTCAATATCTTCATCAACGACTTAGACGTTGGCATAGAAAGTATGCTTATTAAGTTTGCAGATGATACCAAACTGGGAGGGATTGCAACTGCTTTGGAGGACAGGGTCAAAATTCAAAATGATCTGGACAAATTGGAGAGATGGTCTGAGATAAACCGGATGAAGTTCAATAAAGACAAATGCAAAGTGCTCCACTTAGGAAGGAACAATCAGTTTCACACATACAGACTGGGAAGAGACTGTCTAGGAAGGAGTATGACAGAAAGAGATCTAGGGGTTATAGTGGACCATAAGCTAAATATGAGTCAACAGTGTGATATTGTTGCAAAAAAAGCAAACGTGATTCTGGGATGCATTAACAGGTGTGTTGTAAACAAGACACGAGAAGTCATTCTTCTGCTCTACTCTGTGCTGGTTAGGCCTCCACTGGAGTATTATGTCCAGTTCTGGGCACCACATTTCAAGAAAGTTGTGGAGAAATTGGAGAGGGTCCAGAGAAGAGCTACAAGAATGATTAAAAGTCTAGAGAACATGACCTATGAAGGAAGGCTGAAAGAATTGGGTTTCTTTAGTTTGGAAAAGAGAAGACTGAGCGGGGACATGATAGCAGTTTTCAGGTATCTAAAAGGTTGTCGTCAGGAGGAGAGAGAAAACTTGTTCACCTTCGCCTCTAATGACAGAACAAGAAGCAATGGGCTTAAACTGCAGCAAGGGAGATTTAGGTTGGACATTAGGAAAAAGTTCCTAACTGTCAGGGTACTTAAACACTGGAATAAATTGCCTAGGGAGGTTGTGGAATCTCCATCTCTGGGGATATTTAAGAGTAGGTTAGATAAATGTCTATCAGGGACGGTCTAGGCAGTATTTGGTCCTGCCGTGAGGGCAGGGGACTGGACTCGATGACCTCTCGAGGCCCCTTCCAGTCCTAGAATCTATGGGATATGGGAGACAACTCATGTCCTGCCTTCAGAAGGACTCCTGAAGTTGTTAAAGATAGGGCATGCAAATCAGAGTGCAATCACCATGATGCTTTAGGCTGATCAAGATAAAGGCAAGAACTGTGGGAATACAGGTGGGTCCTTGAGCATACAGTGCTACCACCTGTGTGAATTGGATTTTATTTTCTGTAGCTGAGCAGTAGTCTCTCTCCAGTGGGATTATATCCATTCAGACTCTGAGTGTGGCTGGCTGAGTTTCCATTGCATGGTAATTCTACATTGTGCCAGGAGTGCAAACCTTTTCTTGTATTTGTCTCTCAGATTCGTGATGAGACTGTAGTGGGGACATGCTCTTGGAATGAAAGGCTTGTTCAGACTTCCACACCTGTTTGTTTACTGTGAATTTCTAGAATGTCTGTCTGTGAACATGAGGAGACTTGGCATCATTCAAAGGACTACCTTGAAGTGCCACTAAGACCTAGTATTGGCACATGCCTATTGCATCTGGTGCTGCTTGCTTTTTGAGGACTGGACTAAAATGTTATGTAGCTTACATTTCAGGGGTGTGGGGTGATGGGGGCACCTCATTTGTGTGTCATATAAAGATATAGATCCCAAAACCTTGGACCTCATAATTCCTTTACACCACAGGCCAACTGTGAAAGTGCAGTAGACTTAGGATCACAGCTCTGGAAATGCTACCTAAAGCCCATCAGATGCACTGCATGTAAAATGCAGACTACAATTGGTACACAAGGCTGGCCAGAGAGTGGCAGAGCCCCAAGGTTGTTCAGATGGTATTCTGCACATTTCTAGACTTTATAATGCTATTTAGGGTATAAATGTAACCTTCAGACAACTGTTACAAAGCTGAAAGTCTGTTGAGAGCTCCAGACTTAAGACGTAAGTAAATGATGATAATTAAGTTGGAGTTCAGGCTGTGAGTTTGGCTAGGTGTTTCTTTTGGTCTGGAAGCAGACTTCATACGATGTATTACTACGTCTATTTGGAACTTTTTCTTTTGTTAAGTAGGAGCTCTCACTATGCACACCAGTGAGCTAGTAGTGCAAGTGTGAAAGTCTTCTCATTGTGAAGTGATGAGGCTTCATAGATTTGATGCTAGGAGGGCATTATGATCTGGTCTGACCTTCTGCATAGCACAAGGCATGGAGTTTCACTTGGTGACTTCTGCATCAAGGCCAATAACTCCTACATGAGCTACAGAGTTTCTTTCTGAAAAAGCAACCAAACTTGATTTAGAGGTCCTTTGTGATAGAGAATTCGCCACATCTTTGGTAGATTGTTCCAGTGTTAATTACTGTCACTGTGGAAAACAAACAAGCCAGTTTGAATTTGTCTAGCTTCAGCTTGCAGCCATTTGGATGTAATGCCGGCCTCACAGTGTTCATTAATTCAGAAAACTTGGCACTGTTGATTTAGTTTGAAGTAAATTGTTCACTTGAGATAATGCAGTGCTTTGACAAAGCTCTGCTTAATGGGATTTCACTATTAACTCACCCTATTATAGTCCATCTGTCTAAACTTGCTTTGTAACTACCATCATGTCACTTCTTGGTACCATTCACAAGATGGCACTTTCTGAGTTGCTGCCCATTATAACTAAATGACAGTGCAACGGATGAGGGACCCAAAGCTATCCTGACTTTTTTCCTTTATTTTATTAAGAGGTTTCAGATTCCCACCAACTAAACTGTGTGCTGGGAAGGAAATAATTATCAAGAATTACCATGGTGGGAGGGAGCCAAGGGGAAATTCCAGGAATATAAAAATTGCTTTGATGATAAAATTCATGTCAAATGTAACTAACACAAACTTGACATTGGGGAACCTAATGTGAGCATTAGTCTTATATAATTTCTCTTTTGGACTTTCACCGTGTGTATGGCAAGTGTCTGACTATTAAGGGAAACGTTTTTCCATCAGCAAAGAATCCTGTGGCACCTTATAGACTAACAGACGTTTTGGAGCATGAGCTTTCGTGGGTGAATACCCACTTCATCGGATGCATGTAGTGGAAATTTCCAGGGGCAGGTGTGTGTGTGTGTGTGTGTATATATATATATATATGTGTATATGTGTGTATATATATATATGTATGTATATGCAAGCAAGCTAGAGATAACGAGGTTAGTTCAGTCAGGGAGGAGGAGGCCTTGTTCTAGCAGTTGAGATGTGAAAACCAAGGGAGGAGAAACTGGTTTTGTAGTTGGCAAACCATTCACAGTCTTTGTTTAATCCTGAGCTGATGGTGTCAAATTTGCAGATGAACTGAAGCTCAGCAGTTTCCCTTTGAAGTCTGGTCCTGAAGTTTTTTTTGCTGCAGGATGGCCACCTTAAGATCTGCTACAGTGTGGCCAGGGAGGTTGAAGTGCTCTCCTACAGGTTTTTGTATCTTGCCATTCCATCAGGTACGCATCCTGTTTCTCAGTGTGCTCTGTGTTGTGGTGACAGATGTCTGTTATTAGTACCACTTAGTGAGCATTAGATGCAACGTGACACAGATCGTGCTGCCATAAAGCTGCTCATGTTAATGTGTTTCATTAAAAATGTACCAGACATGGTTTTCACAGCAGCATTATCTTAAGGACTGGCATTGACCAAAAAGGAGTGTTCTGACTTACTTGGTTATTTCACTGGTAACTTTCTGTGCAGCGTGAAGATCCCTCATGGAAGCAAAGATTAGCTCTCACTCAGCTTCAGCAGTTTAAAAAATGACAAAGTTCCCATTTTGGGCAGTTATCTAGTTCAGTGCGTTTCAGAGCAGTGAATAGTCCCTGAAGCTTGAATGTATGATCAGAGTTAGAGAGACAAGATGGGTGAGGTCCCTATCCGCTCCACCGATACTGACTTGGACTCCTTATTCATTCCATGGGTGGCGAACCCGAGCCTACTTATTCACTGACACTTCAAAAACCCTTGCACCCCAATCTGGGTCTATGCTGGTTATGCGAAATGTATGTATTTTGTCCATCTTTGCAAACGATATCTGTAACCTCCCATAACCCAGGCCTGACCCCGGATGTATAGTACCTTCCCTCTCAACCTGTGTATATTTCATTTCAAACATTTATTTTAATAAAATTTTTAAATCTTTTATTGGACCAACTTCTGTTAGTGAGAGAGACAAGATGGTTCAGTGAAAGCTGTTGCCTCCACCAAATTGTTTCTCTAATATCTTGGGTCCCACATGGCTACAACACCACTGCAAATAAAAGGGGAGAGGCATTGTGATTGGCGGTGTCATAGTGCCTAGAAAATCACTGCAATTCATTAAGGATGAGTTAGATGCCTAAGCTCCTATACAGTGAATGAGGGGACGAGGTGTCTTAGATTGAGAGTGACAAAAGACAGCAGCTAGGTGGGGAGCTGCTTAAGGTAGCCAGTGAGAGATGGCAATGCGAGTGTGTGCGCTAAGCCCTGCCCCTCTGTTGGTGTTAGGTGCCTTAGGCACATCTCTCTGCTTGAGATTCTCAGCTGCAAACTCTCCCTTGGCGGTAGGCGCCTACCCTGTTGGCAAGAAGCTGGGGGGAGGAAGAGCTCCTGCAGAACTTCTGGGCAGTGTATAGGGCACTCAACTAGAATGTGGGAGAGCCCCATTTCTAATCCTTCACTGTCAGAACAGGGATCTGCCTCCTCTCAGGGGTGGGCTCGAACCATGGGATAGAGTTGTGGGGCTCCCTCGGTCTCTCTTATTGAAGCTGTTGCACTATGGATAAATAATCAGAGTGATTGGAGCAGGGGCACTGGATCCTGGGGCTCCCACCTGCCAGGTGAGTGCTGCAATCCCTAGGCTGCGGAGTCATTCTCATAGCTGTGTGTTCTGTCCTTTTAAAGAGTAATTTGGGCCAGAGAATTTGTGAATTGTTCTGGGGTTTAGGTGGGAAATAGCCACCCAGGTGCCTAGATGGAGGCAGCAGTGTGCATGCCCAGAGGCAGAAATGTGGGTGCTAAGGAGACTTTTACTGCAGAAACTTAAGTGCCAAATGAGTTTAAGTGCATACAGGATTCAGCAAGAGTTGTATGCATCACAATGGACCCTAGACTGGCGTTTAGGCACCCACCTCCTTTTGTGCATTGCCACTAGACGTAAATGTACAGTAGCACAGATGCTTTGTGCTAAATGGGGTTATTACAGTTCAGATCAGAAAATGTTTAGAGCCCTAATGTAATGTATTTTTTGTAAATGAAGGTCTGAATAGCAAGGAAAACAGTACACTTATGAGTGAAGGGGCATTGGGATGGCCGCTGCAGGTCATTTCATGGTTACCTTGTGCTCCCCTGCCTGTTGGCATCCATGTGTTGTGCACTACCTGTTAGAGGACTTTCCTTTCACTGCTTCCCCTGGTTCATGTCATGGAGACAGAAAGCAGAAGACGGGCAGTGTGAAGTGCAATGTTTATTGGGGTTAGTTTTCAGCAAGCATGTGTCCTATAGGTCTGATGTTAACATAAAACATAAGAATGGCCAAACTGGGTCAGACCAAAGGTCCATTTAGCCCAGTATCCTGTCTTCCAACAGTGGCCAATGCCAGGTAACCCCAGAGGGAATGAACACAACAGGTAATCGAGTGATCCATCCCTTGTTGCCCATGCCCAGCTTCTGGCAAACAGAGGCTATGGACACCCCATCACTGCCCATCTTGGCTGATAGCCATTGATGGACCTATCCTCCATGAACTTATCTAGTTCTTTCTTTAACTCTGTTATGGTCTTGGCCTTCACAACACCCTCTGTCAAAGAGTTCAACAGGTTGACTGCATGTTGTGTGAAGAAATACTTCCTTGTGTTTGTTTTAAACCTGCTGCCTATTAATTTCGTTTGGTGACCCCTAGTTCTTGTGTTATGAGAAGGAGTAAACAACACTTAATTACTTTCTCCATACCAGTCATGGTTTTATAGACCTCCATCATATTCTCCCTCCCATCCCCTTAGTCTTATTAATCTCCTCATACAGAAGCTGTTTCCATACTCCTAGTCATTTTTGTTGTTGCCCTTTCCTGAACCTTTTCTATTCCAGTATATATGTCTATATATGTTACTGTGATGAGAAGTCTTTCAGTATACTTTTAAAACTGGATTTCTTTTTTTAAGGCACACTTCCACCTCCCATCCTAACTTACATATTTTATCAGTCTACAAAGTGATCTAAACCCCGAAGTGGGCTGCAAGCACTACTGTAACATATACCTAGTTTTCAAGTATTACTTACAGAATTATGCAGAAGCCCATTTGGCCTTCCACAATGAGAACTAGAACTGTTTATACTGCATCTCTTCAGAATTAGTGACGAGACAGATTAGGTCTTTCCATACCCCTGGCCAATGCAAGGTTGTACTTTACAGTAAGAACTTTTTTCTAGTTTTTTGGACCCCTATCACTTGAATAATCCTTTCCCGTTCCAGATTGGAGAGAGAGAGCTTGGATTACATTCAGCAGAAATGCTCTTTTTCCAAGCTTCATCCTATTAGTTCTTGCAGCACTCTGGGCAGTCTCTCTCACTCCCAGCATTTTCAGATTTCGGTAAGTCAACAGTGGTTCTCCGTGGCTGTGGGAGAATGGGGAGATTGCCGTAAAGTCAGTGTCTTTAGGACCTTTTGTGTACCTACGTGGCTGTTGCCAGTTTGTGGTGTGATTTTTTTTTTTTTTTTTAAGGGAGGTTTCTCCAGAGCAAAACTTTGATAACAGCAAGATGTTCATATCGACCAGGATGGAAGGCTGGTGCCATTTCCCAAATGGAAATTTTAGAATCTCATTTTAGTCTAAGCAAAAATAAAGTGCTGGCCAATGGATTAGTTATGCTAGTTATCTATAAAGGTTGTATTCACTCCTATGTTATGAACCTTGTTAGAGCACCTTGCAAGTCTGTCCCAGCTCTGCCTTGCCCTGTGTCCCCATTCTCCCCTTCCCATTCCCTCGTCCTTAGCAGGCCCAAATATACCTGCAATTCATGCCCTCAGTCCCACCCCTTACAACTTATGGTCGTGTTCCATTTTGGAGGGTCGTGAGCCTAGGGTCTTCATTCCACCTCTTTTGTATCCTATGGGAAGGATGAGGAGTGCGGTTGTGCTATGGTCAGGGACAGACATTTCTTTGGCTTTTTAGTGTTTTATATCTTGCCCAGCAATCTGCCATTGTCCCTCCCGACTGGTTGCTTGATCTTGCCTCAAGAGAAGAGCCAGGCAGCCTTCCAGTGTACGCTCAGATATTAAATTCCTACCATACCCTGTTACACTTTAGTTCCATCTCTTAACTCTCTTCTCCCATTTTCTTGAGGGCAGATGTAACACACAGTGTCTGTCTTTTGTTTACACATATTAGTATAAGAGAGAAGAGTATCAAAAAGTCAAACCCAAAAGTCTATCTCAAGCTGACAAACAAGCCTGTATACTAACACTGGTGGCCCGGAGATACAGATAATAAGTGAGGAAATCTTCCTGCTGTCCCGTCCCAGCTGGTCTGAGTGAGCACACTAGGAGACTGGTTTCAGAGTGGTAGCCATGTTAGTCTGTATCAGTAAAAAGAATGAGGAGTCCTTGTGGCACCTTAGAGACTAACAAATTTAGGAGAATGTAACTGGGCTTAGGTGAATGGCAATGGGGGAGGCAATTTGCCATGTGAGAACCAACTCTTCTATCCTGGTGTGTCCATGGTGTAGCTTTTTGGAGCTGAGTGTGGCAGATAGATTCTGCACCCAGATGCCTACCACCAACGCAGACCCTGAACACTGGTAATTCAGAGTGATTGTTGTACATGTTTACAACCATGACAGACTGCATGGTGGTTAATTGGTGTCATACTGTGGAGAGCCTTAAGCTGTTAAAATATGAAAGGAGTCTGACAAATATGGCAGCTTCCTTCAGTGCTCCTGAAAGACCCTGTTGTGTTAAGTTATATATTGTTGTGGGCCTGGATTGTATATAACTTCTCTAAGGGGGAGATGTGACAAATGACCATATTGAAAATGTGCCAGATGAGTATGGACTTTGGGACAATAAGTGTTAAGAGGATTCTCCATAGGGATTTCCCAGGAAAGTTAATGCAAATTCCCTGGTTATGTAAAAACCAAGCCTTTGGAAGCTCTGCTCTGAGGAGAGAGCCATTTTCTTCTGATCACTTGTTACACAATGCCAAGATCAAATTGCCCAAGGAGCATAAAGAAACGGCTGTTCTGCCCAGCCTCAGTTCTGGTTCGCAGATGGATGTGAACTTTGTAACCGCGGGGAAAACCCACTTATGGTTGTGAGAGACTATAACGTAGGGCACTGGTAGGTTTCAGTTTAGTGTGACCTCTGGTAAGCTTTTTAGCATGCATGTAGGGTTTTTTACAGTTAAAATGTGTTTTCTGTGTAGTGTTTTCACCTTAAGAATATGTGTGCTTGCTCAGAAGGAGCTGTGCAGTAACTTTTAACTGCAGGCAATACGCTGTTTACAGTCCTCCGAGGGAAACCCAGTTTGTTTAGGCCAGGGGTCTCAAACTCCCGGCCCACAGGCCATCTGTGGCCAGCGAGCCCCCCAATGTGGCCTATGGGGCTCCCAACAGTTTTGGGGCCAGGTCTCTCCCTTGGCCCCACCTGCTGCCCCCTGGCACTCCCCCTCAGGGGCACTAGCAGTGCAGCAGAGCTGAGCAGGGTCTGTCTGCTTGCTCTGGTGGCCGCTGGCCCCTCCCTGCGGCCCAGGGGTGGGGAGGAGCTGTGCCTCTGTGCGCTGCCCCCACCCCGATTGACCCTGTGGCGAATGGGATGCTGTGGGGGCAGAGCCTGGGGGAAGAAGCATGCGGAGGCCCCCCGGCCTACCCCACCTTGGAGTCCCAGGTAAGCGCTGCACCCCCGACCCCCTCTCAGAGCCTGCAGCCCCTTCCCCTTCCCACAAACTCTCTTCCGCCCCCAAACTCCCTCCCAGAACCTGCACCCTCTCCCCACACACCCCACAGCCCCAAACGCCATCCCAGAGCCTGCATGCCAGACCCCCTCCCAGAGCCCAACCTCTCACCCCTTCTGCACCCAAACTCCCTCCCAGAATGTGCACCCCAATCCCCTACCCCAGACCTCCTCCCCCACCCAAACTCCATCCAAGAGCCTTAGGCAGGTGGGGGGTGGAATTTTTTGGGGGGTGGGTTCTGGGCGGCATGAGTGACAATGGGCTGCTGGGAGGGATTTGAGGACGGGCACTGGATCTAAGGTAAATTGAGTTTGAGACCACTGGTTTAGGCAATCTGACTTGCTGGGGATATCAGTGTAGATCAGGGCTGTGCAGCCTTAAAACACTCAGTGGGGAAGGGGAGAGATGCAGATCTCCGCACAGCAGAGGTGTTGGCTAGGAACTGGGAGGCTAGAGTGGGTGGACCATGGAGTAGAAATACAGGCCCAGTTGCCCTAACCTGTGACAGTCGTCTTGTTCTCCCTCCTTAGTGTGTGCCTGAGGTCTGGTTCCTACCCCACACAAGGCCTGAGTGGAAAAAGGGCCAATTAACTCTGTGACGGATTGCCCCGGGAGGAGAAGACCTAGTGGATGATGAAACCCAGCAGGGCAGGGACAGGCGGAGCAAGTATAAAACCCGGAAGTGTAGAGTAAACTGGGGCTGCAGGGAGGAGATCTGCGGTCCTGCCATAGAGAGCAGGGAGTCGACTAGACACAAGGAGGTCTGGGGAGAGTAACCTCTGACATCCTACTTTGTACTATAGACTCTGGCAAGAATCTGAGTGGGGTGAAGTAGCCACTGGGAGTGGAGGAAGCTCCAGTGATGACCTGCAGGGAGGCCCAGAAGATAGGGAAGAAAGGTAGGAAAGAGTCCAGGGAAACAGCAACAAGGTTAGAGCTTGAGCAGACCATGGTTTCTGGGTTTAGGGTTCCTGGGCTGGAACCTGGAGAAATGAGTGGGCCTGGGAAAGTGGCACAGGCTGACCAGTGGGTTGGAAGACTGTCTGAGTCTGCAGATAGTGCTTGGCTGGTGCGTCTTTGTTATCCCGGAATGCGGGGCTGTAGTGACCTGGCTAGAAGGCAGAGTAACCTGCGTGCATAGAGAGAGACGGACCACAGGGTGAGCAACCAAAGGAGGGGGGGCGTGAACCCCATAATCTGGGGAGAGCTAATCCCCAGTTGAGTTACACAGAGGTGCCCCAGGGGCAAGTACTAAACCCTATGAGAATGCAATTGTCTCTTGTAAATGCTTCCATGTTGGTGTGTCTCTAGGTTATTTTCTAATGTATCGAGTGATCAGTCAAAGAAAGGAATCAGGTGATCACTACTGCACAAAGAGATCACGGTCTGGAGAGCCCAGTTTTTTATAGGAAGTACAGAATGATGTCTGGGAAATTTCAGTGACTTCAGATGAAGTGGGATTGTACTTGCATACTCTGGTGAGCTTTGTTGCCTTTAGATTAAAAATACTGCTCCAGGAAAGCTTCTGATTGGGTATGAAAGATAACTGGTTCAACCTGAAGTAGCTTGAAGGATGAAATAGTTGTCTGGAAAAGTTTGCGTATTACAGCAGGAAGCAAGAGTGTAATGTTCCATTTGAATTCCCTCTGCAAGCTGCATTGTTGTTTTCTCCATTTTACAGTGATGGATTTTTAGAGCAGAGCAGCAGTCAAAGCTGAAGTACTGAACCATGGCATTCGATGGCAAATATCCAAAGACAAGAGGCTGCAGAAAGCACCAGGCCTAGTTTAAAAAATGTTTTATAAGTGGACAGATTTTCATGTCTTTTTTTAATTGCAAATCTGTTTTCCTTTAGCACAAGCTGAAGTTGTCCAGCTGAGAGAGATTTGAGACTCATTTCAAGAGCAGCATACCCCGATATAACACTGTCCTTGGGAGCCAAAAAATCGTATTGCGGTATAGGTGAAACCGCGTTATATCGAACTTGCTTTGATCTACCGGAGTGCGCAGCCCCACCCCCCGAAAACGTTACTTTACTGCGTTATATCCGAATTCATGTTATGTCGGGGTAGAGGTGTATTCTAGCCACAGAAAACACCTAGATAAACCCAGTCCATTGGGATACAGGTGGCTACAGTAGGAAAATGAGGTACAAGAACAAAACCACATTGCTGCTTCTGAGACTGTGTATTCTGATGGGTGCAGGATTTTGACACTTGGCAGCTGAATGTAGTTTGGGAAAGCACTAAAAGATAGCAATATCCTCTAGCAGCAAGCAATAACTAATTTCTGTCAGTGTGTATGGGGGCGGGGGTAGGGGGTACGAGGGCTTCAGCTTGTACCAGTGATTGTGTTAGCATGGTACTGAGTTGTGTGGCAGTGCTGCTGTACTTTTAGAATGCTGGCATTCAAAGAATCATTAAACTAGAATGTGCCCTGCCTCCCACCAGGGGAATTTAAGGCTTATTTAAAAAAATAAATACCCTGGTGCCTTTGCCAACAATTCATTTTCCAGTACCACAGGTTCACAGGTCCAAGGTTCTGGGAGCATTCATACTGAGTGAAGGCAGAATAGCAACAATTTGCCTTCATGTTATCTCTCGCTGCCAGACTCAAACTCCTGGGAAGCCTGAGGAGATACGTGGGAGTAGTAAAATACTGTATAAAATCAAACGGCCTTGTTTTAGTACAATAGGACCAGTCCAGGCTCCAATCCACTAATTACTTCGTTTAATGTATGAACATTATGTGAATTATTCTAGTATGCGAGATTGTCTATGATCCATCTGAGAGTCGGGAAAGCACTTGGCCCAGACATGGTGTTCATCTGGGAGTGACGTGGGTTCTCAGTGTTTTAATGCTTGTGATTCATGGAAGCACTTGTGAATACAGGCCTCTTCAATCTCGTAGCTTAAGAGTTACATTGTGGATTCCTTAGTGCTGATAGTTCTCTATCTACTCCTGTTCTGGGTCTGTCTGAAGAACTTGTTCAGATCAGTGCTTTGGTCATCTGGGTACTGATGAGAATAGAGCAAACCTTTCAGGAGCTGGAGTAATTTTAGCTGTTCATACTGACAGCATCTATTACTGGAAGGAGTGGGGGAGAGGTCACTAATGGCTCAGGGCGTGCCTCATTTGTGGTTCCTTTGCAGTTGTGGGGAGCAGGCAAAGGGATTGAGAGAGACAGAGCTGAGAGAGGGAAGGAAATGGACAAAGCTGCAAAGGGAGAAAGACAGGGAGGTATGAAGGGCAGAAGTATGGCCCAGAGTAGCCAGGAGTTTGTTTTCCTACCCCTGAATTCCTGGGTGGCTGTTTTGGCTTTGTGAGGACACAGTGTGCTGCCAGTCTCTGAGCTGCAGTGGTAGCAGAGTTTAAAGGGAATGATTTGCGGGCTTACTTTCTGGATGGGTGAGGAGGGATTGTTTGAATCTTGTGAATGAGGCAAATACAAACCTCTTTCAGACCAGTTCATTAGTTCTGGTCTGTCTCTCCCTATAGCAACCTCACACATTTCCAAACGCCTCTTCTTCCCTGCCTTGCATGGAAGGTCAGCAGTTGGAGTTCTGATCCAGTATGCCAAGCTGAACCACTTCTAGGCTGACGAATGATCTTACTTTGAAACCTTGGAACACCATGCAGAAATAATCAGTGTATGATAAAAATATAGTTCAGCAGGCCCTTGATTTCCAGTTCTGAAATAAGATTGTGTATTGAGCTCCAGGGAATTGACTTTTCAACCTTATGATTTAGTTTTTTAGCATATTTTCTGACTACAGCAATGCATGAGGAGCACTGCATTTGCGTTGTAATGGTGGTTCATCACTACGCTATCCTTGCGGATAGGTAATGTGTGTATATTGCAGTGTGTCTGGTGACATGGGTATGTTAGATGCTGCAGATATTCTCACCAGAGAATTTCAATCAAGTCCTAGATCAAGAATTTGTGAACTTGATGAATGGTCTCATTGACTTAGCATATTTGGACTACGCTAGAACTTTGTGGCAAGAACTGTGTGTTTCCTAAGGGTACGTCTACACTACAGGATTATTCCGATTTTACATAGACCGGTTTTGTAAAACAGATTGTATAAAGTCGAGTGCACGCGGCCACACAAAGCACAATAATTCGGCAGTGTACGTCCATGTACCGAAGCTGGCATCGATTTCTGGAGTGTTGCTCTGTGGGTAGCTATCCCATAGCTATCCCATAGTTCCAGCAGTCTCCCCCGCCCATTGGAATTCTGGGTTGAGTTCCCAATGCATGATGGTACAAAAACAGTGTCGCGGGTGATTCTGGGTAAATGTTGTCACTCATTCCTTCCTCCGTGAAAGCAACGACAGACAATCATTTCGCGCCCTTTTTCTCTGGATTGCCCTGGCAGACACCATAGCATGGCAACCATGGAGCCCATTTTGCCTTTTGTCACTGTCACCGTATGTGTACTGGATGCCGTTGACAGATGCGGTACTGCAGTGCTACACAGCAGCATTCATTTGCCTTTCTAAGGTAGCAGAGACGGTTATCAGTCTTTCTGTACCGTCTGCTGCTGTCATGGGTGGTTCTGGCTGGCCTTCGCTGAGGTTAGCTGGGGGTGCAAAGACAAAACTGGGAATGACTCACCGGGTCTTTCCCTGCTTTATGTTGTATCTAAAAATAGTCAGTCCTGCCTAGAATCTGAGGCAAGTCTACTAGAGAGCCAATGTATCAGAGAACCAGAGAGCACAGCCGCTCTGTGTCAGATCCCGCAGAAATGATGAGCTGCATGCCATTCCAGGGGGTGCCCCTGCAACAACCCCACCCGTTGCTTCCCTTTTCCCCCAACCCTCCTGGGCTACCGTGGCAGTATCCCCCCATTTGTGTGATGAAGTAATAAAGAATGCAGGAATAAGAAACACTGACTTTTTAGTGAGATAAAATGAGGGGGAGGCAGCCTCCAGCTGCTACTGATAGTCCAGGCAGTACAGAATCTTTTCTTTAGACATGAAAGGGGGAGTGCTGATGGAGCTCAGCCCCTAGTTGCTATGATGAGGACGGTTACCAGCCGTTCTATACCATTTGCCGGGAATGACAGGCGCCCCCGGCCGACTTCACCTGAGGCCAGCCAGGAGCACTCATGGGATGATGACGAGGACGGCTGTCAGTCCTTTTGTACTGTACTGTCTGCCACGGGGGAGGAGAGGGGAGAGGATGCTGCTGTTCAGTGCCGCAGCACCGCGTCTACCAGCAGCATGCAGTAGACATAGGGTGACATTGAAAAAAGTCAAGAAATGATTTTTTTCCCTTTTCTTTCACGGGGATAGGGGGGTAAATTGATGAGATATACCCTGAACCACCCCGGACAATGTGTTTGACCCTACAGGCACTGAGAGCTCAGCCAGGAATGCAAATACTTTTTGGAGACTGCAGGGACTGTGGGATACCTGGAGTCCTTAGCTCCCGTTCCCTCCGTCCATGAGCATCCATTGGATTCTTTGGCTTTCCGTTATGCTTGTCACACAGTACTGTGCTGTGGACTCTGTCTATCATAGCCTGGAGATTTTTTTCAAATGCTTTGGCATTTCGTCTTCTGTAACGGAGCCGTGATAGAACAGATTTGTCTCCCCATACAGCGATCAGATCCAGTATCTCCCGTACGGCCCATGCTGGAGCTCTTTCTGGATTTGGGACTGCATCGCCACCTGTGCTGATCAGAGCCCCACGCTGGGCAAACAGGAAATGAAATTCAAACGTTTACGGGGCTTTTCCTGTCTACCTGGCCAGTGCATCTGAATTCAGATTGCTTTCCAGAGCGGTCACAATGGTGGACTGTGGGATACCGCCCGGAGGCCAATACCGTCGATTTGCGGCCACACTAACCCTAATCCGACGTGGCAATACCGATTTCAGCGCTACTCCTCTCGTCGGGGAGGAGTACAGAAACTGGTTTATAGAGCCCTTTATATTGATATTAAGGGCCTTGTTGTGTGGACAGGTTCAGGGTTAAATCGGTTTAATGCTGCTAAATTCGGTTTAAACGCATAGTGTAGACCAGGCCTAAGTGCTGAGACTGTTTGGAAAATCAGCGTAGATGTCACTGGAGGGAGATTCTAAGCCTTGGTGTTCTAGAAAAGGGAGATTCTTGAAGAGCATCTTTGCCTGACCTCCTAACCTGGCTTTGTGCATGGCTGAAGTGAAAGAACTTGCAGCTAGAGTGGCTCAGTACTGCAGGCTGTGCCTTTGATATTGCCTTGCAGTGCAAGTTGTAGAGCAGTTGCTAGGGTGCCAAGCAATCTCTGATGAAAAAAGATGAAAGAAAAGGAGAAAACTCAGGAGTGAGGGAACGATTTCTTTAGATCAGTGATTGTTACAGAAAACACAGGTAGATACAGAAACATTGTCATTTACAATAAAGAACTGTCTCAGCTCTTTCATGCTGCTTCTCTTCTAGCAGTTACTTATGCTTTTTCACAACAACCATATAAAAAGGGAAAATAGTAATGCAAGACATGGCCATTCTAAAGCCTATTGGGTCAAATTAATTTCTGACTTAAATCTACTGATGGGCTGAAATTGCCTTTCATGTCTTTATAAAAACTGATGTTTTGCAAACATTATCCTTATTTGTACTTGTTCTCTTAACTAACTGCGTCACAGAAGCTGTGCTTGTGTGGGCAAAACATCCATTGCATATGTGGTCCATTGCTCCTGGGTATTGACTTCAAAGGGCGCGGTGCCCATACGTGCACTGAAGGTTTTGGCTTTGGCCCTGAATTATTTTGTATATTTGATTAACTAAAATGTGGAAGTCTTCCTGTGGGAGAATTAAAAGTACATTTTGTTTTTCTTTCTCTTCCAGAAATCTACCTAGAGCCCTTTCTTCTTTTGAAGGTGCCTGTTGTTATTAACTTTTTCTTTGTCCTTTATAAAGTAAACTGCTTGTTCCTCCCCCAGCAGAAGGCTGCCTTCTGGAGAGCTTAATGCATTATGTTTAGTTTGTCTGCAGACACTTGGAATATATCTAACATTAAGAACATTTTGCCAAACAAGGCAAGATTGTGCAAGTGTTAGAAATTGAAACACAGCACTGTGATAAAGTTCTTTAGGCTGAAGAAGTAATGTTAAATAAACAGCCTTTGGTCAGAGCAGACATTTGCTGCTTTTGTTGTTCGTGTGATCTTTGATTTAGTGTTGTCTGTTTGTCCTTTTAATGGAATAAATCAGTGTTGGGACAGAACGTTGTCTCTTTGCATAACTCAAGTGTTCGGCATAGCACTGTTGAGGGCTGGAGCATTGGCTTCGAAAAGCTTTACTGACTGTGGTAAAGGTGAAGTGGAGTTGTCTGTACATTACAGTTTCTCTCACTTTTAAAATACCCTCACTCACACCCATGATGATGGATGGCAGGCTGACAGCACTGGGAAAGTCAGGCCTCTCCCTAGCCTACATGCGACTCTGGCAGCAGCAGTACTGCAAGCGTTCCCTTCCTCCTGCACCAAGGTGCTTACTTCTGATGAGGAAGAACTCTCTCCAGAGCCTGTTATGTGCTTTATATTAGTGCCATAGCTTCATAGATGCTCACAGGCCGGAGAATCCTACCCAGGGATTCCTGCATCCAGCCCAATAACTTCGTGCTGAACTAGAGTGGTCCCCACCAGGTTTGTGGTCCTGTTGTACCAGGCCCTCTACACACATGATCCCTTGCCTGAGAGTTTACAGTCTAGAGCAGTGTTTTTCAAACTGCAGGAATGTAAGGCACTGGGTCGTGGCAGCTCTGGTCAGCACCACTGACCGGACCATTAAAAGTCCCGTTGGCGGTACTGCAGAGCTAAGGCAGTTCGTCCTTACCTGTTCTGAAGCGGCCAGTAGATCCAGTTCCTGGGCCGGGGGGGCCATGGGGCTCCGCACACTGCCCCCACCCTGAGCACCTGTTCTGCACCCCCATGGCCGGAGCTGAGGGGGGCAGTGCCTGCGGGGAGAGCCGCGCAGAGCCACTTGCGTGCCATCACCTAGGAGACGGGCCTGCTGCTGGCCGCTTCCGGGGTGCGGCGCTGGATGGTGGCAGCAACGTCATTACTAACTTGGGTAACTACTCTGACGTTCCGGTAGTAATCCATTACCAATATGCTGGACCACCCACTGCTCTTGTGTGGCACCTAGCTCACATTCTTCACTACAGTTTTTAGACTCTTAAAAAAGAGGAGGGATCTACAATCTATCTAGGGTACGGTCACTCAGCAAAAAAAACGCAACCCACCTGCGGCAGTGAGTCTCAGAGCCTGGGCTGACTTGGGCTCGCAGGTCTCACAGTATAGGGCTAAAAGCAGTGGTGTAGAAGTTCTGGCTCGGGCTGAAGCCTGGGCTCTGAGACTCTTCCCCTCCTCTGGGTTTCAGAGCCCAGGCTCCAGCCTGAGTGAAAACTTCTGCACTGGTAGTTTTAGGCCTGTAGACTCGGTTCAATGGTTTGTTTGTAGCGTAGACATACGCATACGCTGTAAAGGGCCTGGCTGCACTGTACCAGAGTACTGGGTTGTACGTGGGTCTGCTCTTTGGAACACACCAGCACACAGAATCCACCTCTGAGCTTTCATGTAGACACTTGGATTGAGAATTGTCTGAAAAATTGTGGCTATTAGATATCTGAGAAAACATGAACTTGTGGTTTTTTTTTTTTTTGTTTTAGTCTCTGTTCTGCTTTATCCTTAGTTGTGTAATGCCTGAGTCTGTTAATCTACTCATCAGTGCCAAAAGATTTAAAACTCCTGTAATCAGAAATTATTTTTAAAAAATGTTGTCTTACTTGGAACACTGCCCTCTCAGTCACGTAGTTAAACAGAGCACAGGCTGGCAGACAGAGGCAGATGTGGCAGAGTGAGATCACTGGGGAAAAGGTTACTATGCTTAGTATCTGGGCAAGCAGTGGTGTAGTTACAAAATGTGTTGTTAGCAAGGCATTGCCATCCCAGGTCAGATCTGAAGGCCATCTAGTCCTGTATCTAACGGGCCAAAGAAGGGTGCAAAGAACCTGTCGATGCATGTGGGAGTTAAGTGTCTTGGCTTTTCAGAATCTTCCCCTTAATAACCTGTCCATAGGAAGGGGTGAGTTGTTCCTAACCAGTCAGGTCCACGGGTGGCAAGTTTGTAGAAATTTTGGTGGTGCCCAGAACCCGCCCCCACAACTCGGCCCTCCCAAACTCCGCCCCCCCCGCCTAAGGCTCTGGGAGGGGTTGGGGGGGAGGTCTGGGGTGCAGGTCCTGGACTTGGGGATTAGGGTGCAGGAGGGGTGCAGGCTTTGGGATGGAGTTTGGGTGCTGGGTGCAGGCTCCGGGCTGGGGCAGGGAGTGGGTATGCGGGAGGGGGTGAGGGGTGCAGGCTTTGGGACGGAGTTTGGGTGGGGGTGTAGGAAGAGGTGAGGGGTGCAGGGTCTGAGAGCGAGTTTGGGGGTGGGAAGAGGTGTGTGGGAAAGGGGAGGGGGTGCATGCTCTGGGAGGGAGTTTGGGGATAGGAGAGAGTGCAGGGGTGAGGGCTGTGGGGCTGAGGATGAGGGATTCATGATGCAGGATGGGGCTCAGGGTTAGGGCAGAGGGTTGGGGTGTGGCATGAGGGCTGTGGGGCTGAGGATGAAGGGTTCATGCTGCGGGGGGGCTCAGCTGGGGCAGAGGATCAGGGTGCAGGGGAATGAGGGTTGGGGCTGAGGATGAGGGGTTCGTGCTGCTGGGGGGGCTCAGGGCTGGGGCAGAGGATCAGGGTGTGGGGGGGATGAGGGCTCTGGCTGAGGATGAGGAGTTCATGCTACGGGAGGGCAGAGCTGGGGGCAGAGGATCAGGGTGTGGAGGGATGAGGGTTGGGACTGAGGATGAGGGGTTCATGCTGCAGGGGGCTCAGAGCTGGGGCAGAGGATCAGGGTGTGGGGGGATGAGGGTTGGGGCTGAGGATGAGGCGTTCGTGCTGCTAGGGGGGCTCAGGGCTGGGGCAGAGGATCGGTGTGGGGGGGATGAGGGCTCTGGCTGAGGATGAGGAGTTCATGCTACGGGAGGGCAGAGCTGGGGCAGGGGATCAGGGTGTGGAGGGATGAGGGTTGGGGCTGAGGATGAGGGGTTCATGCTGCAGGGGGCTCAGAGCTGGGGCAGTGGATCAGGGTGTGGGGGGATGAGGGTTGGGGCTGAGGATGAGGGGTTCATGTTATATGGGGGCTCAGGGCTGGGGCAGAGGATCAGGGTGCAGGAGGATGAGGGCTCTGGCTGGAGATGAGGGTTTGGGGTATTGGAGAGGCTCAGGGCTAGGGCAGAAGGGCAGGGTAAGGGCAGCCTGCCTTGCCATTAGTGGATGGCGGGCGCTAGGACCCTGGGGCAGCAGACAGCAGTTCTTCTGGGAGCTGTTCCACCCCAGCAGCAGAAGCAGGCAGGGGAGAGGCACGCGCTGCTTTCTGTCAGGCAGGGATGTGGTGCAGCGGGGGAAGGGGACACGCAGGGGGAGGGGTGCCAGGCGGGGACTGGGACCTGCTCCAGGCAGGGACGTGGCAGGGCAAGGGGGTTGGGGGAGAGACCCAGCTCCAAATATTGCTGGAGCAGGGCCCCCAGCCCTGAATATTCCTGGTGCCTGAGCACCGCAAACATATATAACCTGCCGCCTATGGTTAGTAGCAGTGTGGACACAAGAACAAATGGGTATGAACTGGACACTAGGAAGTTTAGACTCGAAATTTAGACAAAGATTTCTAACCATTAGAGGAGTGAAGTTGTGGAACAGCCTTCCAAGGGGAGCAGTGGGCGCAAAAGACATATCTGGCTTTAAGACTAAGCTTGATAAGTTTATGGAAGGGATGGTATGATGAGAGAGCCTAATTTTGGCAATTGATCTTTGATTATCAGCAGGTATGTATGCCCATTGGTCTGTGATGGGATGTTAGATGGGATGGGATCTGAGTAACTGCAGAGGATTCTCTCCTGGGTGCTGGCTGGTGAGTCTTGCCCACATGCTCAGGGTTTAGCTGATCGCCATATTTGGTGTCGGGAAGGAATTTTCCTCGGGGGCAGATTGGCAGAGGCCCTGGAGGTTTTTCGCCTTCCTCTGCAGCGTGGGGCATGGGTCACTTGCTGGAAGATTCTCTGCAGCTTGAGGTCTTCAAACCACGATTTGAGGACTTCAAGAACTCAGACATAGGTTAGGGGTTTGTTTTAGAGGTGGATGGGTAGGATTCTGTGGCCTGCTTTGTGCAGGAGGTCAGACTAGATGATCATAATGGTCCCTTCTGACCTTAAAGTCTATGAGTCTAGGTCGTGGCTGGCTCATGCTCTGAAGCACAAGATCTCTGTTTGTTAAAATCCTGTCTAAAATAACATGGATAGTCTCATGAATTCCTTCCAGTTGGCGTTCCCATGAATTTGGCAACACTGAATTTCATCTGATGTGCTGGCTGTTGACGTGCTGGCTGTTCACCTGCTGTGATTAGGTCCCTCTGAAATTCTTTGCAGTCTTACTAACCTAGGTAATTGTCATCTACAAACTGTCGCATCCTTGCTTACCCCTCTTTTTAAGCTAATTACTGTATTAAATGATTCCAGTTGACCATTTGATCACTTATTCCTACTGCCAATTTTCTCCCTGGGGCTGTTTCTGTTCAGTGACGTTACTTTGCCTCTTAGCCCATGACTACTTGGTTTCTAGTAGTGGTACTGCTTTCCTTTGCAGTGGCTGGTGGGTTAGACCCTGTCCTAGCCTGTCATCAAGCTGTTTTATCATTTTAATTTGATTATTTCCACTGGTTTACTGGATCATGAAGTAAGATTAACTGGCCTGTAATTCCTAGGGTCATCCGCAGTGTCCCCTACACAGATAGCAAATGTTGTCCCTTCCTGCATATTTTTGTTGGTAGCTTAGCCCCTTTGTTAAGATTGTTCAGAATTCTTTCAACAGACTCGCCAGGACCGGGTGGCAATTAATCAGCTTGTTCAATCCCCTCTCTACATGTCAGTCTGGCAGTATTTTATCAATACTGCTTGCAAAGAGTTGGCTCAGGGTCGGTATGTCTGTAACCTTTCCTGTGGTGAAGACAGATTCAGAGATCTCATTCAGCCTCTTTGCAGTGGCCAGACCCCCTCAACTGCTCCTGTCACTCTGCAATGGTCCAGCAGGCCCACCAGTTCTTTCACAGGCTCCTGCTTCTGATACTCTGATAGCATTGCTTGTTCATTTTTATGCCTTTGGCTCTTGGCTCTTCAAACTCTGAGTCTCCTATTTTCCATCTAACATTTTACCTGCCTTTGGTAAGGCTTTTTTTTCTTGTCTTAATTTGGTCTGGATTTCTAGTTTCTGGAGGATTTTTGTGTCATAATCTTTTGATTTTAACCATTTAATGCTATTAGGGTTTTTCCCTTGCCTTTCAGTTTCTTCTCTTTGCTTAGGGTGTGCATACCTTCTGGGACTTGATCTCAGCGTGCTTAGGGGGCCTCAGTGCTGAATCTAATGTCTGACACTAGGGGTATGTCTACACCTCAGGATTATTCTGGTTTTACAGAAACCAGTTTTTTGAAACAGATTGTATAAAGTTGAGTGCACGCGGTCACACTAAGCACATTAATTCGGCGGTGTACGTCCATGTACCGAGGCTAGCATCAATTTCTGGAGAGTTGTACTGTGGGTAGCTATCCCATAGTTCCTGCAGTCTCCTCTATCCATTGGAATTCTGGGTTGAGATCTCAGTGCCTGATGGGGCAAAAAACATTGTCGCTGGTGGTTCTGGGTACAGCCTTACCCCTCCCTCTGTGAAAGCAGCGGCAGACAACCGTTTCGCGCCTTTTTTCCTGGGTGAACTGTGCAGACGCCATACCATGGCAAGCATAGAGCCTGCTCAGCTCAAGACAGCAATCGTGGACGTTGTAAACACTTCGCGTATTCTCGTGGAGTCTACACCGAACAAGAACCTGCAAAACCAGGCGAGGAGGAGGTGGCTACGGCAGAGATCATGCTGGTAATTGGGCAGGTTCTAGCTATTGAACGCCGATTTTGGGCCCAGGAAACAAGCGCAAACTGGTGGGACCGCATAGTGTTGCAGGTGTGGTATGATTCCCAGTGGCTGAGAAACTTTCGCACGCATAAGGGCACTTTCATGGAACTTTGTGACTTGCTTTCCCCTGCCCTGAAACGCCAGAATACCAAGATCAGAGCAGCCCTCACAGTTGAGAAGCGAGTGGCGTTAGCCCTCTGGAAGCTTGCAATGCCAACAGCTACCTGTCAGTCGAAATCAATTTGGAGTGCGCAAATCTACTGTGGGGGCTGCTGTGAAGCAAGTAGCCAAAGCAATCACTAAGCTGCTGCTACGAAAGGTGGTGACTCTGGGAAATGTGCAGGTGATAGTGGATGGCTTTACTGTAATGGGATTCCCTAACTGTGGTGGGGCGATAGATGGAACCCATATCCCTATCTTGGCACTGGAGCACCAGAGCACCCAGTACATAAACCGCAAGGGGTACTTTTCCATGGTGCTGCAAGCACTGGTGGATCACAAGGGATGTTTCACCAACATCAGTATGGGATGGCTGGGAAGGATTCATGATGCTCCAGGAACACTATTCTGTTTAAATGGCTGCAGCAAGGGAATTACTTCCCAGACCAGAAAATAACCGTTGGGGATGTTGAAATGCCTGTAGTTATCCTGGGTGACCCAGCCTACCCCTTGATGCCATGGCTCATGAGGCCATACACAGGCAGCCTGGACAGTAGTCAGGAGCTGTTCAACTACAGGCTGAGCAAGTGCAGAATGGTGGTAGAATGTGCATTTGGCCGTTTAAAGGCTCGCTGGCGCACATTACTGACTTGCTCAGACCTCAGCCAGACCAGTGTCCCCATTGTTATTGCTGCTTGCTGTGTGCTCCACAATCTCTGTTAGAGTAAGGGGGAGACCTTTATGGCGGGGTAGGAGACTGAGGCAACTCACCTGGCCTCTGATTACGCGCAGCCAGACACCAGGGCGATTAGATGAGCACACCAGGATGCGGTGCACATCAGAGAAGCTTTGAAAATGAGTTTCATGACTGGCCAGGGTATGGTGTGACTGTTTTGTTTGTTTCTCCTTGATGAAAACCCGCCCCCTTGATTGACTCATTCCCTGTAAGCAGCCCACCCTCCCCTTCAATTACAGCTTGCTTTCTAAGGAAATAAAGTCATTATCATTTAAAAATCATGTATTCTTTATTAACTGATTATAAAAAGAGGGAGAGAACTGAAAGGTAGCCCAGGTGGGGTTTGGGAGGAGGATAGGAGGTAAGGAAAAGGCCGGTAAAAAAGTTCAAAATAATGACAGCCTTTTGGTTGGGCTGTCCACAGGGGTGGAGTGGGCAGGTGCACGGAGCCTGCCACCACGCATTCTTACATGTCTGGGTGAAGAGGCTATAGAACTTGGGGAGGGCAGTTATACAGGGGCTGTAGCGGCACTCTGTGATCCTGCTGCCGTTCCTGAAGCTCCACCAGACGCCGAAGCATGTCAGTTTGATCACGCAGCAGCCCCAGCCTTGCATCATGCCGCCTCTGAACTTCCTGCCGCCACCTCTCATCTCGAGCATCTCTCCTCTCCTCACATTCGTCCCTCCTGTTCTCAGGTTCACTGTACTTTGATACCACATCCTTCCACTCATTCAGATGAGCTCTTTCATTGCGAGTCACTTCCATGATTTCCGAGAACATTTCGTTTCGTGTCTTTTTTTTTTTTTCCCACCCCCTTCTCTGAGAGAGCCTTCGGGATGGAGTAGGGAGGCTTGAAAAATTTGCAGCTGCAGGAGGGGGGGAAAAGGGAGAGAAGTATTTAAAAAAATACATTTTACAGAACAATGGTTGTACTCTTTCACGGTGAGCAACACTATTCACATTACATTGCACATGTGATTTCAGTACAAGGTCGCATTTTGCATCTTAATATTGAGTGTCTGCGGCTTTGGTGTTAGTGATCGCAGACACAGGTCTGGGCAGCACAATTCAGCTTGCATGTAGCTATGGTAAGCCGTTGTCTTTCGGTTTCTGCAGCCTTCATATATCCAGCGCCCTTCTTTCCCAAATACCAAGGAAAGCCCACTGAGTGCTGCAGCTTTCCTGTTAACGTGCAGCAGCAGAAACCAAATCCCCTCCTCCATCCAATTCTCTGGGATGATTGCTTTACCCCACCCCCCCACCGTGTGGCTGGTATCAGGGAGGATCCCTGCTAGCCAAACGCGAAAACGCTTAGTGCCAATCCCCCCCTTGTCCCCCTGCTTGGCTAACTGCAGAGAAGGATTTTTTTTCAGCCACAGGCAAACAGCCCAGTAGGAACGGCCACTTCTGTCCCCTTAATTAAATTCTCGTATTTCAACCAGGTTACCATGAACGATATCACTTTCCTGAGGATAAAACAATGAGATAAAGAACAGATGTTGCTTGAATGCCAGCGAACACCGGGACCATACGCTGCTAGGCTTTGTCATGCAGTGATACCAGATTACTTGCTACTAGCATGGCGTGGTCAAATGTCCTACCATGGAGGATGGAATAAGGCTGCGCTGCCCAGAAACCTTCTGGAAAGGCTTTTGGAGTACCTCCAGGAGAGCTTCATGGAGATGTCCCTGGAGGATTTCCGCTCCATCCCCAGGCATGTTAACAGACTTTTCCAGTAACTGTACTGGCCACAAATGCATCCCAAGTCCTCAGGGCAAATTAATCATTAAAAAATGCTTGCTTTTAAACCAAGTTTGATATTTACAAAAGTACGCTCACCAGAGGTCTTTTCCATGGCTTCATTGTCTGGGCTAGTGGCTTGGGAGGACTGGGAGGGTAATTCCGTCTTGCTGAGAAAAATCCCTGGCCGTTGGGGAGAATGGAGTGCTGTGTACTCTCCGCAAGCTCGTCATCCTCCTCCTCCTCATCTTCCCCATCCGCAGAATCCTCAGACATGGCTGAGATTACCCCTGCGTCGGAATACAGGGACAGGGGTGGGGTAGTGGTGGCGGCCTCCCCTAGAATTGCATGCAACTCAGCGTAGAAGTGGCATATTTTCGGCCCTGCCCCGGACCTTCCATTTGCTGCTTTGGTTTTCTGGTAGGCTTGTCTGAGCTCCTTAACTTTCACATGGCACTGTACTGAGTCCCTGCTGTGGCCTCTCTGCATCATGGCCTTGGAGATTTTTTGGAATTTTTTGGAATTTTGTTTTTTGGAACGGAGTTCTGTTAGCACACGATCATCTCCCCATACAGCGATCAGATCCAGTACCTCCAGTGCGGTCCATGCTGGAGCTCCTTTTTGATTCTCTGGAGACTGCATAGTTACCTGTGCTGATGAGCTCTGCGTGGTCACCTGTGGTGGTGAGCTGTCCACGCTGGGCAAACAGGAAATGAAATTCAAAAGTTCGAGTTCAGATTGCTGTCCAGAGCGGTCAGAATGGTGCACTGTGGGATGGGATAGTACCCGGAGGCCAATACCGTCGAATTGTGTCCACACTAACCCTAATCTGACATGGCAATACCGATTTCAGCACTGCTCCCCTTGTTGGAGAGGATTACAGATACTGGTATTAAGAGCCCTGTATATCGACATAAAGGGCTTCGTTGTTTGGACGGATGCAGGGTTAATTCGGTTTAACGCTGCTAAATTCGGTATAAGTGCGTAGTGTAGACCCGGCCTAGGTGGTTTGACCTTTTTTCTGTTTCTGTATTCACATCCTGCTTTCTAAAGTTTTATGTCTCTAATACCCAGTCAGTAAACTGGGAGTTTCATGATTGAGCCCTGTGTGTGGATTTTAATGATGATGTGTGTGAAAGGAGAAAGGAAGAACCTAACTCTGTAATTCTGACTGACTTCCACGTGTCTGGTTGGGAAGGAATTTCCACCCTCTCCCTCCCCCCCCCGGGTCATATTGGCGGTGATCAGGGGGTGGGAGGTGGGAGTGTTCGCCTTCCTCTGCAGCATGGATTGTCGCTTGCCAGGATGATCTCATCTCATTTAATCTTTTCCCTGCCATTGTGGGGGCTTCAGGCATTGATGACACCTTGGTCTCTTCTGTTCTCTGCTCATGGCACAGTTATGGGCTCTAGTCAGGGGCGAAAGTAATTTAAAGGACTTAGCAGTACTCCGGAGCCCTCAGGAGGGGGTGGGGCCTCAACCAGAAGAGGCGTGGTCTCTACCAGAAGAGGTGGGCCTTTAAATCCCCGGGCATTTTAAATCATCATCGGAGGGGGCCTCCGCCTCTGGCGGAGCTTTAAAGGGCCCGGGGCTCCACTGCAGTAGCAGCAGTTGGGAGCCCCTGGCCCTTTAAATCACCACCAGAGCCCTGCAGCTGCTACCCTAGGGCTCCAGCCGTGGGGCTTGGGTGTCAGTTTAACGGGCCCCAGAGGATAGCGGCAGTGGGAACCCCGGGCCCTTTAAATCGCCAAATCGCCATCTGAGCTGCCGGAGCCTTGGGGTAGCAGCGGTAGCTGGGGGCTCGGGTGTGATTTAAAGGGCCCAGCCCTTTAAATCATCGCTGGAGCCCTGCCGCTGCTGCTCCAGGGATGATTTAAAGGGCCTGGGGCGGTAGCTGTGGCAGGCGCTCTGATCCCTTTAAATAGCTGCCAGGGGAAGCCAGTCCACCCCAGTACGGTGCACTGGCTCTTGCCAGCTAGGCAGCCCATTTTATCCAGGTACCTTCACATGAGCATTGTGTTCTCTTCCATTTCCGCCTGCTGGCAGGACTGTTGTATTTACTCTCTGGGCTGCCACAGAGAGACCTAATGCAGGGGTTCTGAAACTGGGGGTCAGGACCCCTCGGGGTTGCGAGCTGTCAGCCTCCACCACAAACCCCGCTTTCCATCCAGCACACACATAATGGTGTTAAATATATAAAAAAGTGTTTTTAAGTTAAGGGGGGGTTGCACTCCGAGGCTTGCTATGTGGAAAGGGTCACCAGTACAAAAGTTTGAGAACCACTGGTTTAATGGGTAAGGAATTCTGCAGCGTAAGAGGAGAGACTCTTTGATTTAGTTCCGAATAGTCAACTGGAGTGAGTTCTGAAAGTCTATATGATTGATCCACTACATAACACTATCCCTGAATAGTTCAGCTGCTTTATCACCTTCCCAGGGTAATAGTCCTCTGCCCTGGTGCTTGGACGCTAAACCTCAAAGGAGGGGGAGACTTCTAAAATGAGGAAGATAGAAACAGCTTGAAGGGAAAAGTTGGCAAGCAAAAAGCCATACAGTCATCAGGGAGGCGTCTTAAGAATACAGCGGTGGTGCTAAAGGGAAATGGGTAAAAGAAGCAAATCCAAACATGCCTGAATGAAAGTGCATGACTTTATTTAGCTACAAAAATGTGTCTCTAAAAATGGATCTCCTGTCTAAATGAGCTAATAAAACAGACAGGCAAAATGTAAATAGGGGTTAGAGACAGTTTGAAGAACCAATCATAGAGCTATAAAGACAAGCTAAGTTTTGAATAAATCCAAGAATCCCACAGAATAGATGGGGACCCTTAAGCCAGGAGGTTGGAAGGGGCACAGTCAGAAGATAAGAAGCTAAATGATTTTTTTGGCATCAGATTTCACCTGCCTTGGAGGCTGATGAATTATTTACTGCTCTCAAGGTTATTCTTCTGGTAATGAGGTAGGAGACAGAGATCTTAAAGCAAAAAAAAAAAAAAAAAAAAAAATTGCATTAAGTGACCCAGAACAGATGGCCTTTATCTGAGAATTAATTCTGGAGGAACTAAAGAGCAAAGTAGCTTAGCTACTGTCTAAAATTATATAACTTATTGATTTAAAAACAGCTTTTGTCTCAGGACTGAAAAGTGGCCGTAACTTTTAGGTTTTATTTTTTTTTAATCAGTCAAAAGTGAGTAAGATATTACCTTGATGTTACAAGGTAACAAAGAATAATGCAGGAAATATGAAAATGCTATTCTAAATGACTGCTACATCATTGGCCTGACTATAGAGCTTGGTTTTAGTCACCTCATCTTAAAAGAGACATAAATGGAAATGTCTAGAGAAGGACAATGAATTGATTGGAAACATTGGGGTTTAGGGATTCAGCACAAAAAGGGATTTAAAAGATTAGGTGTGTTCCCTTTTAGAAAGGGGACAAATAGGAGGAGATATTTTATAAGCTTTTTAAAATAAATGCTAGTATTAGAGAACTAATAGAATGAAGCTATTTACCCTTTCTTTCAATACAAGACCAGCGGCTTGTTTATGAAATTAAAAGGCAACAAGTAAAAGAAGGAAATGCCTTTAAACAAAAGATACCAGGCCAGATTTTAAAAAGAGCTACTCTGGTCTGGGAACTGCCTGATACTGAGCTCTTTTGGAAATCTGCCATCTTAACCTGTCTGTGGGGGAGCAGGGCCGCTCACCCCAGTGGAGTCTCACTCGTGAACAGGAGAGTTGCCCCATCTGGACTAAATCCTGTCCTGCATTATGATGTGGTACATCTAGTGTAACCCCATGTATTTCAGTCGTTATACTCTGCATCGACAGCCATATCACTGAGAGGAGAATGTGGGTGGATGTCTCAATTTCCACAGTCACAAAATGGGATGGTGATAGTTGCCTGTTCTTGGGAGTATTGTACAGTCCAACAGAATACATTCCACAAAGTGCTGTGTGGGTAAAGGGGTACTGCAGATGTGTACGCAGTGCCTAGCTTGTGTCAAGTTGAGAATAGTATCGTGTACTTCAGAACCAGCTTCCATATAGAAAAGAGAAAGTGATATAGGAAGAAAGTGCAGGAGAGACTAGGCTTGACATAAGCTTCGTACAGGAGTTTGGAAGGGACACGGAGCAAGATTCACCTCTCTGATTCTCTGCTGGCCCATCAGTGTAAGTAAGAGCAGCTTAGGTTATATCTCTACTGCGCACTCTTTTCAGAGGAATGTAGACATGGACAGCAGGTGGAGCCCCCCTTTGGGGAGGCTAGCCTCCGGCTCCGCCCCTTCTGCCCATGCCCTTCCCATGGCTGGAGCCCTGAGACCTCTACCCCCCCCCCGACTGCAGGACCCCCAGGCTGGTGAAGCCCCGAGGCTTCCCTCCCCCCCACCGACCAGACCTGCCTGGAAGAGCAACCTCACTTTTGGCTGGAGGAGCCCTGGATCAGCCTCAGCCCTGAGCTTGCCTCCCCCTGCTCCCCCTCCCCTGAGGAGCCCAAGCCTCCCCCCGTGCTGCGTCTTCCCTCCCCGAACCCAACACACCCAGGAGAAAAAAGTCTGTTAGAAGATGCTTTTGATATGCCCCATGCAGGTTCTAGGGCAGCTGAGGGAAAACACACCGCCGCCTCAGCTGCCCTGGAACCTGCATGGGCTGTAATAAAGCAAAAACTTCACTGCCAAACCCTGCAACTGGGGGTCTGGCGGCTGCGGCAGCGGCAGCACTGGGGGAGGCAGAGCCTCCCCTGGCCTATTGTAGTCGCCGCCCGTGAATGTTTAGTACATATATTACATCATTCCCTCCCCCCCCCCCCCCCGAGTATACATAGCAGTGTAGATGGTGAGGCACTGCTTAGGCAAGTAAAGACGCTCCTGAACCTGTGGGTATGTACCCAAGTAAGTACCCACAGGACTCGCCCAAGCCTTGCCTCCTCATCTACACTGGTATTTCTAGGAATTTAGGGGAGCTGATGGAGGTGCGGGGCTGCTGCCGACTCCCCCTGATTCTAATCCCCACAAGGAGGGGATGCTCTTCCAGAGAATCCTGCAAGCCGTGGATGAAGCAGGCAGCTGCCAAACAATGTTATAAGGGAGCATTGTGCAACTTTACATGAGCTTGTTCCCTAATAGATCAGTAACATGACAGCATTAACTGGGACAACATTAAGTGAGGAATTACGGTAACTGAAAATCAATATATTTGAAAATGTAGACAACATCCACAAATGTTTAAATAAATGCTATTCTATTAACAGTGCGATTAATCAAGATTATTTTTGTTAATCACATGACAACCTAGTCCATACTTACAGCTGTTTGTCACAACCACCAAACTGACAGGGTCACTATCCACCTTGGCTCTTTCTTTGACGGAGGGAGAGAGGAGCACATTTAGTCTTTGATCTCTGATCATCACGCACAGTGACCACAGGCCTTCAAATGTGCAAAAAATAGCACATTCCAGTTAAAGATCATTTGCATTACACAAGGCTTCTTTCTTATTTGATGATTTATTTTATTTACAGGGGTATATAAAATGTAAATGTTTGCTATTACTTTATAACAGGGTACAGATAAGTGAAAACAATGCTTGCAAAGTCTCATTAGTTTTCATGAGGTTTAAACATCAACTACATTCTTGTACATTTAAGAATCACTTTGATCTATGCTAGTACAGAAGGGAATTGGCCTGCCTCCTAGCTGTGCATTTGGAACATTCATTGAGGCCTGAGATTTTGGCCTGAGTTGGCACCTCTTCTGCCAGCATCACAGTCATAGATTGGACATTGTAACTATTTCCAGTTATAGGTGAATGCTTCTTGTTAGTGATTGATCTTGTGTCTAGCATGTAACGCCGTCATTCATTAGAACTTTCCGTGAGTTTCAGAGAAGAAATGTCTCAGGAGTTTGCATCACTGTTCTCAGTTTAGAAGAGGTGGGAATACAACCTTGGCTGTTCCCATTTATTGTGTAAGGGTAGAAGTCCATTGGATTCTTAGTCACTGGGGACTCGAGGGATGCTTTGAGACAGTTTTTCTTAACCCAGCTCTTGTGGGTTCTCTTTGTGTCAGAATGCTTGGTGCGTTGTTGCCGCCATAGCGGCTTCTGTATGGTACAAAATGTTGTGTCCGAATCTAGTTGCCAAGAGTCAAGTTAGATGACGAGCTGCTGACCCTGACTGACCCTTCTGCCTAGACCATGGCAAATTGTGTTGGTAAATTCAACTCATAATAATACAATAACATTTTGTATCACAGACCATTTTCTACCAAGGTAACTGTTGCAGCATTCCTACCGTCCCAACGAAAGGCTAAGTACATGCACTAAGACCTGGAGAGTGCATTGTCTGGGGATTATGCATTGTTTGGAAAATCTGGATTCATAGTTTAACATGAGTTAAGTATTTGGATTGGCTGCATGCAGAATTGTCCAGCATGCGGATGGAGGGTGTGTGTTTTGTCTTTGGTGGGTGACTAAGTAGCAGTGTCGTGTGAGTCTGTCAGCTCATACTTGTGGGTTGATCTTGGTTCTGATTCTTTGTCTTGGCAGACTCGGAGCTAATCATGTCTAGGGTAGGGAAATAACTAAAATGCAGATTCTAGGCAAGGTTACTCTGTTATTGCCTGTTTCTATTTGGGGGTGGTTGTTTTCACTGAGCCTGCTAGCTTAGACTGTTTTTAATGCCTCTTCAGTGCCCATTTAACTTCATGGTTCTAAAATGTTAATGAATTACATTACTGCACAACCAAGTGATGAAAAATGGATTGTAGTGCAGCGCTCTCCACTATGCCAGCTGCAGGGATCTGTTCACGGCTGGACTGGTTGGTACAGGAAGCCTGCACAACAACATCTGAGCAGCTTGCAAGGTCTCCAGTGACTTTGGGGGCGTAATGTAATAAGCCACATCTGGAGGGGTTCTGCTGTTGGGAAAGTTAGAGTATGTAACACACACCTGGAGCACTCAAAGGCTTAACTCCCCATCCCCTCAGAAAAGCACCATCCATAATTATTTGTATTGCTGTAGCACAGCACCCTAGGAGCCCCAGGCATGGACCGGGATCCCATTGCACTAGGGCAGGGGTCAGCAACCTTTCAGATGTGGTGTGCTGAGTCTTCATTTATTCACTCTAATTTAAGGTTTCTTGTGCTGGTAATACATTTTAACCTTTTAGAAGGTCTCTTTCTATAAGTCTATGATATATAAGTAAACTGTTATATGTAAAGTAAATAAGGTTTTTAAAATGTTTAAGAAGCTTCTTTTAAAATTAAACTAAAACGCAGAGCTCCCCTAGACCGATGGCCAGGACCCGGGCAGTGTGAGTGCCACTGAAAATCAGCTCGCGTGTTGCCTTTGGCGAATGTGCCATAGGTTGCCTACCCCTGCACTAGATGCTGCACAGATGGAGCAGAAATATGATCCCTGCCCTGAAGAGCTTAAAATCTGTCTCTTCCAGTGGTCCCTAAACTGTCGGGGTGTGGGGTGGGTCCCAGGTCAGCCCCCGCAAGGGACAGGGAGGAAGTGCCACCTATCCCCCCTCTGCCCTCAGGTCAACTCCGCCCTCATTCCCTCTCTGCCCCCAGGCCAGCTCTGCCTCTAAGCCCAGCTCCTTCCCCACCCCCAGCACCTCTGTGCAGTAGTGGAGCGGGGGATGGACAGATTGCATTGGTGGTGCCAGGGGGTGGGGAGGGCTGAAAGGAAAAGTTTGGGCCCGACTGGTGTATTCAGTACAGCCAGGTCTCCCAGTCCTCTCTCTGACACAGTTGTGTACTCCAAGGGATAGTGTGTCATTTACTGGAAAACCTGGTTTCATAGACTGATGCCAATATAAGTATAGTGAACTTACTGCTCCACCGTCCGTGACTGGCCTTCTCCCCCTCGTGCTCTCACTCCCTTTTCTCTTTCCTCCGGTCTCTGCTTGCCTCTTTCCATCAGGCACCTGTGGGATTTTCAGCTCTCCTGATTTTTCCATCTGTTTAACTCCCCTGCCACCTTATGCTGGGTGCTTCTTCCTCTCCAGTCATCCTTCCCCCCCCCCCCCCCCCGCCGTTCCCTTCAGTCTTTCACCCCCGAATCTGGTTACCTCAGTTATGCATTTCCTTGTGCCTGTCGACTTGTTCTTCTTCAGAGTGGGAGGTTCTGCAGGAGCTGCCCTACTTGGGAAGGAGGTGAATACACGGGGAAGATAGGCAAAGGTTGAGAGGCCTGCGGGGTGGAGGAGAGGCCTAAAGACCCACTCTGCTGTGCTAGGAGACCCAAAGAGCCACTGCAGCCTTTGGGGGTGGGCTGCCTCGCTCAGAAGAACCGTTCATGCAGGTGGCTTGGGGGCACTGTCCTAGCATAGTAGTGCCCCAGCAGGGAGCCCTGCAGTCTGTGCTTGCCTACAGCGGTGGGAGGGAAGCATGCAGGGAGCTGTCCCACGGGGTGTTGGGAAGCCTAGCCTGAGCCGGAGTTACATGATTCTGCTTGCCTGCTAGAGGTATCTTAAAAAGACACAGCTTTAATATTCATTAAATCTCCTAGAAACTAACACAAGCTCTTGTGGCTCACTGAGCCGTTTATGTATAAAAAACGGCTGAGCTAAAACCCTTCTCGGCTGCCCTGCAAAGGAGTTGGAACTCCTGGATTTTCGCTAAAGTTGGGGGCAGTTCTCATCTCTGGTCGGTCTGTGTGACTGGAAGGAATGAATGTGTATCATGGAATGGAGACATGCAGTATGTGTTGGAGAGGTGTGTGCTCTTGATTTAGCTAATTCCACACACCAGCAGGCCTGTTTAAGGGACTGATTTTAATAGACTGGGTTTTAGCGAAGATATGCTAGGAGAGAGTACTGTCTGGAGTATCACAGATTTCAAGACTAAACCCAGCGTCTACATCAGAACTCCCTTTGTGAGGGAGGGTGTTGCCCTAGGAATTTCGAAAGCAACCATGGCTGATACTGACTGTGTGGGAATAGCATGTTTTTGCCTTTGCAATCTTAATCTGGAGATAGTGTCTGTTGAAGGTGAGATCCAGAATATTCAAGGTGGGGGGCAGTCCAGCAACAAAGAGCGAGGTAAGGAAAGTTGCATGATTTGAAGACCCCCAGTACAGATATGGTCCTGTAACTTTGTGTAAAGTAGTGGGTCTGTGGAAACCACACATGCTCTGATACGGCTCTCAGAGGGGCTGTTAGTGAACCTGAACACTGTGGGAGACTGTATTGGCATCCCAGGGCATCAGCTAATGGTAAAGTTCAGGTGGGTAGACTCTTGAGTTTTATAATCAAAATAGTTAGTTTTCATTATGGGCAGTCTGTTTCCCTTTCATGTATGAAAAATATTCTTACGAGCCAATTACATATATTGTGTGTGTGTTGCATTTCATAAACATTCTTGTTGCTTTTTCAGGTTTTTACCTCCTTTTTTTTTTTTTGTCTTGGGGGATGGGACAGGTGTGCAGTTTTTGTTTTTGTTTCCCCCCTTGTCCCCCTTCCCCCTCAATTGAGGATGATCACAACCCCTTCCCCTTCACGAGAGAACTTTGGAAAGTGAACTGCTGAGTCTGGGGACAGCACATAAATGTGAAATGGCAAAGTAAACCTACTGGCAGTGCAGATAGCTGCATTTGGGTTAGTAAAGAGAAATTAAGTAGACGTCTGTTACAGTTCATGAAACAAGTGGTTCATACAGAGAAATATGAGGTTTGTCTGGTACTGGTCACGTTATGCACAGGTAACTTAGGCCTTCATTACCACCACTGTATCTCTTCCTTCGTTATCATCTTGAGTGAAGTGGTCTGGGGACAGTGCAGAATGGCAAAGACTTGTTTTGCCCAGACTGAGTTGAAAGGCTGAGTGCCATGCGAGAAGGAGAGGCCTCAAGTGCAGAACTGGCAGCTCAGATGACTCATGAATAGGGTGTGGAGAGCACTGCAACCTTTTGGGGTTTCTTTACGCTGACCTAAGTTAATAGCTCAATGCATGGCTTGGGAAATATTTTTAAATGTTGTCTTAAAAGTGAAAATTGTCTCTCTGAGAGAGCATTTTTGTCTGCATTGCTCATCACTCAGAGCTGGGCGCTAAAGCTGTGCCCACACTGCACTGCCTAACATGAGCACCCGATACCAGCTCCAGTTAGAGGAAGACTGCTTTTCTTTTCCATCATTTTCGTGTTTTGTTCCTGGAAGATAGAAAAGAATTTCTCTTTCATCATCCTAACCTCTCCTGAAGGAAGGTAAATTACTATCCGGATAAAGATATGGTTTGTTATAACTTAATTAAAATTTAGATTTAAATGAGAACATCTAAGCTAAGTATGCAGAATGTTTTCCCATGTAATAGCAAAGTAATAACAGGGTTTGCTCCGAGTTCTGGGCACAATCTGAGGGCTAGTCTACGCTGGCAACACTAAAGTGCTACTGCGGCTCTAAAAC
Organism: Aldabrachelys gigantea; assembly: GCA_026122505.1. Lineage (NCBI taxonomy): Eukaryota > Metazoa > Chordata > Testudines > Testudinidae > Aldabrachelys > Aldabrachelys gigantea. Next base: position 3,816,346 of record CM047483.1, on the reverse strand, counting down.
AACCCGTCTACATGAGAGAGCGGCTTCCAGCACTGGTGCACTATTTACACTGGCGCTTTACAGTGCAGAAACAGTGCACAGGGGGTGTGTTTTTTTCACACCCGAGTGAGAAAGTTGCAGTGCTGTAAATTGCCAGTGTAGACAAGCCCTGAGAGATTGCTGTTGTGGTTGTTTTGAGGACTTTCCACCGTGATTTGCAAGTGTGAATAGTGGAGAGCTTTCTCTGTAATTAAGCAATAAGAGAATAACGAGCTTATGGAGTGCATTTAAAAAAAAATCACATTGAGAGTCAGGACTAATAGCATCTCTATATGCCATAGAAACAGATAAAGAATTAACCACTGCATTTTGCGTGAACATATGGTTCTCCTAGTTACCTTTAAATAGGTGGCGTCTCATCACATAGCTTTCATTAGATGTTTACTCATCAAATTTTGTTCATGAAAATCAGTAGATGAAATTAGTTTTTTAAACATTTTCTCTAATTCAGCTGATCATTTTGGCACCAGTTTCAGCAGCTGATTCTAACATACAGTCATGCACATTTTTCTGAATTTCCTTAGTGTAAGGAGGGAGCATGGACTGTCCCAAATAATCCAGCTCAGGGATGCCCCAGCATTGTGCTTGAGATTTCTCCAGTTTAATGTTTGTGTTCCATTGGTCTTCAGGAGACTGGAAAAACCGTGCATTTACAGCTGTGAGGAATGCATAATCGACCAAAGCATAAGGGATTGCATGCGAACTGCTGGGATCTGGCAATAAGGGGGAGAGAGTGAGATCAGTGATTTCAGGATTGGGGCCATTGTCTTTGCAGCCCACTGAAAGTAGGGAAGGGGGGAATGTTTAATTCCATGCAAGAATGGAAAGGCCTTTAGTTTACTCAGCAGCAACAGGGGCTATGCATTCAGCCCACCCAAGGAGTTGAGTGGGGGAAGGGTGTATACTTTCTGAATGAAGGACAGGGGAAGGGCTTTGTCAGCGTGGCAGAGAACACAGAGTGGTGGAGAGTTAAACTTTGTTCTTGGCATCTAGGGACATGGCTACACTTGCAGATGTAGAGCACCAGGAGTTAAATCGGCCCTTGGAGA